>SJYV01030354.1:56011-222257 GCA_006410875.1 Neotragus pygmaeus | reverse complement strand
ATCATCTTTCAGGATTTGAAATAGCTCAACTGGAATTCCATCACCTCCACTAACTTTGTTTGTAGTGATGCTTCTTAAGGCCCACTTGACTTCACATTCCAGGATGTCTGGCTCTAGGTGAGTGATCACACCATCATGATTATCTGGGTCATGAAGATCTTTTTTATACAGTTCTGTGTACACCTGTCACCTCTTCTTAATATCTTCTGCTTCTGTTAGGTCCATACCATTTCTGTCCTTTATTGAGGTCATCTTTGCATGAAATATTCCCTTGGTATTTCTAATTATCTTGAAGAGATCTCTAGTCTTTCCCATTCTATCGTTTTCCTCTATTTCTTTACATTGATTGCTGAGGAAGGCTTTCTTATCTCTCTTTGCTATTCTTTGGAACTCTGCGTTCAAATGGGTATATCTTTCCTTTTCTCCTTTGCTTTTCACTTCTCTTCTTTTCACAGCTATTTGTGAGGTCTCCTCAGACAGCCATTTTGCTTTTCTGCATTTCTTTTTCTTGGGAATGGTCTTGATTGCTGTCTCCTGTACTATGTCATGGACCTCCATCCATAGCTCATCAGGCACTCTGTCTATCAGATCTAGTCCCTTAAATCTTTTTCTCACTTCCAGTATATAGTCCTATAGAGGTCATACCTGAATGGTCTAGTCGTTTTCCCCACTTTCTTCAATTTTAGCCTGAATTTGTCAGTAAGGAGTTCATGATCTGAGCTAGACCCTTGTTTACTGGCTCATCTTCTCTATAGGGAGTGGTCCTTTTGAACCCTCTTTCTTCTTGGTTCCTATAGAATTCCTCTTGCCATACAAATTCTTGGCCCCTAATTCTTACTTGACTTGTTTATATTCTTAATTTGGATATAAGTAAAGCACAGCTTTAATTTTGCATTTTACTTAACAATTTCCTCAAAAATGTTTTTGTCTTGTAGCTTGCCTGCATAACTAATATCTTTCCTAATGTCTCAGGTGAAGCTTCTGCTTTAACAGACCATGATCCATACTGGTTTTTGGAGATGAGAAGTCCATAAAAGACATAATCTCATAGGTATGCTGTGCTAAACTGAATCTTTCCTAGAATGATTTTGGGTTTCCCAACTGGCAGAGTGGTAAAGAACACGCTTGCCAACCAGGAGACACACATTCGATCGCTGGATTGAAAAGATCCACTGAAGAAGGAAATGGCAACCCACTCCAATATCGTTGCCTGTGATATCCCAAGGACAGAGGAGCCTAGTGGGCTACAGTCCACCACAGGCTCAGAAAGAGTCAGACACAACTTAGTGACTAAATTATCACTACCACCCCCAGAATTATTTTATCTGTTTGTTTCTTTCTTTTTTTTAATTAATTAATTTATTTTTTAAATTTTACTTTACAATGCTCTATTGGCCCTGCCATACATCGACATGAACCCACCACAGGTGTACACAAGCTCCCAATCCTGAATCCCCCTCCCACCTTCCACCCCACAACGTCTCTCTGGATCACCCCCGTACTTTTTGGCTAATTGTCTGTAGGACACAAAAAATTCGGGCACCTGTCCTGGGGCCTATGTTTGGAGCAATATGGGGGATGGATATGAAGAATGTAGTATTAGGGAGAGGGCCCAGAGAGGAAGGGGTCATGAAATATCTTACTCCATCTCCTGGTCTAAAAAGATACATGAAATTAATAACATCTAGGACAACACTGTGTCCTCTTATGCATACAGACTTGTTTTGTATTTTCTAATTCCAGAAGCTCTCCACAGTTTGACTTGCTATCACAAAACACAGTATTCAGAGTGGAGAATTTATTGTGCTGCATTGTAATAGTCTGTAGATTTATCTTCCCCCAGATAGTTATTTCCTTGAAGGAAGAAACTCTATTATTCTTATTATTGTATCCCCAGCCCTAGATGGTACACAGTATACAATCGATATGTGTTTACTGAATGAACTATTGAGATAAAGAAGGACACATGTGGAGTAAGATTTCCCCTAGGACCCTGTTTTCTAGAAATGCTTTTGTCTCTGTTTTTCCCTTTTAGAACAGATGAGATTGGAGAGATGGTGGGAAAGTAGAAAACCACAGTTTCCATTGTTTGTAACAGATATTCTATCAACACGATTCCTCATTCATCTGTGCGCTGTGACTATGTATGTAAGAGGAAGCTCTAAAATTACATGTAAATTTTTTGAATAAAATTACATTTCTTGAATATATATATCCTGATTTTTTATAAACTGTGTTAAGTTGTTAAGTTATTTAAGGCTATAATGTCATCTTTCATTACATGCCATATTCACATTTAGAATTCATTTATTCAATTGAATAAAATGACATCAGCTTTCCTTATTCTGGGTTTGGAAGGTTTGATCTCCTATTTGGAAGGATTATTATGATTTGTAGTTTTTTCTTTAGTATGCCAGTAAATCTTTTGAATGCTGCCCACTTTATTCTTCCTTTTCCTCTATTTGATGCAAAAGAAAACAACAACCCATATTTAAAAGGCAGACATTGTTATCCTTTATGGCAATTTCCTTCTGTTTCAGAGATTAGAGTTTACTGTAGTACAGCAGCCCAATAGAATTGTCCTGGAAATGGATTTTCATGTAAAGTATTACCTTATAGTGTTATCTGTAGCAAAAGGAAGGATCAAAATATTATAGAGAGAAGCTACATTATTATTTGTAATAGTCTTGACATCATGAATGGTCTTTAAAGAGCATACATCTGTTCCACTCAATGCTTTCTTTCTGAATTTACCGTGAAATGTGTTTTACTGTTAAGACACAGAATTCTGATCCATTATTTCTCCAAAAGCCTGCTAAAGAGATTTGAAGTGCAAGATACTGCTCATGATCTGTGGTACTTCTTTAGAAGTAAGAACTTCTTTTCTGAAATTGAAGGAAATGAAATATGTAGTCCACAGGTATATGTTTAGTGTCCTTCCACTCTACTTTGATTATTAGATACTGAACTTAAAGAAAGACACTTTAAATGAGTTATATTTAGACAACATGGCTACTTGTTTTCTGATTGGGAAAAGACCAAATTGAAAACTCCCCTAATAAAATGTTATGGAAAAATTATAATGTGTAAGTGACCAAATCGTGTACATGCTAAGTCTCTCAGTCGTGTTTGGCTGTTTAAACCCCATGGACTATAGCCCCCCCAGGCTCCTCTGTCCATGGGATTCTCCAGGCAAGAATACTGGAGGGGGTTGTCATGCCCTCACTGCAAACCTCAAAAAATGGCACTTTTATTTTTCTCCTGGACTAGAGAGAAATTTGAGTGGAACTGAGTTTGTTATTGAGTACCTGTCTCTCCCTGACTTGAACACTTTCATTTTTCAAAAGAGGGGTTGGATATCATTTTAATTCTAGACTAAGACTGATTGCTTGGTTTCAGATTGGGGTTACCTTTCCCAAATTTGGAGAAGGAAGTGGCAACCCACTCCAGTATTCTTGCCTGGAGAATTCCATTGACAAAGAAGCCTGGTAGGCCATAGTCCATGGGGTCACAGAGAGTCAGACATGACTGAAGTGACTAAGCAGGCGTGCACCTTTCCTAGAAGGAATTTGAAGGTACTCATCAGTGAAATGAAGGATGAAGGATACAGCCCTGATCTGTGCACATCAAAGCCCCAGGAAAATGTCAACAGGCTAGAATGGGGCATGTGGCCCTAATCTTGCCTCTTGTTTCCTTTTCCTGCCTGCTAGTGAACTTGAAGTGAACAAGATGTCCTTCAGCCCAGCTGATGATGGTTATCCTTCAAGGACAGTTTCCTGAAGTAGCTGCATGAAGCAATCCCAGGGACCACAGTGAGACATGTAGGAACTCCTGCCTCCTAACTCCAGTTGAGTGGAGCCCTCCTTGGACTCCATACATACATTCTGGAGAAATTTAGTGTTTCGGCCAGTTTGAAGTCTTGTCCATAAATATCATCTGAGCAGTTCAGACATAGGACTCAATGGACCATGCTGCTGCTGCTGCTAAGTCGTGTCAGTCATGTCCGACTCTGTGCGATGCCATAGATGGCAGCCCACCAGGCTCCCCCGTCCCTGGGATTCTCCAGGCAAGAACACTGGAGTGGGTTGCCATTTCCTTCTTCAAAGCATGAAAGTGAAAAGTTAAACTGAAGTCGCTCAGTTGTGTCCGACTCTTCACAACCCCATGGACTGCAGCCTACCAGGCTCCTCTGTCCATGGGATTTTACAGGCAAGGGTACTGGAGTGGGTTGCCATTGCCTTCTCCAATGGACCATGAAATATATTTTAAAACTGTATGTACAGAGTTGAGGCTGTTTGACTTGTGAATATTCTTTTTGAGGGCTGTTTATTGTAGCTGTCTCTCTCCCCCAAGTGATATCCACAACCAGCACCAAAGTGACTTCTGCTGACACACTTCCTCTTATCAATACAAAGGGCACTAGAAAAACTAATATATTACATTCAGAGATCTTCTGTGGTTTTTATGTATATCAACAATAGAAATTGGCAATAGAAATTTTAAGATGGATGGTTTTAAATTTTGAATGTACATTGGAGTAAAAAAAAAAATGTGATATTTACCATAGAGATATTCAAGAAGAAAAAAAAGAAGCATTCTGAGCCTAGATTTCATTGTACTTTGGTTGAATTTATATATTTAAAATATATTTATAAAATGTATTTCTAATCTATTTTATTACTTTTTATGTTGGTATTTTTTTTGTTATAAAGTAAGTTTCTAAGAGTGAATCCTTCAACTCAGATTTATTACTATAGAAGAAAAAGTTTAAAGTGTTTTGAATTATGACAATCACTCATGAAGGAGTTACTTATAAATTTGGACTCTCAAAAGAAAGATAAAGGAACCAACAAAATAAATGAAACTCATCATATGGAAAATGAAATGTAGGTCAATCATAATTAAATTCTAGAAAAATTACATGTACATATAAATATAATAAAGGATAGTAGAGATGGTTGATATAAAGAGATCCTCACAAAGGATGAAGGATAAAGTCATCATGGATCACATGTTGGCTCCCATTAAAAAATGGCTTAGTTTTCAATTTTAGTTCCAAACTCAGTTTGGAACTGAGTTCTTGCTTAGTCCCAGTCTCAATTTGGCTTCTCCCATCATTTTCTTTGTATTGTTCACTTAAGAAGGCTTCTAATCTCTCCTTGCTTTTATTTGGAACTCCACATTCTGATGGGTATATCTTTCCCTTTCTTCTTTGTCTTTTGCTTCTCTTCTTATCTCAGCTATTTGTAAGGTCTCCTCAGATAAATATTTTGCATTATATTACTTGTTGCATTTCTTTTTCTTGGGAATGGTTTTAGTCACCTCATCCTGTACAGTGTTATGCAGCCATGAAATTAAGAGACACTTGCTCCTTGGAAGAAAAGCTATGACAAACCTAGACAGCATAATAAAATCAGAGACATCACTACTGACAAAGGTCCAGCTAGTCAAAGCTATGGTTTTTCCAGTAGTCATTTATGGATGTGAGAATTGGACCATAAAGAAGGCTGAGCACTGAGGAATTGATGTTTTCTAACTGTGGTGCTGCAGAAGACTCTTGAGAGTCCCTTGGACTGCTAAGATATCAGACCAGTCAATCCTAAAGAAAATCAACCTTGAATATTCATTGGAAAGACTGATGCTGAAGCTGAAGCTTCACTACTTCAGCCACCTGATGTGAAGAGCCAACTCATTGGAAAAGACCTTGATCTGGTAAAGACTGAGGGCAAGAGGAGAAGGGGATGACAGTGAGATGGTTGGAGGGTATCATTGATTCAATGAACATGAATTTGAGCAAACTTCAGGAGACAGTGAAAGACGGAAGCTTGGCATGTTGCAGTTCATGGGATGGCAAATAGTTGGACGCAACTGAGTAACTTAACAACAACAGTCATTTTCTATTCAGCCAATTCCCCGTAGCCATTGAGAAGGAGCTCAGAAGGAGAAAATTCTAGTGTATTATTGTTGGAGAGGTACCTGGTAAATAATGAGAATCTGGGTACAGCAGACCCAGATTTCTCAAAAATGTTGCAAATACTTGACCAGATAATGTATTTTCTTATTTCAGTTAGTTGCAAAGAGTCATTGCCAAGTTCAGGTGCTTCTTATACAATTCCAGTGTGGCAAAAAGAAGCAGTTTCTCTCCATTCTGTGCTCTGACCTATCACTTAATCTCAAGTTTCAATATATAGATATATTCTACTATTAATAAAAATATATAATTCATGATCACATTTGCTCCTATGACATTTCTTCTCCATTTTTAATTGCTGAGATAATATTTTCTATTTTCTGTCTGTCTTTCTTTTTCCAAAGCTGTGTTTTTGTAATCTTAAAATCTAAAGAATAAAATTTGTATATGTATTTTTAACTCTATATGATTGACATCTGAATTATAGGTAACGTAGGGATATATAATAGAGTCAGACTTCTTTTGACCTTACAGTTTTGGGAGCTGGACATAGCTGATCCTAGTAATAATTATTTCTTTATTACTGCAGTAAAGTTGTTACTGCAGCTTTTTCTAGAACTATTTTAATGGAAAATTTTAATAAGTAAAACAAGAGGTAGTATTTTTTAATTTACACATTCCAAATTGTTAACTTAGGGAGTTATGAGAAATAATTGTTACGTTTGCCATCTCATTTGATACTTGAATGGTAAATCTAATATTTTTGGAAGAAAACTTTGTGTGTGTATATCACATGTTTTCTCACAGCTCAAGTTACTTTGGAATTTGAGTTAAAAGATATTACCCGTTCATTTTTCTTATTAAGAATTTCCATTAAAAATATTTCTACCAAAAATGCAGTAAAAAGTAAGCAAATAATTACCAGTAGAATCAGCTATGTCTAGCCTGATCTGCTGTGTCTAGATCTCAAAAATGTAAGGTAAAAATTAAATATATTGGTGTGTGTTTATGGGCTTCCCTGGTGGCTCAGGTGGTAAAGAGTCCGCCTTTAATGCAGGAGACACAAGAGCTGTGGGTTCGATCCCTGGGTTGGGAACATTCCCTGGAGGAGGACATGGCAACCCACTCCAGTATTATTGACTGGAGAATCCCATAGACAGAGGAGCTGCTGAACTTCAGTCCATGGACACACAAAGAGTCAGACATGACTGAGATGACTAAGCATAGCATAGCACATATGTATATACACACATATGTATATATGTACAAATACATATACATACATTATGACTGCTGAAAACATTGCTATACAATTTTGATATATTAATTTTTTGGCTTTATTTATACATTTCAAGCAGAATATAATTTAGATGCACTTCTTCATTTATTGTATTTCATTCCTAAACAAACTGTTGCAAAGGACACTACTGAACGGAGCTTAAAATGGGATAATATGCACTCTGAGATCCTACAGAAAAGAAAACCCCTTTGTAGAATTCTAGACAGTAACCAATTTGAGACAACATAGTTAAATGTTTTCATATTTAAGGTAGAAAAAGATTCAGAAGATTTAAAAATCTTACAAAGGTTTTGCCCTAACTTGTAGTTATATGTTTTAATGGCAATTTCATAAATTATTTTCAAATAATTTGCTCTAAAGTAACTTATTTTATTTATTTATTTTAATTTAAATTTATTTCTTTTAATTGGAGGTTAATTACTTCTTATAATCAAAAAGAACCCCATAAAAGATGTCTTTTATCTTTTACTACATTCAGAATAACTCCTTTTCCTTTTTAAATTTAAATTCTTAGCTTTATCTTGTAATGCTTGATGTGGTATTACCTCTTGAAGTGCTTTATAATCACCTAATTGGGACTAAGTAGGAACTAAATGGGAGAAGGCAATGGCACCCCATTCCAGTACTCTTGCCTGGAAAATCCAATAGACAGAGGAGCCTGGTGGGCTTCAGTCCATGGGCGTTATGACTGAGCGACTTCACTTTCATTTTTCACTTTCATGCATTGGAGAAGGAAATGGCAACCCACTCCAGTGTTCTTGCCTGGAGAATCCCAGGGACAGGGGCGCCTGGTGGGCTGCCATCTATAGGGTCACACAGAGTTGGACATGACTGAAGCGACTTAGCAGCAGCAGCAGCAGGAACTAAATGCACTTAAGCTTAGTAGTTGCTATTCACCAACTAAATAATTACTGTCAGGGTGGCTAAAAATGCAGAATGTCTGTCAAATGTAAAAGAGGCCCACACAGGGAGCAGTGGTGGGGAATATGGAAAGCACAACTGGAGGTAGTGATTATTCTGACTGTCTTGCTACAGCAAACATAATATTTGGAAATTCATGAACATTCCTTTTAAATATGCAGAAGTCTTTGCAAAACAAACCATACATTAACTCAAACACTCATGACTGCACTGCCTACACACTAGTTCAGTTCAGTTCAGTTCAGTCACTCAGTCATGTCCGACTCTTTGCGATCCCATAAATCGCAGCACGCCAGGCCTCCCTATCCATCACCAACTCCCAGAGTTCACTCAGACTCATGTCCATCGAGTCAGTGATGCCATCCAGCCATCTCATCCTCTGTCAACCCTGCCCTCAATCCCTCCCAGCATGAGAGTCTTTTCCAATGAGTCAACTCTTCACATGAGGTGGCCAAAGTAATGGAGTTTCAGCTTTAGCATCATTCTTCCAAAGAAATCCCAGGGTTGATCTCCTTCAGAATGGAGTGGTTGGATCTCCTTGCAGTCCAAGGGACTCTCAAGAGTCTTCTCCAACACCACAGTTCAAAAGCATCAATTCTTCGGTGCTCAGCCTTCTTCACAGTCCAACTCTCACATCCACAGATGAACACAGGAAAAACTATAGTCTTGACTTAACGGACCTTAGTCTGCAAAGTAATGTCTCTGCTTTTGAATGTGATATCTAGGTTGGTCATAACTTTTCTTCCAAGGAGTTCAGTTCAGTTCAGTCACTCAGTCGTGTCCGACTCTTTGCGACCCCATGAATTGCAGCACGCCAGGCCTCCCTGTTCATCACCATCTCTTGGAGTTCACTCAGACTCATGTCCATCGAGTCCGTGATGCCATCCAGCCATCTCATCCTTGGTCGTCCCCTTCTACTCCTGCCCTCAATCCCTCCCAGCATCAGAGTCTTTCCCAATGAGTCAACTCTTTGCAAGTACTGGAGTTTTAGCTTTAGCATCATTCCTTCCAAAGANTAAAAAAAAAAAATCTGATGGTGCAGTAGGTTTTCTACACTAAAAAGGACCACAGACCTACTGGAGAAATGCCATTTGATTCCAATGATATACCTTTTCAAATGAGAAAAATCAATGCCAGAATATTCTCTGCCCAAAGAAGACAGAAGTTGGCATCTCTGTGGGGGAGTAGTTATCACTTTAGAGGAACCATAAGATAAGAAATTTCCTCAGTTTGCTTGCTCTTTTCTAAAAGAAAATTGATATCCTCATGACTTAAAAGAGAAAGTAAGCCTGGAGCTTAAAGGATGAAATCATTATCTTTGACAGGTAGCAAATATCCAAACTGAGATATGCCCAAATAAGAATTTCTGAGCTGGAAAAGAAAATACTTGTCTCTGGAGAATTCTGGGAAGAATTTTTTATATATCTTCCCAAAAGTTCTACCACTGTATAATATCATGCAATAAAAATGAGCTCAATTGTGTACTGCACAGCCTCACTAAGGAATGTGAAGTAAAGACTGTCATGGCTTGTAGGTCAGTAATACTTACAGGTCTCCATAGACCTGCGAGGGAAGCTCCTATTTATTTATTTGAAAGTTAGCCACTTAGTCATGTTTGACTCTTTGTGACCCCATGGACTGCAGCCCACCAGGCTCCTCTGTCCATGGGATTCTCCAGGCAAGAATACTGAAGTGGGTTGCCATTTCCTTCTCCAGAGGATCTTCCCAACCCAGGGATCAAACTCAGGTCTCCCAAATCTCAGGCAGACTCTTTACCAACTGAGCCTCCAGGAAAGCCATTTATTTATTTATTATTATTAAATTTAAATTTATTTTATTGAAGTATAGATGATTTATAAAACTATGTTGGGAAGCCCCCCATTTTGAACACTATTTAGCAAACGGATTATCTTGTTTAATGAATCTTTTCATTCTACTAGTCTCTTTTTCATTTTCTTGTTGTGAAAACTAATGATGAAATACCATGCAAACTCCAGCATTCTTTGATAACTCTCATTCAAAGACTTCTCTCTTTTAGGAAACAGGACAGTGATATGATGAGCTGGAAGTTGTTAAGGGGATGCAGTTGGTTCATTCAAGAATATTTAGCTTAGAATATTACAGCAAAATTTTAAATAATAATTAGGAATTTCTAACAGCAAAAAATTCAGGAAATAACATTTTTATTATGGGACAATGTTACCCCCTACATCTCTTCTCCAACCTAAGCAGCATCCTCACAGATGAAAGATCAGTCTGGATGTTGGCAACACTTCCCTGGTGGCACAGTGGATAAGAGTCTGGCTGCCAATGCAGGAGACATGGGTTCGATCACTGCTCTGGGAATATCCTACGTGCCATGGACCAATTAACCCTGTGAGCCACAACTACTGAGCCTGTGTTCTAGAGCATGCGAGAAGCGATTGCTGAGCCCACTCGTCACAGCTACTGAAGCCCACGTGCCTACAAACTGTGCTCCACAATAAGAGAAGCCTGCTCAAAGCAATGGAAACTCAGTGCAGCATGAATAAATAAATAAATAAAGATTAGAAAGCTATCTATAAAAATAATTTACACATGTAAAAGATACATTGTTAAATTAGAACACATCCCAGGCTACCTCTTCCCTCCCTTTGCTGGACTAAGAATTCATATTCATTTCATGATCTCAGTATTAATGCATCCTCCATCAGGAGCTTTGTTTACACTGAGCTCTGAGAAACAATCAAGAAGAGAATTGAAAAGCAAAGGAGAAGGAAAATATAAGCATCTAAATGCAGAGTTCCAAAGAATAGAAAGGAGAGATAAGAAAGCCTTCCTCAGCGATCAGTGCAAAGAAATAGAGGAAAACAACAGAACTGGAAAGACTAGAGATCTCTTCAAGAAAATTAGAGATACCAAGGGAACATTTCATGCAAAGATGGGTTCGATAAAGGACAGAAATGGTATGGACCTAACAGAAGCAGAAGATATTAAAAAAAGGTGGCAAGAATACACAGGAGAACTGTACAAAAAAGAGCTTCACAACCCAGATAATCATGATGGTGTGATCACTCACCTAGAGCCAGACATCCTGGAATGTGAAATCAAGTGGACCTTAGAAAGCATCACCAGGAACAAAGCTAGTGGAGGTGACAGAATTCCAATTGAGCTATTTCAAATCCCGAAAGATGATGCTGTGGAAGTGCTGCACTCAATATGGCAGCAAATTTGGAAAACTCAGCAGTGGCCACAGGACTAGAAAAGGTCAGTTTTCATTCCAATCCCTAAGAAAGGCAATGCCAAAGAATGCTCAAACTACCACACAATTGCACTCATCTCACAAGCTAGTAAAGTAATGCTCAAAATTCTCCAAGCCAGACTTCAGCAATGCATGAACCATGACCTTCCAGATGCTCAGTTTGGATTTAGAAAAGGCAGAGGAACCAGAGATCAAATTACCAACATCTGCTGGGTCATCAAAAAAGCAAGTGAGTTCCAGAAAAACATCTATTTTTGCTTTATTGATTATGCCAAAGCCTTTGACTGTGTGGATCACCATAAACTGTGGCAAATTCTGAAAGAAATGGGAGTACCAGACCACTTGACCTGCCTCTTGAGAAACCTATATGCCGGCCAGGAAGCAACAGTTAGAACTGGACATGGAACAACAGACTGGTTCCAAATATGAAGAGGAGTATGTCAAGGCTGTATATTGTCACCCTGCTTATTTAACTTATATGCAGAGTGCATGATGAGAAACGCTGGGCTGGAGGAAGCACAAGCTGGAATCAAGATTGCTGGGAGAAATATCAATAACCTCNACAAGTCAAAATCTCGTTAGAGAAAAAAATGGAAATTATATGATGATTGGAGGATCAATTATTCTGGAAGATACCTGTGTGTGTGTTTGTGTGTGTGTGTGTGGTGTGTGTGTTTACTCAGTGTTAGAGTACTTAAAAATATAAAGCAAAAGTTGACAGAACTAAAGCATGAAACATACAGTGCAACAATAATAGTTAGAGAATTAAATATCCCTCTTTCAACATTCCTCTTTCAACAGTGAAGCTACAATATATAGATTAAAACAACCAGATGGACTACTAATAAAGCAGTAGTGGAGTGAATAGCACTGTAACTAGATGAAGCCAGTAGATATATACAGAAGATTCCATCCAATAGTAATAGAATTCATATTCTTCTCAAGTGGGCATTGAAGATTCTCTAGGAATCTTGAGCTAGAGTTTATTAGGCTAATTAAAAAAAAACTTAAAAATTTTTTCAATAATTGAAATAATATCTTCTGAGAAAAACAGAATGAAACTAAATATCATTAACAGAAGAAAAATTAGAAAATTCACAAATATGTGGAAATTTAACAATACAGTTCTGAACAACCAGAGTCAAAGAAGAAATTAAAAGGGAAAACAGAAAATACCTGAGACAATTACAACAGAAACACAACATATCATAACTTATACAGCAAAAACAGTGCTAAGTGGAAAGTTTAGAGTGAAAGATTCAAGCATTTAAAGAGAGGAAAGACCCCAAATATATAACAAAATTTACATCACAACTAAAATAAAATAGAGCAGAAATAAATGAAATAGACTAGAAAAACAATGAAAAAATCAAAGCTAGATTTTTTTTTTTATTGAAGAACATCTAGCTAGACCAAGAAAAGTGAGAGAATATGCAATAAATTCAGAAGTGAAAAAGGAGACATTAACATTGATGCCACATAAATTTTTTAAAAAATGGTCATAAGAGACTTACTTTGAACAGAAAGTTGGATAACTTCTAAGAAACATACAATGTACAAATAATGAATCATGAAAAACCTGATCAGATCAATAATGATTAAGGACATTGAGTTAATACTCAAAACCACCCAACGAAGAAATGCCTGAACCAGATAACTTCATAGGTGAATTCTACCAAATATTTAAAGAAGGATTAATGCCAATCATTCTCAAATTTTGAAAAAAAAAAAATAGGGGAAAAAAACCTCCAAACTAATTTCATGAGAACAGCATTACCATGATACCAAAGCCAGGCAAAAAAAAAAAAAAAAAAAACTACAAAAAAAGAAAACCAAAAGCCAATATTCATGACAAAAAGTGATGTAAAAATCCTCAACAAAATACTAGCAAACTGAAATTAGCAGTAAATTAAGAAAATCACATATTATGACCAAATAAACTTTGTTCTTGACATACAAGGTTGGTTTTACATAACATAAATCAATAAATATGGTACCTCAATTTAACAGAATGAAGTGTAAAAATTGTATGATCAACTCAATATATGCAGGAACATTTCTGACTAAATTCAACACACTTTCATAATAGGAAATCTCAACACACTAACATAAAGGACATAGAGGCCATATATGCAAGCCTACATCTAAAATCATACTTAACAATGAAAAACTGAAGTTTTCCTTTAATATTAAGAATGACATAAAGATACACACTTTCACCACTCCTGTTCAAAATTCTACTAGAAATTCTAGTAAGGGCAATTAAGCAGGAATAGAAAAACATCCAAAGTAGACAGAAAAATATAAAGTCTTTGTTTGAATATGACAAGTTGTTATATGCAGACTGGTTCCAAATAGGAAAAGGGGTACATAAAGGCTGTACATTGACACCCTGCTTATTTAACTTCTATGCAGAGTACATCATGAGAAATGCTAGGCTGGAAGAAACACAACCTGGAATCAAGATTGCTGGGAGAAATGTCAATAACCTCAGATACGCAGATAACACCACCCTTATGGCAGAAAGTGAAGAGGAGCTAAAATGCCTTTTGATGAAAGTGAAAGAGGAGAGTGAAAAAGTTGGCCTAAAGCTCAACATTCAGAAAACGAAGATCATGGCATCTGGTCCCATCACTTCATGGGAAATAGATGGGGAAACAGTGGAAACAGTGTCAGACTTTATTTTTGGGGGCTCCAAAATCACTGCAGATGGTGATTGCAACCATGAAATTAAAAGACGCTTACTCCTTGGAAGAAAAGTTTTGACCAACCTAGATAACATATTCAAAAGCAGAGACATTACTTTGCCGACTAAGGTCTGTCTAGCCAAGGCTATGGTTTTTCCAGTGGTCATGTATAGGTGTGAGAGTTGGACTGTGAAGAAAGCTGAGCACCGAAGAATTGATGCTTTTGAACTGTGGTGTTGGAGAAGACTCTTGAGAGTCCCTTGGACTGCAAGGAGATCCAATCAGTCCATTCTGAAGGAGATGGGAATACCAGACTACCTCACCTGCCTCTTGAGAAATCTGTATGCAGGTCAGGAAGCAACAGTTAGAACTGGACATGGAACAACAGACTGGTTCCAAATAGGAAAAGGAGTACGTCAAGGCTGTATATTGTCACCCTGCTTATTTAACTTATATGCAGAGTACATCATGAGAAACGCTGGACTGAAAGAAACACAAGCTAGAATCAGGATTGCCAGGAGAAATATCAATGATCTCAGATATGCAGATAACACCACCCTTATGGCAGAAAGTGAAGAGGAGCTAAAAAGCCTCTTGATGAAAGTGAAAGTGGAGAGTGAAAAAGTTGGCTTAAAGCTCAACATTCAGAAAACGAAGATCATGGCATCTGGTCCCATCACTTCATGGGAAATAGATGGGGAAACAGTGGAAACAGTGTCAGACTTTATTTTGGGGGGCTCCAAAATCACTGCAGATGGTGATTGCAGCCATGAAATTAAAAGACGCTTACTGCTTGGAAGGAAAGTTATGACCAACCTAGATAGCATATTGAAAAGCAGAGACATTACTTTGCCAACAAAGGTCTGTCTAATCAAGGCTATGGTTTTTCCAGTGTTCATGTACAGATGTGAGAGTTGGACTGTGAAGAAAGCTGAGCACTGAAGATTTGGTGCTTTTGAACTGTGGTGTTGGAGAAGACTGTTGAGAGTCCCTTGGACTGCAAGGAGATCCAACCAGTTCATTCTAAAGG
Source organism: Neotragus pygmaeus (assembly GCA_006410875.1). Classification (NCBI taxonomy): domain Eukaryota; kingdom Metazoa; phylum Chordata; class Mammalia; order Artiodactyla; family Bovidae; genus Neotragus; species Neotragus pygmaeus. The sequence goes on along the minus strand of SJYV01030354.1, from coordinate 207,167 downwards.
AAATCAGCCCTGGATGTTCTTTGGAAGGAATGATGCTGAAGCTGAAACTCCAGTACTTTGGCCACCTCATGCAAAGAGTTGACTCACTGGAAAAGACTCTGATGCTGGGAAGGATTGAGGGCAGGAGGAAAAGGGGACAACCGAGGATGAGATGGCTGGGTCGCATCACCGACCCGATGGACGTGTGTTTGAGTGAACTCCAGGAGATGGTGATGGACAGGGTGGCCTGGTGTGCTGCGATTCATGGGGTCGCAACGAGTTGGACATGACTGAGTGACTGTACTGAACTGAACTGAGAAAGATATGCCAGGTAAGTTGATTTTCTGATTCTGATGCTGGAACACCTGATGACACAGACAAAAGTTCTCTGAAATATTCTCAGCTTGACGGTTGTAGGAAAGCGTATTCTATTGATATCTTATCTCTGAGGGCAGGACTTAGGTCTCAAATTTCAGGACTCACTGTTTGATTCTATGAGAAGACATTCTGGGAGAATTTGTTACCCTCTCAGGCATGTCCACTCCTCAAGTCAGTGGTTTCTTTCCGTGGCATCAGTTCGAGTATGCTTCAAGTCATACCATGGAATCCTTCATTGTCTCTTCCCCCATCTCTTCTCCCATTTAGTTCATGCATTAGGTCCTTTATCATACAGTTTTTGAGAATTTGTTATGTTCTCTAGTACTATACAAGTCTAAGAGAAAAACTTAGAAATTAGGAAAAAATATCACAGAAAATGGAACAAAGATTTTGATCACAAAGAATCAACAACAGCAAATATTTTAGGCTCATCCCCATGCCCAATCAAAGTTCATTTAGCTTTGGTTCTGACCCTTGGTACTTGATTATTGGCTTCCTACATAGTATGTTAACCCTTCATATATTGAAATAGTCTTTTTGCATGATCAATTTTTTCAGAGGTGCTGTTAATTATCAATATTTTCTGCATTTCAAAGAAAATTAACACCTAAAAGCTTTTTCTTAAAGATAAAGAGATAGGACTTATTTTATACATCCTTCTAGTTTTATAAACCACAATATTAAAAAACAAAAATATTGAGCTCTTTGGCACTGAAATAAATAATGCTCTTTAGTTTATTCTTTATTTTCCATGCTTCCTTACTAGAATATTGTAAAACACCCTAGAGGACCTCTTTGCAAACTGGGCTGCACGATACCACCTTAAAGCATGAATTGTATTTTACAGATTAGTGCATGATGCTGCCATTTGCCTAAATCTCTATGGGTGTACAACACTACTCCCAATAATAGATTTAACCCTTAGAAATATATTTATTAGAGAAGAAACACTGATATATTTTGATATTTCAGTTCTGAGAGTTATATTCATTTCTTATTCCAAACCCTTATAGACTAGCAAATTAATTAATTCAAGTACATTATTTGTTGACTTACATATGAATTTACAAAGCATGAGATATCACTCATGAGGATTTAAACATCTAACAGATTACTATATTTTGTTTTCAGGATCAGCTGGAATGTTAATATACTTATTAAGCACAGTGAAATACATTTATATTCTTTGACTCACTATTTCTTTAAGGGAATAGCTGAAAGTTTATATTTATTTTCAAATGGATCTTAAATATTGTCTCTTAATTCTGCTACATTTTACTGGATAACTCCCCCCATGCCTTTTTGGATTTTCAAAAGGCATACAAATTACAGATCTTAAGTATATAGTTCAGAGAGGTCTGACAAATGTCTATATGCATGTAACCATTATTCCAGCTAGGAATAATAGAGCATTTCCATCACTCCAGAAAATTCTTTCCCCAACTTCTGGTCAATCCTTGCTCTCACAAGCATCCACAGCTATGACTTATATAGGCACAAATTATTTTTGCCTGCTCTTGAGCTTCATTGAAACTGAATCATAAAATATGCACGCTATCCTTTGTATAATATTTGTTTGTAGGATTCAAACATGTTGCATGTATCACTAGTTAATTCTTTTTTATTATTGACGTAACATCCTGTTGAATCAGTGTACCATAATTTGTTTTTCCAGTTACCTGTTGATGAATTTTTGATTTTCTAGTTGTTGACTATTATGAATAAAGTTTCTATAAACATTATTTTATAAGGTTTAGGTATAAATTCTTCAAATTGGGATTTTTGGATTCCCTACTAAGTATATATTTAACATTCTAAAAACAGACAATTTTTCAAATTGATCGACTCATATTAAAGTTTCCTTGAATGAAGTAGGGCTCCATCTCCTTCATATTTTTGCCCTTATTTACAGGTCATGGTGTGGGTGAGTGAATGAGTGTGTAGTCAGTCGTGTCCGACTCTTTGTGATCCCATGGACTGTAGCTCACCAGGCTCCTCTGTCCATAGAATTTTTTAGGCAAGAGTACTGGAGCAGATTGCCATTTCCTTCTCCAGGGGATCTTCCTGACCCAGGGATTGAATCTGGGTCTCCCGCATTGCAAGCAGATGCTTTACCATCTGAGCCACTATGGAAGCCCATGGAAGTTCACAGTGTATGAAGTGTTTTATCACTATGAATTTAGTTTCTATTTTTATAATAATTTAAGATGTTCAATGGGCTTCCTTGGTGCTCAGTGGTAAAGAACCAGCAATTCAGGAGATGCAGGTTCCATCCCTGGGCCGGGAAGATTCCTTGGAGGAGGAAATGGCAACCCAATCCAGTATTCTTGCCTGGAAATCCCCATGGACAGAGGAGCTGGTAGGCTACAGTCCATGGGTTCACAAAGTGTCCAACATGACTTTGCAACTGAACAACAGCAAGATTGTTCAACATCTTACTTTGGATTTATTAAAAATTTATTTAACTTATTTTGTGAAATGTCTGTTCAAGTTTTACCCATTTAAAAATTATGTTTCATGTATTTTTCAATTGTAAATGTTCCTTTTTATAATTATTTTAAAATTATTTTATTATTTATTTTTGGCTGCATAGGGTTTTATTTGTGACATCTGGGATCTTTCCTTGTGGAGCTCAGGCTTCTCTCTAATTGTTGCACACAGGCTCAGTAGTTTCAGCATTTGGGCTTAATTTCCCCACAGCATGTGGGATCTTAGTTCCTTGACAAGGCATCAGACCCAATCGCCTTCATTTGAAGGCAGATTCTCAACCACTGGTCAACCAGGGAAGTTCCTGTTAGTGTTCTTTATTGGAGTCTGGATATGAGTGCTTTGTTGTATAATTATGCTGAGAATATTTTCTCTCAGATTAGACTGTTTTTCATCTTTGTGAGGAGTATCATTGGATAAGCAGCAGTTTTTAATTTGATAAATCCAGTTTATATATAAATATATATATGTACTTCATTTGTCTTTAGTATTTTTGATCTCCTCTAAGAGATCTTTGCCTACTTCAAGATGCTGAAAACGTTCTGCTTTCTTCTTGTAAGTTTTACAGATTTAGTTTTTAAATTAGTTATCATTATCTGTGATCATCTGAACATTTTTTGGGGGTATGGATTTTAACCCTGTATTTTGAAATTTTTTAAATATATCACCTTTATAATTTTTAAATATATTTCTGATGACTTTCCCCTGCTATCACAATGTTTGGTAATACTTCTTTCTTGAAATCTGTCTTGTTTGATGTTTCTATAATCATATTCTCTCTCATTGTTTGAATGGTTTATAATTCTTGTCTTATTATTTTCAATCTGTGTTTTTATATGTGGTATACTTGACTCTTACTTTTTTATTTAGTCTGAAAATTTTTGTCTTTTAATTATTTAGTCTATTTGAATTTAATGTAACTATTGACATGATTCCATTTAAGCCTAAGTCTTGCTATTTGTTTTCCTGTTGTTCCATTGTTTGCTTGATTTTTCTTTTCTTATTTTCTGCTTCCTTTTTTATTACTCAAATATTGTTTTATTATTTCATTTAAATTTTTATATCAGATTTTTTATTCTATGTTTTTGTTTTCATTTTTTAATAGATTGGGTCATAAAATCGAGTTTAATTGGACTTAATATGTGCCACCTTATGTAAAATAAAAGAACCTTAAAGATATAATTTCTTCTACCCCCTTTATCCTGTAATTTGCTTCTACAAATAGAAGAGCTACAATGTAATATTATTTTTGCTGTAAAAAATTCAGTGTTTTTAAAGAAATAGAGAAAAATAGACAAGCTTTTATATTTGCCCAAACACTTACTAGTTTTAGTGTTCTTTATCTCTTTGTGTCATCTCCAGTTTCCCTTTGTTATCATTTCTATTCGGCTTGAAGAATTTCTTTCAGAAGTTTTCAGAGCTCTGACCTGCTTGCTGCTGCCTCTGAGTTTTTATTTTTTGAAAAATCTCTCTCTCTCTATTTTATTTTTTTTAATTTTAAGACCAGTGGGATGCTATTGGAGGGATTTAAGCAGGGCAGTAAAACCATCATTTAATTTTTCTAAAGATACACATCACAAGAATAGTTTGTTGAGCACAAGTTGGAGATGGGCCAACAAGATGCACCAGGTTAGGTTACAATTAGAGCAGGCTAAGCAAGGACAGGGGGAGACGTGGGAGAGCTGGATTCACAGGCTTTTAATTATGATTTGGGCTTATTAACTGTCCTGAGCAAAAGACACAAACATTCTGATCTCAAACTAACTCTAAGCCCACTGTGAATTATCAAATTGACATCCTGATTTATCAGCATATTTTACGTTTTAGGAACTTGTTTTAATCACATGTGAGTAAATAGACAAAAATCAAGTGCTCTGCACAATTAAAGATCCAAATCAGGAACCATAGTCTAAATTTATTCATCTTTTTGAATTTGACTACAGTAAATAAATTTAAGACAGCCCTCTATAAACTATAGTATAGGAATACTTATACATTGGTTAAAAATGCATCATTCTCTTATGTGTCTATTGTCTAACAATGGGGTCCAAGCCAGATAACAATTATTGTCCAATTTTTATAATAGCTGATATAAATGAAAGAAATATTTTTCCTCTGGTAATTACCAGATATTACCATTACTATTCATATATAAATTTAGTGAATCATATGAGTAGCATGAGTGTTAACTATAACAACAAAAAAAGAAAATTTAAAGCATTTCTCTTTTCATTTCTCTATTACCTTTAAAATGGGGTGAGATAGTTAGAGAGTGAAAGTATCATAATTTTTTATAAAGAACTCTTTTGTCAAGGAAGCTCCCATACCTTAAATCTCAACTGTGACTGATAATACATCTAGAAAGTTTTTGGGAAAGTGTAGAGGCACCCCACTCCAGTACTCTTGCCTGGAAAATCCCATGAGTGGAGGAGCCTGGTAGGCTGCAGTCCATGGGGTCGCTGAGTCGGGCACGACTGAACGACTTCGCTTTCATTTTCACTTTTCACTTTCATGCATTGGAGAAGGAAATGGCAACCCATTCAAGTGTTCTTGCCTGGAGAATCCCAGGGATGGGGGGAGCCTGGTGGGCTGGTGTCTATGGGATAGCACAGAGTCAGACATGACCGAAGCAACTTAGCAGCAGCAGCAGCAGAGGCATTTAGTTACATTAACTAGGCGATGCTACCAACATTTTAGCAGATGAATAACAGGAATCCAAAACATACTGAAATGCACTGGGCCATCCCACAAAATAATTATCCTACCCCAAATACCAATAGAGTCCATGTTGCCATGTAACTTGGGGGTTATGCTGATCTCTTCTTTGAATCCGCCACTGTAGTCAGAATTATATACTATAGTTATTAGTTATTGTATTTTTTTATACTTTAAAAATATTAACAAAAGAGTTATTCAAAACATTTGGGTAATATGTTATGAAACATGCAGGGATTTATATTTCTGACCCAGTAAGGACATAGAGATTTCATTTTGGTTGGCCATTCAATAATTTCTAGTTAGAACCAATTCTTCCTCACCACTCCATGCTCTGTTTAAAGTGAGTTATTTATTTTCTTTGTTAAGATGGCCTAGATCCTTTTTATTTAAGCATGATACATGAATTAATGCTGGACTTACCCAATAGGCTGGTAAAGAATCTGCCTGCAATGAGGGAGACCTAGGTTCAATACCTGGGTTGTGATGATCCCCTGGAGAAGAAAAAGGCTATCCGTTCCAGCATTCTGGCCTGAAGAATTTCATGGACTGTATAGTCCATGGGGTTGCAAAGAGTTGACCTGACTAAGCGACTTTCACTTTCACTTTCCCCAATAGAGCCAAGAGCACAGTAGAATTGCTGGAGTCTCTTTATTCTTATGGAATTGCTATGTAATCAGTTGTATGGCCTAATATTCCATTAGCCAAATTATTCTGTGTCTATACTCATTAAGTAAAAGAAAGAAGGTTTAATCTGCTCTGCCACTGTTCTCCATTTTTTTATTTTATTTTATTTTACTTTACAATACTCTATTGGCTTTGCTATACATCGACATGTTGTAAAATACCTCTGGATACTTTTTTCCAATTTATAAGTTTCCTTTACATGAGGGTTCAGTTCAGTTCAGTTTGGTCACTCAGTCGCTTACTCTTTGTGACCCCATGGACTGCAGCACGCTAGGCTTTCCTGTCCATCACCAGCTCCCGGAGTTTATGCCAACTCATGTCCATTGAGTTGGTGATGCCATCCAACCATCTCATCCTCTGTTGTCCCCTTCTCCCCCTGCCCTCAATCTTTCTCGGCATCAGGGTCTTTTCAAATGAGTCAGCTCTTTGCATCAGGTGGCCAAAATATTGGAGTTTCAGCTTTGATATCAGTCTTCCAATGAGGGTACTGTGTAGGTTTTAAAATAATTTGACTAATATACTCCTTTATTTTCATACCATAAAAATATATATCCTTTTTATAATAATGGCAGAAAGCAGAGAGAAACTAGAGTCTTTTGATTAAGGTGAAAGAGGAGAGTAAAAAGCTGGCTTAAAAATAACATTCAAAAAAACTAGGATCATGGCATCTAGTCCCATTACTTCACGGGAAATAGATGGGGAAAAAGTAGAAACAGTGGCTTATTTTATTTTCTTGAGCTCCAAAATCACTGCAGATGGTGATTGCCACCATGAATCTAAGAGACCCTTGCTCTTTAGAAGAAAAGCTATGATGAACCTAGACAGAGACATAACTTTGCTGATCAAGGTCCTTATAGTCAAAGCTATAATTTTTCCAGTAGTCACTTTTGGGTGTGAAAGTTGAACCGTAAAGAAGGCTGAATGCTGAAGAATTGATGCTTTTGAATTGTGGTGCTGGAGAAGACTCTTGAGAGTCCCTTGGACAGTAAGGAGATCCAACAAGTCAATCCTAAAGAAAATCATTGGAAGGACTGATGCTGAAGCTGAAGCTCCAATACTCTGACCACCTGATATGAAGAGTCGACTCATTGGAAAAGACCCTGATGTTGAGAAAGTTTGAGGGCAGGAAGAGAAAGGGGTGACAGAGAATGAGATGCTTGGATGGCAGTGCCGACTCAATGGACATGATTTTGAGTAAACTCTGGGAGATAGTGAAGGACAGGGAAGTCTGGCGTGATTTAGTCCATGGGGTTGCAAATAGTCAGACACAACTTAGCAACTGAAGAGCAACAATGGATGTTCTGCTTCATAATGGAGGTATACATACTAGGAAGAAAATTTCTGCTTATAAGAATTTAGAATTTAAAGGAGAAGACAGGCAGGTGAATGTGATAAAGATTTGTGTTCTCGACAAGCACAGATTCAGTTCCTAAATGAGGTTCAGAAAGGAATTAGCCAGATTTACCATCAAAATTGTGTATGTGTAGTTGAGGGAGAGGAGATGGTTTGGGGAAATACCTCAGTGAGATGGTGACATGAGCTGGATCTTGAAATATGAGCATATATTAGTTAAGGAGGGAAAAAGAAAAGGAGGAAGAGGAAACGATTAGGCTTTCTTTCTTTCTTTCTTTTTTTTTTTTTTTGCCTAGGAAGTAATGAGGCACTTCTGTGACTCTGAAGCCCATTTCTCAGATCTCCATAGTGGTAGTAAGGAGACAGGGCTGGAGAGACAGGTTGACAAAGCCCTGTACACTAAGCTATGCAATCTTAAACATATACTATCAGCTCACAGTTGTTCTACCATCAATACCACCACCTTGGAAGTTATTAAAAATGCTCATTAGAAGGCCCATCTGAAATCTACTAAATTCAGAAATTCTGGGAGTATGGCCCAACAATCTGTATTTCATCAAGCTTTCTAGGTGATTGAAACGTACTAAAATTTGAGAACCACTGAGTTAAAAGAAGCCCCTAAGTGGCATTGAGATGGTGATAATATGTTCAAATCTGTATTTTTAAAAAAGATTATGTTAGTGAAATTTGATTATAGGGAGATAAAATGAGCAGAGGGACTATTTATGAGTACACGTTGACCAGTACGAGACCATGAAGACATGCTGGTATGAAATATCAGAAAAGAAAACGATAAATGGAGAAGTTCCGAAGGATGTTTAAGGAGGAAGAGTCAATGGGATCTTGAGCAGAAATATTAAGTGGGCTGTTGGGTATGTGAGCATGGAGCTCTAGAATGAGTCCTGGGCTGAAAATGGAGATGGGGAAGTCTTTAGCTATTTTAGGCAACTGACAGCATGTGAGTAGGACAGTGTGTTGCATAAAAAGAGAGGATAAGCCCTGTAATGCTTTAGGTTCTCTTACTGGCCAGGCAGAAAAGGAAGCACCTTCACAAGTATTTGGTGAGGTTAGAGGAGAACCAGGAAAATGTGTGGTCCTCAACACCAAAAGGAGAGAGAATTCCCAGGAGGAAGGTGTTAGTTACCAGTGCCAAATTATGGAAAGATGAAAGCCCAGGAGAAGGTTTTGTTTTGATTTTAGGAAATCATTGGCAGCCTTGCTCAAGACTGTTTCTTCAGTGCGGAGAAGATAATTTTTCTTGAATCTTTGGTCCAGCAAGGACAGCAAACTTCCCATTGTAGACAAAGTTGCCAGTTTTATATATTTCTAAAATCACTGAAGTGGATAAGAGCTGGTGTTCAACATTCATGTGAAATTGCCAGTGGAACCAAGTAACACAGAGAAGGTTTCAGGTCTTGAGAAGAGAGGATATGATTTCTCCTAGATAGAAAAGAGTGGAGTGGAGGTACTGGAAAGGGAGATGAAGGGATGACTGAGACTTGCATCTTCACCAGGCAGTGCTAACATCCTAGCAGACTGAACATAAGACATCAGTCCTTGAGTCACAGGAGGAGACATGAGAGGTATCAGTAGTTGGGGCTTCAAGCTGGTAAGAGTTGAAAAAGCAGCCTCTGCATACATAGAGAAGGATGTTTCAAGGTGAAAGCAGGAATAATCACTTTTTAGTTTGCTTGTCTTAGTCCCAATGTGCAAAGGTAAGACTTTTATCACTTCTCTAGCAAGCATTCAGAACCATGGGATAAAGATAACATAGGTCCACTAGTCTCTGCTGTGACTTCCATGGCTCAGGATGTTAGGTTTAAACTTAAATCTGAAATGTTCACTCTAGTCCAAACCTGAAAGGCATGTGTGGCTGGAAGAGTTGGATGGCCAGGAAGTTTGGGCTTTGTTGTACTTGTACCTTTGGCCCACGACGGCTGAGGTCACTAACTGTATTTAAACAGTGCCTGTATTTTTTTTTTTAAATGAACTATAAAAACATATTGCACTTAAATTTTTGAAGTAAATATTCTGAAGAAAGAAACACTTCTCGTTGACTGCAAAGGAAAACCATAATTTTCATTTTAGAGTGTCCTTTTAGCCTGTAATAGCTTGTACCTACTGCCCTCACCCCCCACAAGGGCAGAGATCAAGTCAATTAACAACCTGAGATGAAATAAAATATCCAAAGACCATTCTCTGGCTTCTTATTTTTAGGACTGGGTTAGAAAGAAACTTGTCCCTGGAGTTTGGGAGAATTAGTTCATGATACTCAATAGCACTGAACATTTAATTGGCTTCTGGTCTAATTCTGGGTGTCTGAGACAGATTCTATTTAATAATTTAGGCTCCATTATTTTAGGATTGAATTGAAATGACCTTTGAATATCTGGGATATGTATTTCCTAGAAAATCCCCATATCTTAGAGCTTCAAACGTTCATACTTGTCACACCATACCATTTGGCTCATATTTGACAATAAAGCATATTTTTCATTTGTCATTTTCCCCTGCCATTTCTGTCTAACTAGCATAAGTGAAAATATACAAGTGCCAAGTCACACAGTCTATTCCTCTTCTTAAGAAATTACTTCTATGGTGGAAAAATCATATTCATTTAGTGCAAAGAGAATATCTGGATTATAGAGAAGTCTGGGGGAAAGAATCCAGAGGAAATTTTACCAACTTTTTATTTTGCCAAGAAATTAGTAACAAAGAGGATATATTTGTAGAAAACAGTTTTGTAGATTTCTAAAATCATTCAAATGATTATGAGGCAAACATGCATATGAAATCACAGCTTTGAAGATGGCGTTTATTATCTGACTTGAAGTGCTTATACATAAAAGGTCTTTAGTTTATATTTGACATGTAAATCATATTATAAGCCTAAAAATAGGCTCTACAGACAAATAAGTGAAATGATTAATAAAATTACTAAGTGCCAGTACCAATGTTTCTTGCCATTTGGTTTGATAGTATTCTTCCCCAAACTCAATTCAGCCAATAAACACTGTGCTCACCTGGTGGCCCAGATGGTAAAGAATCTGCCTATAATGCAAGAGACTTGGGTTCAATCCCTGGGTCAGTAAGATCCGTGGGGTCGCAGAGAGTAGGACACAGCTGAGCAATTAGCACCTTCACTTTCTTCTATACAATAGATTCTACGCTTTATTATTGCAACTTTGGCTACAAACAAAACTGAATGGCCCCAGCCTTCAATATGTATGCAGCTTAATAAGAATGACAGACAGTAAGCAAGTAATTATGAGTATGACAGTTGTCATGAAAAACAAAAATACAGTAAAATGAATGGCATTGTAGAATATCCTGATTTGGGGGCCAGGGCTTCCTGGAGAAAGGCAAATTTAGACTTATACTTGAAGAATGCCCAAATGGGATAATTAGACTTGTCTTCAGGTCAGTTCAGTCACTCAGTCGTGTCTGACTCTTTGCAACCCCATGAATCACTGCACGCCAGGCCTCCCTGTCCATCACCAACTCCTGGAGTTTACCCAAACTCATGTCCATCCAGTTGGTGATGACATCCAGCCATCTCATCCTCTGTCATTCCCTTCTCCTGCCCCCAATCCCTCCCAGCATCAGGGTCTTTTCCAATGAGTCAGCTCTTCACATGAGGTGGTCAAAGTATTGGAGTTTCAGCTTCACCATCAGTCATTCCAATGAACACCCAGGACTGAGCTCCTTTGGAATGGACTGGTTGGATCTCCTTGTGGTCCAAGGGACTCTCAAGAGTCTTTTCCAACACCACAGTTCAAAAGCATCAATTCTTTCGGTGCTCAGCCTTCTTCACAGTACAACTCTCACATCCATACATGACCACTAGAAAAACCATAGCCTTGACTAGATGGACCTTTGTTGGCAAAGTAATATCTCTGCTTTTCAATACGCTATCTAGGTTGGTCATAACTTTCCCTCCAAGGAGTAAGCGTCTTTGAATTTAATGGCTGCAGTCACCATCTGCAGTGATTTTGAAGCCCCCCAAATAGTCTGCCACTGTTTCCACTGTTTCCTGATCTATTTCCCATGAAGTGATGGGACCAGATGCCATGATCTTCATTTTCTGAATGTTGAGCTTTAAGCCAACTTTTTCATTCTCCTCTTTCACTTTCATCAAGAGGCTTTTTAGTTCCTCTTCTCTTTCTGCCAGAAAGGCTGTCTTAGGTATATCTAAAATCAGTAAGTGAGGATGATGAATAGTGATAAGCCATAAATGATAAAGAGACCAGTGTGACTGGGACATAGAGTACTAATCAGAGTGCTGAAAGATGAAGCTTTGAGAGTAGACAGGAGCCAAGTGTGAAGGACAATATAAGCTGTGAGCAAGATTCGTGATTTCACCTAAGGCCTGGGGGAAGCAATTGCTGGGCTTTAAGTCACGGACATTTCTGATTATATCTGTATTACGAAGGGTCTGTAGATAACAGAACGGAAAAGGGTTGGAGAAGAACTGGAGAAAAAATTGCAGTACTGGCTTATACACCCTGCAGTGGTCCTGCAAGGGGAAATAGCTACTTGGATGAAGGCAGTGGCAAGTGGGTATGTAGATATGGGGACAGGCCTGAGAGATTAACAAACTGTAGAAGCAACAGTCTTGATTGATCGTGAGTGTGTGTGTGTTGGGTAGCACCACTGAGAAAAAGGAAGGAACTTTTCCTAAGTTTATGACTTGAGAAACTAGGTGGAAGACAGTGATCTTTAACAAATATTACAGAGTTTCTGATAGATTCCAGTGAGAATGAATTTGATTTTCTGTTATAGTATCGAATGACACAGAAGAAAGTACATTTAAAATATGTGTCATTGTATTATAATCCCTTAAATATCCTCATGTACAATGTAGTATATAAGGAATATTACTTCCACATTATTTTTTTCATGGATCAATTTATATAAATTAAAATTATTTTATTGAACTTTCCAGTTAATTGCAGAGTATTATATTGTTGCAGTGNAGAAAGGTTGTCTTAGGTATGTCTAAAATCAGTAAGTGAGGATGATGAATAGTGATAAGCCATAAATGATAAAGAGACCAGTGTGACTGGGACATAGAGTACTAATCAGAGTGCTGAAAGATGAAGCTTTGAGAGTAGACAGGAGCCAAGTGTGAAGGACAATATAAGCTGTGAGCAAGATTCGTGATTTCACCTAAGGCCTGGGGGAAGCAATTGCTGGGCTTTAAGTCACGGACATTTCTGATTATATCTGTATTACGAAGGGTCTGTAGATAACAGAACGGAAAAGGGCTGGAGAAGAACTGGAGAAAAAATTGCAGTACTGGCTTATACACCCTGCAGTGGTCCTGCAAGGGGAAATAGCTACTTGGATGAAGGCAGTGGCAAGTGGGTATGTAGATATGGGGACAGGCCTGAGAGATTAACAAACTGTAGAAGCAACAGTCTTGATTGATCGTGAGTGTGTGTGTGTTGGGTAGCACCACTGAGAAAAAGGAAGGAACTTTTCCTAAGTTTATGACTTGAGAAACTAGGTGGAAGACAGTGATCTTTAACAAATATTACAGAGTTTCTGATAGATTCCAGTGAGAATGAATTTGATTTTCTGTTATAGTATCGAATGACACAGAAGAAAGTACATTTAAAATATGTGTCATTGTATTATAATCCCTTAAATATCCTCATGTACAATGTAGTATATAAGGAATATTACTTCCACATTATTTTTTTCATGGATCAATTTATATAAATTAAAATTATTTTATTGAACTTTCCAGTTAATTGCAGAGTATTATATTGTTGCAGTGAGATAAAAGGCCAACAACAAACACACAATTTTAAATATTGCTCAAATTATTTAAATTACACATTCCTCCAATTGAATCTTGGGACCCTCTCTCAAAGTCTCCTGTTTTTTTTTTCCTAGCACTTCTTTTCAGCCTCTAGTGAGCAGAAGGAGCAGCCCTCTTCTCTCTGATCACTTTGTTTTTTCTCTAGGATGCTTCCTTCCCCCAGGGATTGAACCGGGGTCTCCTACATTGCAGGTGGATTCTTTACCAATTGAGCTATTGGGGAAGCCCCTAGGAAGCTTAGCTTCCAACAACATCATTTTCTCCCTAGTGCCCTTCTCTCTTTTTCTCTCTTTTGTCCCCTTCCAAGTTAATGACCTTCCATGTGTTCAGGGCCCTCATGATCTTTCCCCTAGAGGAACTTTTGTACCACAAACCACCCAACACATCCAAAGCAGAACTCAAGTCTCTGCTGCATTAGAATCAGCCCCGCCCCCCAACACCCCGCAGCCGCCCGAGCCTCTGACTTCCCTGAATTCCATTTAAATCCCTTGGAAGCCTTAGACTTCTCTTCTAATATAGTTAATGGCAATGGGTAACATGAGTCGGGCACTTACTGACACTCTTTGCTCAGTGTTTCACAGACATGAAGTCATCTGTTTGCCCACCAATACCGTGCAGCTGCTGTGGTGAGCAACCCTATTTTACAGGTGAAGAAACTGAGGTTTGGAATGGGCACACAACCCCTAGTGTCACACAGTTAACAGATTGGAAAATGTGAACATTAAAAAGTGTTCAGACTCTCAAAGTCCCATGTATTTATATGCTCTCATCCACTCCTCTAAAAGGCCTTTTACCACTTGATTGGTAAGTTATCAAGTCATACTAGTTTGTTTAGATATTTCAGGTGAACTCGTCCTTCCCAATGTCACTCCTAAAGTCCTGGGTCAGGTCTTTACACAACATCCAGGGATGAATATAAAAACCTTTCTGCCTGGCCCAAGCATCCTTTGCTTTGAGGCATTCAGTGTATTGATGCCTGAATAATTGTTTTAGATGATCACTTTTATAGTTACTTTCTTATATAGGTTTTTAAACACTGCCGTGCCCTAGGTAGGCCACACTTCACATAATCAAACAAGTCTTCTACCCGCATTTCTAGGCACAGTCCCCATCTATTAATAAAGTATTTATTCTGCAAATTGCTCTATGCTATAACTGCCTTCTCTCCAAATTCCACTCTGTTCACTGGCAGCTGTTGTCTAGATGGATATCTGATCCAAGGGTAGCCCATCTACAGGTCTTTAAGGGAAGGAATGAATCCAAAGAATGAACCACTTTCTCTCTCAAGATTTGACTGGCCACGTTAGACAAGTCATTGCAGAGGAAGTAGGGGAATCTTCATAAAAAGATTCATCAGAGAATGTGACCATGTTGTTACGAGATGGAAGCATAATTAACTCATCGCTTTAGAGCCTTGGAGCCTGAACCACACTCTGATATGGGGATCTGGTTTCTGTGAAGCCAAGTCGACTGTGGTTTCTCTTCTCTGATGGTTCTTGTGTGTGTGTGTGGTTTGTGTTTTTTTTAAAGACCTTGTCCACCATTGCCTTTATTTCTGTGTTTACTGCTAGAGAAACAAATCCATGTTTGAAGAAATTGAGTAAAGAAGTGTTTATTTTTTCCCTAAAGGAGCCCAGCATAGGATCTTTGCTTTTTATCACATTAAGTCACATAATAACTTCTGACAGCTATTATGTGCACCTCGTATGTCAGGGACAGTGCTAAATTCAAATACATTGTCTTGTTTAGTCCTCATAATCTTTAAAAATTTTTTTTTGTTTTCATCTTCATTAACAGATAATGCAGCTCAGACACAGAGAAGTTTAGTAGTTGGTCCAAGGTCAATAACCTAATAAATGGCAGAGCTAGGATTTGAGTTCTGGTCTCTGTGATTCTATTAATCACATTGTTAGCATATTCTGTAACTCCTGTATGTAGTTTTAAGGATTTCACAATTTCCCGACATAGAACTTTGTGCTTACTTGTTCTTCTGTTCTTATGAAAATGACATCTTTATCGCTGTCCCACTGAAAAATCAGTTTTATTTTATTCACTGCTTTTTTGTTTGGGGGGGCTTTTTTGGGAGGGGTGCCATTTGTCCTTTCATTTACTTGCTCTTATGGGCTCATCTAATTAAATCCTAAACTTCCTTGAGTATTCTGCCTCAATCTTCTTTAAACTTTTCTAAATCCATACCACTTTTGCCACAACAAGATCACATGATTTTACATTGTTGAATCTCCATTCTATTGTTCAACACCACTTCATGTAAGTAGGTCTTTTCTCCCCAGTTAGGTTAATTTGGTATCTGGAGTCACATATTTTCTTTTCTATTTCTATGAAAACACCTTTGCAATTCTGAGATCATCGTAGGCAGCACCATATCAAATGCTGTTTGATTATAAGAGCGTAAATATATTACATAATATGTATAAAGTATATTTTACACTTAGTTTTACCCTGATAGATTTGGGAATTATGAGTAATTTCAATTTACCTTTAAAGTTATTTTTGTCGCTTGACAATTAAATGACTGTTTCTATGTTCATGATCATAAATCCATGATCGTCATCTGATGAACACCCTCTGTTATTTTCAGCTCAGTGCAGAAAGCTTCACTTCTGGCTCCTGGCTTATTGTAACTGTATTGCTCTGGTCACTGTGATTCAGGAATGGAGAAACCCAATTAAGGGAAATGAAATGCAAGGAGAATTTCTGGAACCATTGAAAGAAAGGTATGGCTCTTGTCTCTTTGATCTTTTTTTTTTTTTTTAAAGATTTTTTGATGTGGACCATTTTAAAAGTCTTTATTGAATTCGTTACAACATTATTTCTGTTTTATGTTTTGGTTTTTTGGCCCCAAGGCACCTGGGATCTTAACTCCCCGACCATGGATCGAATCCACAGTCCCTACATTGGAAAGCAAAGTCTTAGCCACTGGACCTCCGGGGAAGTACCTGTCTCCTTGATCTTATGAGTAGTGAGGAGTATATAAGCCAAAAGCTATGGGAGGCCACAGGAAGAGCCTGAAAACAAACCTTAGAGAGAAGCCAAGTCCAGATGAATGTCTTCTTGGATCAAATGTAATAAAAACCTGCTCTAGTCACTTCTGATACCTGACTCAATAGAGTTCTTTTTTTCTCTTAAGTTAATTTATGCTGAGATTTATGTCATATGTAATCATAAGAAGTCTGACTCACTTTTTACCAAATAAGGAAGAGATTAAAATGTTCATTGCCTGTTTCTCCCAAAACAAAGTAAACTCGACATATTCCACTCGCCCTGTAGAGTGGAATGGTAGTTCCACTACAGTTCCACCCTGTAGAGTGGAACTGCTTCCCCTAGTCTACCATAACCATAATCAGTTATTATCTAACTTTTATTATAAAAAGGATCAAGTAGGGACTTCTCTGGTGGTCCAGTGGCTGAGACTCTGTGCTCCCAGTGCAGAGGCCTCGGGTTTGATCCTTGGTCAGGAAACTAGATCTGACATGCTACAGCTAAGAGTGCATGCTGCAACTAAAGATCCTGTATGCTTCAATGAAGATCCCACGTGCTGCAGCTAAGACCAGGTGCAGCCAAAATAAATAAATATTACCCAAATAGATTAAAAAATTAAAAGGATGAAGTAAGGTCTATTAATAGGTATATACAAAAACCAAATCCTGATTCTGCTAATTGTACATTGTTAGGAGAGAGCAAATTAGCCAAAATAGGATGCTAAGGCTCTCTTACCCCTCATTTTGTAAATAAGTATGTAACAGCTGAGATCACTGATAGCACTGCACAGGTGCATCCAAGGTACTTGCTAGGTCACAGATTGTGTGCTGTATGAGTATATGAGTTCCACCTAAAGGAAGTGGGGGCATTATTGCTGTGTTACAGCTGTGTCCATTGGGTCAGCCATGAGAGGAGATAATATAGCGTGGTTTACTGCTCCATCTGCTGTGCCAGCCAGTAGAGAATAAATGTGTCTGCAGTTCCCTGTGGCTCTTCAAGTCTCCTTCCAGCCTCTAAGCTCANGTGTTACAGCTGTGTCCATTGGGTCAGCCATGAGAGGAGATAATATAGCGTGGTTTACTGCTCCATCTGCTGTGCCAGCCAGTAGAGAATAAATGTGTCTGCAGTTCCCTGTGGCTCTTCAAGTCTCCTTCCAGCCTCTAAGCTCACGCCTTGCCTACTGTGGGTTCAGCGGACAGTGTGAACAATATGAACAGTGAGACAACTGATGTCACGAACAGGATGAAGAGCAGTACAATTGGCGTAGTCTGCAGGATACCCAGTAGGTAGAGGAGCCTGAGGCTACACTGGATGGAGGAAGCCAGTGGCCACCATATAACATGTGGTATTGTGTGGCTGTGATCCTCTCGGCTTTGCCTCCGGTGGAAGACTGGGAGGTGGTGCATGGTTCTCTGGATAGCACTGAAAATATGTTAGAGGTGGTGAGTTCCCATTTGCCAAACAAGACGGCACAGATTGCTGCTGGCACCATGGGGTGGATTTTCCTGACTGCCCTGAAGGTGAATATGGATAATACTCTCTGTGACGCCACGTCAGTGCACAGTGTGCAGAGAAGCTTAGAAGAACTAGAGCAACGTATATTGGCATTAGAGCAAGAATCCTGTAGCCCTGAAGGACCCAGCATCTCTGACAGCGAGGCAGTAAGTGATGGTGATGATGAATGTTATGAGACCACGGGTCCCTGTTTGGTAGCAAGGCCTGCTGTGGAGCAGAAAGTGAAGCATGAGCAGACTATGGCCTGGGGTGGGGGGCATCCTCAAGGGGCCCCAGTGTGACTGAGTTCACCAAGTATTGACCATATACTCAGGCAAGTTGTTCGACTTGGGTAAGCAGTTTTGGCAAACACAAGGGGAACTTTTGGCAGCTTGGTTTTTACGACTTCGGGACACAGGGCCTTTCGCAGGCTTTTCCTGAGAGAAGTAGAGGGATGGCATGTGAGATGCCATTTTGAAAGTGTGAAGACCCCAAAGTGTGACTGAGCTGACAGAGGCCCCATCCAGGTTACGTGGATGCAAATGTGGGCTGATTTATGGGGAAAGTGAAAAAAAAAAAAAAAGTGAAAGTCACTCAGTCATGTCTGATTCTTTGCAAGCTCATGGACTGCCCACAAGACTTCTCTGTCTATGAAATTCTCCAGAAAAGAATACTGGAATGGATAGCCATTTCCTTCTCCAGGGGATCTTCCCAATCCAGGGGTCGAACCTGGGTCTCCTGCATTGCAGGCAGATTCTTTACCATCTGACCTAATGGGGATAGCCTGATTTATGTGAAGGTGTACTGTAAAGGCTGTGTCCCTTCTTGCAGATTTATAACAGTGTACTGTAAAGGTTATGCCCTGTGTAGATGACTGTATTGTAAAGACTGTGTCCTGTGATGTAGGTTGTGCTGTAAATGCTGTGTCCTCAGATTTAAAGTGAAGTCGTGGGCGGGCTGTGAATGCTGCAAGAAAACACTGTCTTTGAAGGGGTGGGCCCGATGCCTGTAGGGGGTTTTGTGAGTAAAAGACCCTGAATGGGGCCTGAGCTGGCAGGGGTCCCATCTAAAGCATGCAGATGCAAATGTGGGCTGATTTGTACAAAGGTAATACTGCAGAGACTGTCTTGTGATGTAGATTTAATAGAACAGTATACTGTAAATGTGTCCTGTGATGTAGATTTAGTAGAACAGTGTACTCTATAGACTGTGTCCTGTGATGTATATTTAGAACAGTGTACTGTAAATGTGTCCTGTGATGTAGATTTAATAGAACAGCGTACTGTAAAGGCTGTGTCCTGTGATGTAGATTTAATCGAACCATGTACTCTAAAGGCTGTGTCCTGTGATGTGGATTTAATAGAAGAGTGTATAAAGGCTGTGTCTTGTGATGTGCTAGTAACCTTTCATTTTCTTGCAGACTCAGAACAGTGTGAAAGCATTTGTAATCATACGGGTGTGCTGTTAATGCCACAAAAATCTCCTCCTTGAAAAGGTGGGCCCAGTGCCTGATGAGGGGTGCTGGTTGTGGGTCCTCAATAGGAAACTCCACAGGATGGAGTTGCCCCTGTAGAGGCTTTCCTGCAATTCCACAAGAACACACTATGGACTTGGCCGTGGAAGATAAAGGCACTCCGCATGCAGTGGGTGGCTCTTCTAGCCCTGTAAGAGCAAGGACTGCAGCATGAGTTCCAGGTGATAACCTGGTGTTGGGTTTTGCTATGTGTTAGAGATGTAACTATTTGTTGTTGTAGCTACTGCTGTTGCAAGATGTAAATCTGAAGGTCAGTGTTACTGGCCAAGGGAATATCATAGAAGACAGACTGTACATAGAATGTGAGGCAAGAGACCCTGACATGGTGGAATGTTGGAAAAGAGAAAGTTAACCATGATGGCTTTTTCAGGCTATCTTGCCCCATGTTTTGTGAATAATTATGTTAACATCTGAGATCACTTACAGCACTATGCAGGAGCGTCACAAGGTACTTGCTTATTCAGTTTGTGTGCCGTACGTATATATGAGCTCCACCCAAAGAAAGCGGGGTCATTACTGCTGGGTCATGGCTGTGTCCATTGGATCAGCCATGGGAGGAGAGTGTATAGTATGTCTACTGCTACAGCTGCTGAGCCAGCCAGGAGAGAGGCTGCATCTGGTTATCTTGTGTTATGTCTGCTGCTGTGGCTGCCATGCCAGCAAGAAGAGAATAAGCTGAGTTCATATAGCTCCTTGAGTCTCCTTCTAGCCTCTTAGCTCACACCTTGCCTTCCCTGGGTTCAACGAACCGTGCAAACAATGTTAACCGCAAGACAACTGATGTCACAAACAAGATGAAGAGTGATACATACATCTTAAAGAATCTGTTTTGTTTTTCTTAAGTCAGATATGTACCTACTTCTCCCTACTCTGTGTGCTTTGTCTTGGTAGAGGTAAGTAGTATCTGTCATTTTTTTTGTTTTATTTAATTTTTATTTTATGCTACAATATAGTTAATGGAGGAAATGGCAACCCACTCTAGTACTCTTTCCTGAAAAATTCCATGGACTGAGGAGCCTGGTAGACTACAGTCCATGGGGTCGCAAAGAGTTGGACACGACTGAGCACCTTCACTTCACGTAGTTGATTATGTCCTGTTAAGTTTCAAATGAATGGCAAAGTCATTCAGTTATACCTATATCCATTCTTTTTCAGATGATTTTTTCATATCGGTTAATATAGATTGAGTGGAGCTTCCTGTGCTACACAGTAGATCCTTGTTGATAGATCTATTTCATATATAATAATGTGGTTATATTCCAAACTCCTAATTGATCTTTCCCTTTCGGTAACCATGTTTGTTTACTATGTCTGTGATTCTATTTCTGTTTTCTGACTAAGTTAGTCTGAGTCATTTGTTTGGATTCCACATATAAGTGATATTATATTTGTCTTTCTCTGGTTTCACAGAGGATGGTCAGCTCTAGGTCCATCCATGTTGCTGCAAATGGCATTATTTTATTCTTTCTTTATGACAGTAATATTTATAATAGCCAATACATGGAAGTAACAACCTAAATGTTTATCCACAGAGGAATAGATAAAGAAGATGTGATATACATACATACACACACACACACAGACACACACACACACATATATACACACACACTCAATAGAATATTATTCAGGTAGTATCTGTCTGAAATAAGAATGTTAGGGTTAAGAGTCTTGCTGATTCACCTGGATTAGACAGGACTGTTTAGGCATAACTCTATAAGAGGTGCCCTACATATCTGTAGACTGGTTCTAGAAGTCCTCAGGGCAAAAGAGACCCAAATTGAGAAATACATAGCAATTGAGTTTTGAAATACCAAACTTCTTAAATTTCTTTGTCCTAAGGTAATTGAAAGGTTTCTAGCTCAAATACTCTGCTGCTTCATTTGGCAGTAAGCTGATACAGTCCTTCTCACACAGAATTATCAATAGGCACTATACTAGTATATTTATCAGTAGTATTTGGTGAGCTTAAATCACCAGGGTGATTCAGAATTAGCAAAATATTAACCTCTAACTGCACAAGATTACCATTAGTTTTATCTTTCAAAGTGTTATGGTGTATAAAGACAGTCAAATAGTTTCAATTTAAATGTGAAGTCATCATTTTATTATAACTGAGTCTTGCTCTTACTTGGGACTTTATAAAGAAAGCATTGAGAAATACAAGTGTTAGTCTGCTGTGATTATGATAAATACTGTATCATTCAGGAAACAGTTTTGAATTGATATTTTTATTGATTTAGTACATGTGGAGAAAATTGCATGTCTGTTAGAATATTTTCCACTGTAGTTAAAATAATACCACATTGAAAGTGATTTAAACAATTAGGATTTACTGTCTAAGAGAAAAAGAAGTCCAGAGTTTGCAAGCCTTAAATTTTACCTTCTAGAAAAGCAGTGTTAGGGTCTTCTCTTCTATTTTTGGTGATTTGGCTTTAGTTTTCAGGTGTCTTCTCTCATGACTACAAAGTAATCTCTAGGTAACAAGCATATCCTCAGACAGCACATTCAAAGGCAAAAAGAGGTGTTTTTTTTGTTTTTGTTTTTTAAATAGAGGATGAAAACCTTTCCCAGAAGCCCCCCAGCAGACTTACAACAAGGTACCCTTGACCAGTGCTGGCTTACAAATCCATAACCAGGCTGGAAGGAGGGACCAGGAAGTAAGAATCCTATATTTTCAACATCTGCAATGGGGAGAGAGCAAGGAAAATTAGCAGGAGAACCACCCATGTCTATCTTGGCAATGATTGTGCCATGTGATAACTTTGTAAACAGGCAAAAATTTAGCAGCAATGGCAGCAGCTGTTGGCCAAATGAAGTAGTATATTAGAATCCCACGTTAAATGAAGATTGATGGATTTTCCTTTGTTGGGGAGAGTCAAAGGGGAAGGAACTGTCTACTCAAATCCTTTCTCTCTCTCTTTCTTTTTTGTGAGTCATTTTTATCTGACATCTAAGACTCTACTCGGAGAGTGAGTCTCTGTACTAAAGAAAACCCTTCCTGCTGCTGTCAATAAAGGAGCATTTTGCATTACAATGGATATTACTCTCTTAAATAAATGGACATGCTTCTTTTCCATTCACTGTAAAGTTTTCCCTTTGTGCTCTTGCTGTTGTCAAAGGCCTATGTGTGTTTTATAAATGGAGTTCTAGACTATTGTGTTGTGATGAAGTCTTTAAGAAAGTTTTCTAAATTCAAGAGGCTATAATTATGTTATTTGAAATGATTCCTGGACAGGCTTCTCATTTTAGTAGTTTTGTTTTATTTTTAAGCCTGAAAAGGTAAATTCACACACACACACACACACACACACACACACACACACACACAGCAAAACAAACGCAAAATTCTAAAAAACAGGTAGGCCAAAAACTATTTAAATTTGGTATAAATACTGAATGATTTCTTTTTCCTTTTATCTTTGTTCATGATTGATTGTTCTGTTTGCTTCTTTTTAACATGTAAAATTTAATTAACATTCACTGAGTTCCTAAAGTAGAGAACTCATCATATTAAGCCCTGTGGGAATACAGCTAAAATATGCTTATTGTAAGCAACTTATCATCTATAAATTAGATCAATATGTAAATGTGTATTTTGCTGGGTGTCAGCCATGTACTTTTACCTGAAGTTTAAACACTTACTATGGAAAGTCAAGTCTCTGCAGGATCTGGGCAGGTTTTGTGGAGGGCTTGTCTGTAAGTTTACTTTTCAAGATGGACAAATGAAAATAAATAAGATGCTGGTAGCCCAGACTGTGGGATCTAAATAAGAGGGAAGGTGTAGTATGAAGTTAGGAAATGTGGAACAGTTAGATGCTTTAGACTATAGGGTCAAGTTGGATTAAAGCAGAGAAGGGACCTGAAAAAGTAGACTTGAGCTAGACTGAAAGACACATGAAGGAATATGGAAGCAACAGATTGTTGCTGGTCAAGGCATGACCTACTCTAAACAGTAGTTCCCAACCATTTTGGCACCAGGGACCAGTTTTTTGGAAGACAATTTTTCCACAGACCAGAGTGGGCGTGGGGGGACTGAGGGGATGGTTTGGGGCTGTTTTAGGCATGTTACAGTTATTGTTCACTTTATTTCTATTGTTATCACATCAGCCCCTTCCTCAGATTATCAGGCGTTAGATCTCAGAGGTTGAGGAGTCCTGCTTAGAACTTACATGTCTCTGTTTGTAAATCACTGGTATTTGTTGAATACTATGTTCTGGTCAACATTCTGAGTACTTCAGACACACTAATTCATATCATCTCCACAAAATCCTATTAATTACTTATTAAATATAAGTTTATTTTGTATATCAAGAAATTTAGACACAGGCAGGTTAAGCAATTTGCCCAGGGTCACACTCTTAACTACCACCTCTTTGGATGGGAAGAAAAACACAGGTATTCCTTCTTGGTACACATCATTATTTTCTTACTTCTATTAAAATTGAAAAGGTCACACATCAAAATAAATTATTTTATTTTTGAATTTGTCTGATGGCTTACTGTCCCTTGAACATGAGGATGAGATGGTTGGATGGCATCACTGACTCAATGGACATGAGTCTGAGTAAACTCTGGGAGTTGATGATAGACTGGGAGGCCTGGCGTGCTGCAGTCCATGGAGTTAAAGAGTTGGACACAACTGAGCAACTGAACTGAACTGATGGCTTACTGTAACAAATTTACCATATAAACTTCAATTCCTGTAATTCTCTGGATGGAATAGGAAGAAATCTCATAGAAAAGTTAAAAATAATAATAATGCATTAATAATCATAAATCTTTCATCTGGAAGAAAAGTCTGAAGCCATTTAGGGTATTACCACATTTATAATATTTATGATTTAAAACAAAAAGGAAAAGGCTTTAAAATAATTCATTCAGTAATTCATGGGACATTAGAATTTAAAGGGACTATGATCATCAGCTAGGCTAGTTTCAACTTGGCTGCCTTCAGATGTGATATTATTTGGCCTCCACAGTGATTTCTTCTCTGATTTAATTGAATAACTTGCCAATCTCAAAAAATATTGGGAAATTTAGCCTGAATATATCCACTTCCAGGACCTCATAAAAAGTGGAATGCAAGACAACAGTGAACCCGTGTTTCTATGGTAATTAGTATAGCTGAGTAGAGGCTGGTTGGTTGAGGCTGGTCCTGTAAAGACTGGTTAGTCATAGACAGTGCATTACTTTTCTATTGCAACATAACAAATAATACCCACTTATTGACTCACATGTCAGTATCACATGTCAATAGGTCAAAAGTTCATCAGCATGAGTGTTTTTTCTGCTAGGCGTTTCACAAGACCACGCTCAAGGGACAGTCATACGACTTAAATGTGTAAGGGTTTAAAGCTAATCCTAACCTATTTATTTACACAGTGATGGGACTATTCTTGCCAACCTTCTTGCATTCTTAAGACAGTTGATTTAATTTTTCTTTGGGTATTGCCTTTTTGATTCTCATTTTCTATACCAACTCCATATTAACTGACATTTATCATTTTTCTATATGCCCATAACTTCTGTTTAGTTAAAATCGAGTTTATAAGCCTGAAAAAAAATTCTGTTTCTTTTCTGTGATGTCCCTTATTTTTACTTGATAATCTCTGAGTAAATTTGATACTGGGTTTCCCAGTATAACCTATTTCCCTTGTTTCCAAACTCATTTTACTCCTCTCATTAAATTAAACATGCAGTAATTGAGAACAGCAGGTGTTGCTTGGATAATAAGGACCATGTTCATACACTCGATTTTATGATGGTGTTTCTCTATAAATATAAGCAAATTTATCCTACAAGTCTTTCAAAGCACTTGCCAATTATAAAAATTCATCCATTTGTGAATTTTTTTTTAAGTTTCTTTCATTATTTTTCCCTTCACAATTTATTTCCATTTAGCACAGATGTTTTGTAAAGAATTACAAGGGTTCCTGGAGTTTTTGCAAAGAAGATACAGTTGAGGTCTATATCATCAAACATTTATTGATTGCTGAAAACAGAATCATTGACTCAATCAGAAAATTTCATTAACTATACAGATAAAGCAATTCAACTAAGTCTACTTTGTGCTCCAGAGAAAAAGAACATCTATTAAAATAATAAAAAAACTATTAATCATGAATAAAATATCTTTATTCTGATCTTTTTACATGATTGTCTCTAAGCGGTGGTAATTCTTTCTGGGAAAATCATAGTTTGATTTTAAATGAGCAGATAAATTATTCTAAGTATGATATAAATTTTGAGGATTTATACTTTTTAAAGTTCTCCTTCCCTAATGCCTAAAGGACGAGCACAAACAATGATTTTTCTCATATTCTTGCAAGAGTTTATCTAGCAAAAGTTATGATACAATCTTATAATTATTTTCTTTTGTATCCTGATGTGATTATTCAACTTCTTATACATGCAGGAGTGACAAAAAGAATCTTTAAAGGATTATACTGTGCTACATGGGTTTTCCCAGGTGGCATGAGTGGTAAAGAACTCGCCTGCCAATGCAGGAGGCGTAAAAGATGGGGTTTGATCCCTGGGTCAGGAAGATCCCCAGGAGGAGGGCATGGAAACCCATTCCAGTATTCTTCCTGGAGAATCCCATGGACAGAGACTGGAGAGTCCCAGCCCATGAAGTTGCAAAGAGTCAGACATAAGTGAAGTTACTTAGTAAGCACACATGCACTGTGCTCCATATAACACTTCCATTTTCTTTGAGCTTAAAATTATGTAAATTCTCCTGTTGGTTTTAGCCTCAGATGAATATGTGTAAAAGATCTCGTTCTTGCAAGGAATTAAAAGGTCAGAACAGTAAATCAAAGAACCACTACTAAAGTTAAACATAATGTACATTATTCTCCCAGAAATGTTGAAAGATGCCTTTTATTATTTTTTTTCAGCTATTGTGATTAATTGATTTGAACAATCTCAAAATTTGATATTACAGCTAAATAGAATAATGCACACACTGGAAATTCAGCATTTGAGAGAAGATGCCTTCATCAGCTCCTTCAAGATGCATTTACTGAGTTTTTCCACCATGTAAAGGCCATAAAGGCACAAAGTGGAATAAAGTACTGCACAACAAGGCACTGTACATCACATTAGACAAGGAGCACAGACTCAGAAATAAATGCAGTGCAGGTCAAAAAGAGAAAACAAGTACCAAAATACATACAAATAATAAACAGTGGTATCAAGGTTTATTATTTGTACATATAGTTCAAAATATGTGGTACAGATAATAAATGTTGTAGAAGATCATAGGAGTGAAGATACTTTTTGAAGATATTTGAGCTTAGGTAAAAGTCACAGGCCAGCAATTATGACAGTCATATTTAGATGGCATCATAACTACAGACCCTGCCTCTGACTCAATACTGTGCTGCTACTGCTGCTGCTAAGTCATTTCAGTCGTGTCCAACTCTGTGCGACCCCATAGACAGCAGCCCACCAGGCTCCCCCGTCCCTGGGATTCTCCAGGCAAGAACACTGGAGTGGGTTGCCATTGCCTTCTCCAATGCCTGGAAGTGAAAAGTGAAAGTGAAATTGCTCAGTCGTGTCCAACTCTTCGCAACCCCATGGACTGCAGCCCACCAGGCCCCTCCATCCATGGGGTTTTCCAGGCAAGAGTACTAGAGTGGGGTGCCATTGTCTTCTCCATCAATACCATGAGGCTTCCCTAAACAGGATTTCTTCAGGCAATCAAAATAGTCATATATCTTTCTATAAGTAATAGGAAAACTTATTTCTTGCCAGTTCCAAACAAGCTGGGAAGTGAGTTGCAACTTTTTTGGTCACTTCACAATAAAAGACACTTTGGAAATGTGTATTTTTGAGAACACTGAGTCAGGTATGTGTTTTGTTCATTTATTTGAAAACTGCTACTTGAGGTAACAGGGAAGAGTTGAATTTAGTGTATACACATACACATACACATATATATGTATGTGTGTATATTTCTTAGGTCACTATAAGAAACTTCTGATTGGCAAAAGAGAGTTGTCTAAGAAGTTCCATTTTGGGCAAATTGGATGATAAGAGCAGGACAGAGCAGAAAATTCATACATAAGATGTGCATTATATTGAAACATATGAACTTGCTTATATAGACCATCCATATTTAATCTCAAACATGGTAGTTTAAAATTTAGCAACCTAATAAATAGAACTCTTTTTATTTTCTTTTTGACTGAAGACCTCAGGCCAGGAATAATAGATATTAAGTATCCCAAAAATTTCAAAGAATGGTGTTTTTACTTTTCTTTGGATGTGTCAAGATGGTTAAATTAATTCTGTTGTATTAGTGATCACTCACCTCCAACCACAAAAGCATAGAGATAGAAAATGAATGAGGGAGATTTTCTTTAGAGAGAGTATGAACTGGCAATGTGCTCTCCCTTCTCTTGGAATGAGAGGAGAATTGATTCCTTCTAGACTCTATGTCACGTGAGATGAGTCTTTAGAAGGATCTCCCAACCCACCCACCTGGGAGGAGCCTGAGTTAGAGCCATTTTGAAAGGAAATACATGCAACAGAATTCTGGGTGACATAGCCCAGCAAGGGCCTAATTGTCCATAGGTTCTGATGCTGGGAATGATGCAGGCACCCTGTGCATTATGAGTATTCTAGTACGAGGCAGTAGAGAAGACATCTCAAAGACCCCCACAATGGCAATCAGAGAAGAATTCAAACTGGACATATGCCAATCTCATAGGATAGGAAAATCATTTCACAAGTTATTTGACACTGCCTTATCTCTTTAATCTTCTCTCCCCTAGGATTCTGCCCCATAGAAGTCATCTGTTTAAATTTGTCATATATGACACAATGCTAAAACACAATAATAGCACAATATGCACCAAAAGTTAGCTTTCCAAATAGTTATTACATTGTTTTCTATATATGCAGAATAGATATCTACCTAGGATGCTGAATGTGTGTGTGTGTGTGTGTGTGTGTGTGTGTGTGTGGATAGACAAACAAGCACATAAGGTTTCAAAATTTCAAACAGAATTTTGCCCTGGCGTATTTAGAAGTTGTCTTCATGTAGGAACAGATGTTACTCTAGATAGGAATTGGATTGTCTTGCCTAGGGTTTTCTTTCACTGCCTCTGTTACTTTCACTCTTGCTTTCGTTTCTGTTCTTTCTCTCTCCATGTCTCACTATTGCTCTCTTATTTTTCTCCTTGTTTACTGAGCCACTTACAAGATGACCCTTTTCTATGGGAGGTTTAGGCACCTAGCTGTGAGTGAACCCTGCCTCCCTGTCACTCCTCTGGCCAGGCTGTTAGGTTTCAGACAGATGTCCCAGTCTTGCTTGGGTTTGCTCTCTCTCCACATTTTCCCTGGAAATTCCTACTCCTCCCACTAAATAACTCCCTCCCGGTCTCCTATTTCCCCCATGATCTTTGGAGGGAAGAGTTCTTATCTGAACAGAAATTATTTTTCCAAAAGTTTGCTGCGGCCAGACTTAAGTAAAACAAAATACTCATTAATTGAGATGACCTTTTTGGAATGAGCCAAAGGAATACCCACTAGATAGAAAATAAAGGTATTATTTACAAAGCTTCTGAATGTATATAGGCACCATAAAAACACATTTCCATATGAGGAGCATAAAATGTTTTTATCTGTTGCAATCTGACAGTGATACCTCAATGAGTTCTTTGACCTTCACTTCTCATTTATTTATTTATTCATGTGACTGATTCTTCACATCACATTGAATTTCACCTTCCCTGTGATTCTCAGTTGCCATGACTGCAACACATCTGAAAATCCTCTATACTGTCAGTCCATTAAAAATAGCCATAGAAGACACAGACACACAAAAACACACACAGCAAATAGTCTAGAAGTTCAGGAGATTATGCCTTCATGGCTGGAATCCAGTTTATTCATGGGGGAAAGACAAGGGCACAAGCAACTACTTTTATGAAGAAAATGCTCTTATCAGAAGTTACCTCTAAAGTGTGTCATTTCACAATTTGTCTTATATACAGCCTATAGAAGATAATAATTTTCTCCCTGTCTGCTCACATCTGTGGAAAAGAATGTTCCCAAAGTATCTGCACCTCAGCCCATCTGTAACTCATTCCCAGAACTTGGGTTTGGGGGCTCTGCTTCAGGGATTATTGTCAGACTGGCTTCATTTAAGGATTTTATAAGTGATTGGGAAGATGAAGTGCCCAGTAAAATCTTCAAGTTCACAGATGACACTAAGCTTCTCTGGGTAATTAAATGTCAAGCTGATAAGGATAAACTGCAGAAAAATCTTTCCTGCTTGTGTGTGAGGTCAGGACACAAAGATGAACTTCACCATGGATATATGAATGTTGTAGAATAAGAAAAAATGAAACAAGCCAAATTTTATATGATGATGACCCTGGGGCATCAGTGATGACCCAGAATAAAGATTTGAGAGTCTTTACTAACTTCTCCTCCTGGAGACTTCTACTTGAAGTTTGTGGTAACAAACAAAAAGTTATTACAATTCTGCAAAACATCAGAGAGGCCATGAAAATGACAGAGAAACATTGGTAGCCATTCAAACATTTTTATACATGCTATTTTGTTTAGCCCTCAAAGCAATCCTGTGTTTTAAAAGGCAGGCATTACTTTTAATGCCTTTTGCAAATGAGGAAACTGAGGCTCAGTAAGTGATTTGCTTTTGCATCAAGACATGAGCTTTTGCAGTTAGTTCCGAGTGTTACCTGTAAAGAAAATGGAAATGAAAAATATTCAGAAATGGACTATTCAGATAAAAGCTGGGGAATCAGAAGGGAGAACTGAGGAAAGAAATGTATTTCTATAGAAGCATGTATTTGAAAAATAAGAAAACTTTGATATGGAAAAAATGACTTGAATACTGAACGGAAGGTGGCTTTAGTGAAATTCTAGAATTCTAGGAACAACTAGGAAATGGTATGATGCTAAAAAATGGTTTATTAGTTTACTAGGGCTGCTGTAACAAGGCACTCAAACTAGGTGACTTAAACAATAGAAATGTTTTGTCTCATAATTATGGAGGCTAGAAATTCAAGGTATCAACAGGTATAGCTTCTGCCAAGAGTTATGAGGGAAGATTCTCTTGCAGACTTCCTCTTTCTGTGTCTCTTCACACTTTCTTTTCTCTGTGCATGCTGGTATCTGTATTCAAATTTCCTTTTTATATATGGACACTGGTCACATTTGATTAGAGCCCACTCTGATACCTCATTTTAATTATGTCTGCAATTACCCCACTTGCAAATAAGTGGGATACTGGGAGTTAGGTTTTAATATACAGATTTTGGGGGGTGGGTTACAATTCAACCCATAACAATTGTCAAGAAAGCAATGCACAGTAGATGATACATTTATGTAAGTTATTGCTCTGAAGAAGCACAAGACCTAAAGACTTTATAAATGAGAAACAGAGCATCATTGAGAAAGCATTAAGCCAATAAAGACCTGTGGGTGGTGGTGGGAGGGGAGATGGTAACAGAATCTTTTTTAGCATCATAATATTGGAGACTTGTGGGAAGCCATAGAGATCACTGTGTTTTCACACATTGAGCAGCATCCAGAAGGGAGAGTCTGCTCTCATTGTCCAACAAAAACATAACCAATTGATTTCATATAATAGGGCATTTGCATTGCTATTTATTTATGCCAAATTTGTTTTTCATCCCAGAAAAAAAAAAAACCCAAATATTTAAAAATATGGTTTACAAAAAACCCAAAGAATCTCAGCTCTTTGAATACAAAATGAAAGCTCCAGGATTGGTTTTCTCTATCAGATTAAAATCAAACTAAAAACATTTTAGAGAAGTTTATACTAGATGCATTAACACAGTTTTTAGAATAAAACTTAACCACATTTCTCCATGGAATTGAAGAAGCACTACAGTTAAAGTTTATTTGATTCAGGATGCATCTAACCCTATGTTATGATGTCAGATGTCACAATGGGCTAAGAAATACCTTATGGTATGTAATGCAATAATCTCGACTGTGTGGAAGTAAAACGTGAAATGATAAAAGTAAAAATAACATTTGATTTATTTATTACTGCATTCATCCTCATAAATCAATGAAAGTGAAAGTGTTAGTTCTTAATCATGTCCAACTGTTTGCCATCTTGCAGACTGTAGCCTGCAAGGCTCCTCTGTCCATGGGATTCACCAGGCAAGAATATTGGAGATAACATTTCATTTATTTATTACTGTATTCATCCTCTTAAAGCAGTAAGTAAGTAAAGTCACTCAGTCGTGTCCGACTCCTTGTGACCCCGTGGACTGCAACCCACTAGGCTCCTCAGTCCATGGGATTCTCCAGGCAAGAACACTGGAGTGGGTTGCCATTTCCTTCCCCGAAGCAGTATCTTTACTTAAAAATGACCAGTAGTATAGTCTTAATGATACCTTATGTATAGAGTTTCAATAGGACTGTTTTGTAAACATTTATTGTCCATGAATCTATGTCCTTGGCAATGTCTCCACAATTCTTTCAGTTTATACTGATCCTTTGAGTCTGCGACTGAATACATTTGGTCATTGTTTTCTCTAGCTTCGTGTCTCTTATCTGGTCCCTGGAGAGTTTAATTGATTGATGACTTCGGCATTACCAAACAAATCTCCTCACCAGCACCTGGGAAGTGATGATACATAAAGGAGTTCCCAGTTTTTAAATGTAAGTATCCTTGGACTTCTCTTGCTATGTGCAGCAGATAGAAAACTGAAATTGTGGACACTAATTTGCAGTTAGGAGTGATAAGTAGAGCCCATGCACTGAATGGGTTTGGTATCTGATTTAGAGTACCTGAAAGCAAGTGTCTGTAGTACAGAGGGTTGAAATGGACAAGGAGCAGTGATGAAGGCCATCATACGGATCAAGGTTAAAAGGGCTCTCTTCAAGGTGGAAGGGACTCTCTCCAAGGAAAGAAGAGAGATTTGCCCTTTGGACATCTAGAGGAAGAAACTCTTTGAAAGAGATCATGAATTGCTATTGTTAGTTTTTAAAAAGATGATTAATTTAGATTCCATAAAATTGGAATTTAGAAAGAAATATTCTTTACAGTCACAATACATTGCTACCAATATGTACACTAACTGAACACAACTACGTGACATTTTGATTGATCTCTTTCCAGGGTCTGTGTGTGTCATATATGTTTGTGACTATGTGTTTCTCAATAGTCTAATAAAATTACCTAATGTTTTTAAATCTTGATTTAAAGTACCTGCAAGTACCATCTTTTATGTTCACACTGTGTATGTGATTACTTATGACTACCTAATTTTTAAAAACTTGATATTTCCCAAGATTCTGTTTTTGACTTTTTTTCTGCTTTTTGTTAGCTCCCAAATCACTCTCAATTCTTTTATCGGAATAGATAACACCTAAGAACTTCTAAGTCACAGAACTATATTTTATGTTTCAGATTCCCAAATATAATGATTAATCATTAAGGTATTCCTAAATAACTATTTCATTGAATTGATAACTAATATATGTTAATTAGTTCATTAAGATCTTAGTATGTGTTGGGATAGTATTGTGAGTTCTGGGTATTTAACATGGAAAGTGGTGACAGATTTTAGGTGAGGTTATCATATCAGCTCTTTTAGGCTGCTGTGTGCAGAAAGGCAGTTGAAAACTTTGAAAGAGATTAGAGGGTATGGATATTGTCTGAGTGAGGATGATGACAATCTGATGATTGTAGACATGGAGAGAACTGGATGGATAGAGATTAGACTGACAGGAGCCTAGAATGAAGGTAGGGGCAGGAGGGAAGCATCTGGCTAAGGTTTTGGGTCTCTGAGAGTGTGTGTGGGAAGATTATGGATTTCCTGTGCAGCAACACCCTGGCATTGCTCTATTGAAGACAACTTACTCAGGACTTTTTGTTGAATCTTTACTGTGCAGCAGGTAAGAAGTTCAAGACTGGAATGTAAACCTATATTTGAATCCTTTAGAGACTAGGATGAGGTACAAGTGGAGACTAGTGGCTGGAGATAATGTAGAACTTGTTTTTAAATTAGGGCTATGAAAGACCTTTAACCCATCTTAAAAAATGTTTTAATTAATTTTTTTACATGTTCTTATCGAGGGCCCTGTTTTAGGAGCTGCAGACTTGAAGATGAATACCCTATTCTTAATGTGCTCAGAATTTAGTGTAGAAATTTCTTGTGTGATAAACAGATCACAGGTAAGCTTAGCTAGAGATCCCTAGCTCACAGGG
This sequence comes from Neotragus pygmaeus, assembly GCA_006410875.1. NCBI lineage: Eukaryota > Metazoa > Chordata > Mammalia > Artiodactyla > Bovidae > Neotragus > Neotragus pygmaeus. The sequence continues at coordinate 173,486 of SJYV01030354.1, read as the reverse complement.
AACCCAAGCACCTCCACTTACACCAGGTGGGACACCCACATCATTTTCTATGTGTGCTTTGTGGAAAATTTTAGAATGTACTAGCCTTGGAGACAAGTTAGGCACATACATAAGGTAATAAGAATAACAATAAAAAAATGTAATGGTATAACAAGAGAATATAATGCAATAATTTAAAAAATTATGTAATATAATGATGCAATAAAAAATAAGGTCATAATAAAAGCCTTGCTGGGGTAATGGTTTGGATGACATTTTCAAAGCAAGAATTCTCCAAGAAGCTGGAAGAATTGGTACCTATCTTTCTGGAGGCTTCAAGCCTGAAAATTCTGGTAGAGTTTCAACTACAAAATATCTCATTTGTTTCTTCAGTAACTACTTATTTTTTCAGAAAAAAATGACATTAAGCATCTTCCATCCTATTTTATCAGCTGATGATTTTTGAAAATGCAATACCTAGAGAATGGATGGCAGTATAATGATTTGTCTTTGTACTATTTTCCCCTCTGGATAAAAAATTGGTGTGGAGGGGTGAGGTAGGTTCTTATTAAGTTGAACTTCAGTGTTTCCTGAAGTGATATTATACTCCTTGAATTATTTACTTCCTTCAGCTCTTGAAAGTTTTAGTTCTCTGAGATCTTCTAATACTTTTTAGAAAAAGAAGTGTCATTTCATAATTCCTAAAACTGCAAGGTTGTCTCTTAAAATCATTATTTTTCATCATAAATTTGCTGCACATATCAAATAACATTGTTTTAAATTTTTGTTACATAAGCACTTCATTAAATCTATATGATTGCATTTTTTTGCAGCTCTTTTTGCTCAAGGAAGCATTCAGAAGGTCAAATAAAATGGCCATTTGCTAAACCCAACTTCCAGTGCAACCATTCTATGAAAGTGAATAGATTTCAAGGGGTTTTAAATTGTGATTTGGAGTTGAATTCAAATAGATTAAGGGATCTCTTGGAGTGATTGCAACAATTGAACTTGGTCTAAATCTAGAAACTCATTGGGTTTACTGAATTACTAATATGAATATAAATGTGAAGCTATTTGCAACATATATTAATTATTCATAATTAATAGCATCCAGCTATGTTGAGCTGTTCTGAAACCCCTCCAGATCTGTTGTGTCAGCAATTTGAAACAACATCAAAATCTGTGACTGCCTTTTCCAATGCCACAGATATATTCTTACCTCTATGAGTCTTTAATAATGAGGGTGCAGCCTGGACCTCAAACCCCATGTCTGAGTCCCCCCACTCCCCTGCATCCTTCTTTGGGGTGCTTTACTCACAAATGGAGATTATTTTTTCCTAGACTTTTAGAGGTGGGGCACAAAAACCATTCTTCCATTTCACAAATGTACCACGTGGGCTCTTACACACAATCACTCTGATAGAACCTCTAACCATATCAGCCTACTGTTAGAATCAAGCTTTTTGTGATAAGAGTGTTTTAAACCATCTTGACAAATGCTTATAATTATAATAGTTATCATATGGAGCACTCAGTACCCTCAAAGGGATTTAAGTATATGATGGAATCTTCCTTTTAACAAAGTTTATCAGTCAGTAGATTTTCATTCTTATATGCAGAAAGCGCATTTTAGATACACAATCCACAATAAATGAGCTCTAAACTCTGTCAACTGCTGTAGTAATCAAGCCCCTTTCTTTCCGAAGTATTTAAACTATCTTATTAAATATATTTCTAGAGGACATAATGATGTTCTTTCATATAAGCAAGGAGAATGTCTTGCATTTATATGCTTTCTTATTAGACTCCAGAGTTTTAAAAGTTTGGTCACTGGGATAATTGGGCCACCAGTTTTTCTCAACCTCCTTTTCCTACCTATCAACTCGAATGGCTGGAGAAAGATAATTTGCCAAATTGAGACAGTTGCTATGAGGCTGGAGAGAAGTGTTGGACAAAGTAAGCAAATTTACAACCTGTCACCTTTAAAGGCTCTGAGGAATAATTTATGAGCTCCCCAGACTAATGTCAGAGGCATGACCTAGAAACGTGGGCATTTCTTTTGTAAGTCTGAAACATTTATCTGATGGTTTAAAAATATGGCAAAGTTTGACCAAAATGTTCCATGAAGGCTCTCAAGCAGTTTCAGAGTCAGACAATGTACAGGCATTATTCAGCTTCTGGACTGGGCATCTTTTGAGTTACATTTTGAATGAGTCCAGCTTATCTCCCAGTTGAGTTTTAGAGTTTGAGGGTCAAACACTATTTTTCATATCTTTTGATTCTTCCAATGGCATTGACTATAGCATGTAATAAATATGAACTGTGATGCAAAGAATGAGACATTTGTGTTTTGTGGAATCAGACATTACCTTATTGCTTCATTTTGACCGATCAGTATATTACTCCATCCTCCCTCTACTATAGGTCTCTTTCATAAGTATAGATCTATAATGATTGATGGGGTAAAATACTTTAAAAAGCTTAAATAAAAAGCAATAAAATGATAATGATAATATATATATTATATGTATATACTAGATGTATTCTTATATGCTACGTGTGTGTGTGTATATATATATGTATGTATGTATATATGTACACACACACAAATATTGAAGGAATGGCTATACAGGTTTAAATAGTAAAAGCGAGTTTTAAAGTGCTTGCTTATTATCATTTTCAATACAATGATTATAAATAGTGAGAGAAATATGCTATGATCATCTTTTTGATCATCTTTTTATCCTGATTTCCTCACATTCCAAAGTCAATGTTACACTACTAAGTTTAAGATGTCATAGTTCCAATACAATATAAGTCCTGTAGAGAGAGCTGCCCCCTCACATGGACTCCGTTACCTTCTTTGTGTGTGCCTTTCAGGGAACGCGCTTATTTACTACAAATAGCAGTGGCACAACCGTAAACATACTGAACTGCTTTGCTTCTCATAATGTGGGAAAATGGCAAAATCAAAGCCAAATGAATGAGGTGGTACTGAGATGCTGATGGTATTTTTATGGGCACAAGCATATTTTGTTGTGCTGAGTAATGTGTGGGCAGTTATCTGCTGTCAGAGCTGCAGGAAGACTGATGTCATTTCACTGAGAGCAGTTTTTATCCTAGGGGAACAATCAAATTGAGGAAATCAAAAACCTCATGTAAAGTGGAAACCACTTCTCTTGAATTTGATGAGGCATGACATCGCTGTGGGCTAAGTACCATTTTTTTCTCTTACTGTATGAAATATTCCATGCAGTTTTCTTTCTATATATACATATTAAAATGTTACACTGTGCACTTTTAAGTTCTTATTTTTGCTATTGGCTACCTCTGGGTGAAACACCATGTTGTCTTGTTTGATTGCTCTAGGTACATCAACAGACAACTTTCTCAACTCACTCAATAGTGTCCTACTCTTTGTGACTCCATGGACTGCAGCACAGCAGGCTTCCCTGTCCATCACCAACTCCTGGAGCGTGCTCAAACTCATATCTTCCATTTATTCATTGGCCCCGAGACTCTGCCAAGCCTGTATACTTTAATTAGGTTCATTTCACAGAATTAAATTCCTCCTTGTAATACTCAGACTCCTAGCTGTCAGGGCTGCCCTAGAATGAAAAGTCAAGTGTCCTGTGGCCACGCTGCTTGGTGGGAAATAGACAAAATCATGTTAAGAAATTGTGTGGTTCTGTGTTACTTGGTGTCAGAGACTCGCTGTGATTAGAATTGAAAAGCACGTCAGCATCTGTCCTCATTCTGCTGCTTGGCATAGTGTTTCTGACAAGCAATGCTTCATCATAGAAGCAGATTTTAGAAAGACTTGTGCAGTACACTGTACATCCATAAATCAAAGAGCAGGGCTGCCCAGGTCCTCCTAGTTAGAAATAAATGAAATTGAAAATGAAATGCCTAGTTAGGAACACTTCGCTGAAAAGGTTAGCAACTGGGACAGGGAGTGGGAGATGAGAGAATGAGGACTGGGTGATTTATTAAATTGACAAAATCCCTAATTTTGCAACTTAACACCACTTCCCTTTGTTCTGCTCTCAGCAGAGATGGAGAACAGCTGGTTGGTACCACCTGTGTAAGAATTTATCATATTCTTGAATACCATTAATAAATTTTCCCACAGCCTTTTCAGCTTTAGAAAAAGATCAGTTCCTTTCATCTTCTCAAAGTGGTAAATCATGCCACAAGTCCAGGAATTCAAAATGTTTTTTGAGGATGTTTTGTTTTTTAAGCTAGATCCTAGAACAGAAACTTTCTAAAATAAGTGGTAGGGTGGCTGAGGGTGGGGATTTACTCTCTGGATGGATGTGGAAATGACAAGGACAGGAATTCCAGCTATGCCTGTAGGCCTTTTCCATTGGACCTCATCAGAAGGACAGAAATCCTAGTCTACCCAGGCTTTTGGAAGGGGATGGATGCTAAAAGGGTATTAAGATCCAAAGCCACTCTGGGTGGATTATCATGTGGCCTTTCCAGCAGCTGAGTTTGGGGATCCATTATGTTCTATACCATTAATATTATCCCATATTAACATGATTTGGCTACTTCTATCTGCAACTGCTTCTATGATTCACTGAACAACTGGTTTTTTGTTGGAAAGTTATGAGCAACCTAGACAGCATATTAAAAAGAAGAGACATTACTTTGCCAACAAAGGTCTAGTCAAGGCTATGATTTTTCCAGTGGTCATGTATGGATGTGAAAGTTGGACTGTGAAGAAACCTGAGCACTGAAGAATTGATGCTTTTGAACTGTGGTGTTGGAGAAGACTCTGGAGAGTCCCTTGGACTACAAGGAGATCCAACCAGTCCGTCCTACAGGAGATCAATCCTGGGTGTTCATTGGAAGGACTGATGTTGACGCTGAAACTCCAATACTTTGGCCACCTGATGTGAATAGCTGACTCATTGGAAAAGACCCTGATGCTTGGAAAGATTGAAAGCAGGAGGAGAAGGGGATAAGATGGTTGGATGGCATCACTGACTCAATGGACATGGGTTTGGTGGACTCCGGGAGTTGGTGATGGACAGCGAGGCCTGGTGTGCTATGGTTCCTGGGTTTGCAAAGAGTTGGACATGTCTGAGTGACTGAACTGAACTAGTAAAATTTCTAAAGTGTTTATGATTGACCAAATAAAATTTTGTAGACCATTGGTCAGATTATACGTTGAGTTTCTTTTCATCAGAATTTCATCCAGAATTCAATTAGTAATGAAGGTCTCATGGTACAGAACATCTCTGCCAATATCTGTGGCTTCTTAGGGCTTCTCTTGCAGAGAGGTACTGACAACTAGCAGGATCTTAGTCAAGCCAGTCTAAGAGGTTTGGCATACATGGTTAAAAGTAGGCGGAGAACAACTATTTTCAGTTGATTTTCCTTCTAAACACATCCTTAAACTTCTCTGCATCAATGGCTATCTCATAACTAAACAAATGTCAAATGCTAGGAACAGAGAGTTTAGGTTTTATCTCTCTACTTAAATTGCATCTTCTCATTTTAATGACCTCTGTGAATTCTGAGCATTTGAGTTTTTCCCTTTGTTAATCTTGGCAAGTTCTTACAAGGCATTTGATCTACTTCAGTTTTCTCTATCTTCTGGGATCAATTTAAGAAATTTGTGATTTACTAAAAAAATCTTCTATTTGACTTGAATTTTAAATGCTTTTAGATAGTATTCTGCAAAGTCCTCTCTTAAGCTGGTTAAATTTCCCACTCATCTTGAGTTTGAGTATCAATTCCATAAAATGTTAAAGTTATTACTTTCTTTCTGTTTTTCTTAAGCTAATTACATTACTTTTAACTTCTTAAATAGAATGCTTATTGATTTTTATTTCTTGCACTTATTAATAATATTTTTAAATGTGTATTTATCAAAAAGAATGAATTGAATCTTGATAGTCCTGGAAGGATGTTCATGGTGTATTGTTAAATAAGAAAAGCATGTTTAGAGGTTAAACATTTAAAGTTATTAATTCTAGTCTACATCATTAAAATGTTAGCCGTAGTTGTATAACCATCTGATATAGTCACAAAAGTCATGAGATGAATAGGGAACAACTGACATGCATGGAGTCATTTTCACAAGAGTAACAGCAACAACAACAGATGCTGTTTTTATCAAGCATGCCCTCTTTTTGCTAAAATTTTATTCCATATTAGAGTATAGTTGATTTACAATGGTGGGCTTATTTCAGGTAGAGCAAAGTGATTCAGTTATACATATACATATATCAAATTTTTTTTTCAGATTCTTTTCCCATATAAGTTATTCAGAATATTGAGAGTTCTCAATAAGGATCAACTGTAAGTCATGTGCTTTTGACTTTTGTTCATTCTGGATCTGGATCATCTCCCTTTAGACACCATGAGTTCAAGATTCAGCTTTTACATGTATCTGGCTGTGAGGACTTTCAGAAACACCCCCAGCTCCAGAGACTTTCTCCTATCTTCATCTCACATAAATTGTGCTGTCTACATCTATTTGATTTCTTATCACATTGTGTCACTTCTTTGGTAACTTCTATTTATAAGTATTGAAATTTTCACTTTTAACAAGGAAAAGTTAATCAGCTAATCAACTACCATTGTCTGCTGGAAATAATAGATTTATGTATATCATTACATACCTTTCTTTGAGATTATATAAATTTGAATTAATGTTTTTAAAATTTACATTTGTTTGCCAAAAATGGGATTGTGAGATACTTAATATTTTGTTACTAGCTTGTGGCACTTAATGATATGAAATTCCTTTAGCTCAATAGGTATGAGTAACTCATGAGTTTTTCTTTAAAAAAATTAATACATATTATTTTTTAAAAATACACATAACAAAATTTATCATCTTTACCATAGAGTTAACAATATTAAGCATATTCAAATTATTGTGCAACCAACCTCCAAAATGCTCTTTTTCTTCCAAAACTGAAACTCTACCTATTAAGAAACAACTTCCCATTCCTGCCTCCCTTGAACCCATGGCAACCACATTTCTACTTCCTGTCACTGTGAATTAAGCTACTCTAGGTTTCTCATATATAGTGGAATTATCTAATATTTGTCTTTTTAGTGACTGGCTTATCTCACTTAATACAATGTCCTCAAAGTCCATCCATGTTGTATCCTGTGTCAAAATTTCCTTCCTTTTTAAGGCTAAATAATATTCCATTGTATATATAGACCACATTTTGCTTATCCATTCACCTGAGTTGCTTCCATCTTTTCACTACTATAAATAAAATTGCAATAAGCATGGTTGTACAAAAATCTCTTTGGGACCTTGCTTTTAAATCTTTCAGATGTGTACCCAGAAGTGAAATTGCTGGTTTATACAGCAATTCTATTTTCAATTTTTTGAGGAACTACAACACTTTTTTCCATAGTGGCCACACTATTTTATATTTATATCAACAGTGCACAAGGGTTTCAGTTTCTCTAATAACTCATTCTTTTGGACAGATTCAAAGTTATTATATTGCTTTTTCTTATATGGCATGCGTGTGCCTTTCTTTTGGCACATTGTGAACTCCTACAGGGAGCTGGGGTTGTTTGATTTGGACCTGAAGGACTGCTAAGATTTCATCTGGTGGAATGGGGGTGTAAGGCCTCATCCCTGCTGTAGTGACCCCCACTGCAGTTGCGGTGCAACTGACCTTGCACTGACCCTTGCTGGCTCTGGATAATGGACTACTTTCAGACGCAATTGCCATAATTGCTTTGCTTCCCTTGAGCGCTTCTCTGAGCCTGATGTCAGACTATAGCAAATTATCTAGTTTAGACTGAATGAATCTTAAACTTTGAAAACATGATTAAAATTATGTTACTCCCCCTAGAAACAAAGCACATATGAATTCATTTATTTATCTTCAAATCTGGAGATTTAATGTCCCCTGAATTTCCCATGGATACTCTCTCGACTCCCTGGATTAAGAATGTAAGCTCCAGAGCATTGATCTGTGTCACTTGTACTGCACATTAGCTCTCTGTGTTACACATGGCAGTGCGTGTGTACGTCCACCCCAATTTTCCAATTCATTCCCTCTGCGTAGCCACACATCCGTTCTCTATACCTGTGTCCCCATTCCTGCCCTGCAAGTAGGTTCGTCTATACCACTGTGGTAACCTAGATGGATAGGATTCTTTGGAGGTGGGAGGGAGGTTCAAGAAGGAGGGGATATATGTATACATATAACTGATTCACTTTGTTGTACAACAGAAACTGACACAATATTGTAAAGCAATTAGACCCCAATTTAAGCAACAATGACAAAACATAAAATGCCAAACAAACAAACAAACAAAAACCCANGTAGGTTCGTCTATACCACTGTGGTAACCTAGATGGATAGGATTCTTTGGAGGTGGGAGGGAGGTTCAAGAAGGAGGGGATATATGTATACATATAACTGATTCACTTTGTTGTACAACAGAAACTGACACAATATTGTAAAGCAATTAGACCCCAATTTAAGCAACAATGACAAAACATAAAATGCCAAACAAACAAACAAACAAAAACCCAACAACTCCAGGCTCTGACTCAGCTCTTTTACTTGGATAAGCAGGAATGAATAAAGCTACTTAAGTTCCATCATTTATCCTGCCTTCATCACAGTGCTATTTCTCTTGCCTCATCTTTGGAGTAGTGTTGATATGCCCCATACACTGTCTCTTCTCTGCACTGGTCAGTGCTTACAAATTATAGAAAGCTGTCTTTAATTTAATCTTTGCTAACATATGGTTTTCGTTCTGTCTATTATTGAATAATTCTCAATTCATCTCCCAAAGTTGGTAGGGAATCTTGGATCATCAATCAAACCAAATAGAGAAGAACAACTGCCTCACAATGATGATTGTCAATAAAGCTTCAGTCACATTATAGAGTATTCAATGTGACCAGGAATACTTTCAGGCCTTTTGTTTTATCCTAAAAATCTCTTTCTTTGTTCTCTTTCTATCAGGACTTGAGGGTGCTTCCTTGTTTTCAAAACTGTTACACTGGAATAGAGGTGAGAATCTAACATCTGGGACATGACATCCGAGGTAAAACAAACCTGCATTCTGTGACCTAGTTCTAAATAAACTATACTGTCCCTATGGTACTTAATTTATTAAAAGAGCATTTTTTTTCCCCTAAGAAATAGTATTTCTTTTAAAAATATTGTTTCTTGTAAACTGTGGTGCTGGAGAAGATTCTTGAGGGTTCCTTGGACAGCAAGAAGATTGAACAAGTCAATCCTTAAGGAAATCAACCCTGAATATTTATCGGAAGGACTAATCCTGAAGCTGAAGCTCCAACACTTTGGCCACCTGATGCAAAGAGCTAACTCATTGTGAAAGACCCTAATGCTGGAAAAGATTGAGGGCGGGAGGAGAAGGGGAGGATGGAGGATGAGATGGTTGGATAGCATCATTAATTCAGTGGACATCAGTTTGAGCAAATTCTGGGAGCTAGTAAAGGACAGGGAAGCCTGCTGTGCTGCAGTTCATGGGGTTGCAAAGAGTAGGACATGCCTCAGCAACTGAACAACAATAATTTATTTATTTGGCTGTGTTGAGTCTTAGTTGTGGGGAAGAAAATGGCAACTCATTCAAGTATTTTTGCCTGGAGAATTCCATGGACAGAAGAGCCTGGTAGGCTACAGTCCATGGTATCATAGAGAGTTGGACACGACTCAGTGACTATCACTCACTTGGGTCTTAGTTGCAATGCTTGGGCTTAGTTGCTCCATGGCCTGTGGGATCTTAGTTCCCCAACCAGGTATTGAACTCATTTCCCCTGCATTGGAAGGTAGATTTTTAATCATTGGACGACGAGGGAAGTTCCCTAAAAAACAGTAATCACATTAAAAAATAAGAAACAATAGACATAAATACTAAACTATATGAATTTTCAGCAGATTTTTAAGTATCTCTTGCATCTAAATATATTTAATTATTAATTGACATGTAACATTTTTTAAAAAATTAAGAAAAACTTCAAAATAGTGGTATATGACATATTTAAAAATGCATTTGCATTCCAATATTTACTCAGAGTCTTACTGCAACTCGAAATCTACATTTGTTTCTAATTTATATTTTTATGGTCCTCTAAAATGCATTTTGTCAGCAGTTTTTCATTTAAGGTTTAAATTCACTCACTCTAAAGGAGAAGATAAGAGCAAAGTGCTGTGTGTTTAAAATTAATTTTCAGTTAACTTTTCAAAATGTTGCTTAAAGATCCCTTTGATGTTTGGGAATGCTCCAGAGAAATTTTTTTGTAAGATTTTGCAATCTTTAACATAGAACATAAAGCTGTATTTTGTGATGAATAAATAAAATAAAACTTTAAAAGGTTTAGATGATTTTAAAATTTAGGAATTTTAATAAGTTCTGCATTGGAGAGATATATGTTCCCATTTTACTTACAACTTTTATAACTATTTCTTCATGATGGTTAATTGTTCAGCAAACAATTTAGGATTAGCTTATGCTTGAGTATCAGGCAAACACAGAATCTCAGTGGTTTAGCATTTAGCATTTCTTTCTTGTGTAAAGACAGCTGTAAGTCAAGTAACTCGCCAGCAGCCCTGTCTTTAAGGTGGTGCTAATCCAATCTCCCATGACCTATGGCTCAACATCTCAGCTTTCAACATCCAAGCTTCCTATACATAAGAAGAAAACTCACACCTGCTTTTCAATGCTTAGCCAACCTCTGTTCACAGAATATGGGCCAAAACCAGTCACATGGCCCTGCCTTTTTAATTGCAAGAGGGGAAGAGTGAGGGCGCATGGAATATATGGTTTGCTATACTATTTTTGCTGCAAAAGATAATCCTAAATTTGAGTTTTAGAGATAAGAGTGATTTGTGCGATGCTAGTTCTCTAATTTATAAATAATGAAAGTAAAATTAGAAGCTAGGTGAGCTCACACAGCTACATATCCTAGGGCATGTCTTCATAATGCTTTCTTTAGCACACTGAGAATCCCATTCAAGTAATCTTGTTGTAATGCTATTTTACCTTATCTTGCCATTCTTGAGAGTTATTCTTAGATATTTTGAACTTGGGATTAGAGTGAAGTAAATGTTACGCATCTTGTTTAATAGTTATATTGTAGATGGTTACAAGATATATTGTGAGAGATTGACACCTTAGAACATAAAAGGATTCTCCTTCAGAAGTGAACTCTGCTGGACCTGTGTGGTAGGCTTTATTTTATTATTAGTGTTTTTATAATTTAAGTTCTTAAGAACTTTATTTTTTAAATCATTAAAAATATTTATCTATTTATTTGTTTTTGGCTATGCTTGGTCTTTGTGGCTGAGCTCGAGCTTCCTTTAGTTGTAGAGAGTGGGGGCTACTCTCTAGCTGCAGTACTTGGCCTTCTCATTGTGGTGGCTTCTCCTGTTGCAGGGCACAGGCTCTAGGTTCACAGGCTTCAGTAGTTGCAGCATGCAGGCTCAGTAATTGTAGCTTATGAGGCTCTAGAGCACAGGCTCAGTAGTTGCAGTGCATGGGCTTAGTTGCTCTGCAGCATGTGGGATTTTCCAGAAGCTGGAGTTGAACCCATGGTCCCTGTATTGGCAAGCAGATTCTTAACCTCTGGACCCTCAGGGAAGCTGTGGTCGGCTTTAAATCCTGCTCTTGGGTCAAAGGAGACATGGAATCTGGATTTTATCTGCAGACAAAATGGCTAGAGATTTTTCCAGTGCTTTGATGTGTTTCAGTTCAATTCAGTCACTCAGCCATGTCTGACTCCTTGCGACCCCATGGACTGTAGCACGCCAGGCTTTGCTGTCCATCACTAACTCCTGGAGCTTACCCAACTCATGTCCATGGAGTCGATAATGCCACCCAACCATCTCATCCTCTGTCATCCCCTTCTCCCACATTCAATCTTTCCCAGCATCAAGGTCTTTTCAAATGAGTCAGTTCTTCCCATCATTTTAGCTATAGGATAAACCAAAGTGAACAGATTTCAAGCCCAAAATGGATATCAGCTCTAGTTTGCAGCTCAGAAGCTAAAAACTGAAACACAGTGGACGGTGACTGTAGCCATGAAATTAAAAGACACTTGCTCTTAGGAAGGAAAGCTATGATGAAAGTAAACAGCATATTAAAAAGCAGAGACATCACTTTGTCAATAAAGGTCCAAATGGTCAAAGCTATGGTTCTTCCAGAAGTCATGTACAGATGTGAGAGTGGAATCAAGAAGATGGATATCAATGGGTTGATATTTTCAAATTTTGTTATTGAAGGACTCTTGAGAGTCCCCTGGGCAGCAAGGAGATCAAACCAGTCAATCCTAAAGAAAATCAACCCTGAATATTTATTGGAAAGACTGATGCTGAGGCTGGAGGTTCTAATCGTTTGGCCACCTGATGCTAAGAGTTGACTCATTTGAAAAGACCCTGATGTTGGGAAAGACTGCAGGCAGGGTGATAAGAGGGTGACAGAGGATGAGATGGTTGGATGGCATCACCGACTCAATGAATATGAGTTTGAGCAAACACCAGGAGATAGTGAAGAGCAGGGAAACCTGGAGTACTGCAGTCCATGGGGTTGCAAAGAGACATGACTTAGTGACTGAACAACAAAGATACAATTACCTTAGGGACACATCTTCTTAACAGCTACACAAACTAAATCAAGATAAAGACAGATGCTCACAGATACTACAGCTAAGCTATGGAGTTTCCCGCCCCTCCACACCAACACACACCTTTTTTGGAGTACAAATACTTTACAATGCTGTGTTAGCTTCTGCTGTATAACATGAATCAGCTGTGTGTATGCATATACCCCTTCCCACTGGAGCCTCCCTCTACCCTCCTACCTGACCCCTCCCTTCTTGATTATCACAGAATACCAAGCTGAGTTCTTTGGGCTATTTAGAAGCTTCCTACTAGCTAGCTACTTTACCCCAGGTAGTGTATTTATCACTATAAAGGATGGTGCGATCACTCACCTAGAGCCAGACATCCTGGAATGTGAAGTCAAGTGGGCCTTAGAAAGCATCNGGGGTGGGTCAGGTGGTCTGGTATTCCCATCTCTTTCAGAATTTTCCACAATTTCTTGTGATCCACAGAGTCAAAGGCTTTGGCATGGTCAATAGAGCAGAAATAGATGTTTTTCTGCAACTGTCTTGCTTTTTCAATGATCCAGCAGATGTTGGCAATTTGATCTCTGATTCCTCTGCCTTTTCTAAAACCAGCTTGAACATCTGGAAGTTCATGGTTTCAAGTAATGCTGAAGCCCGGCTTGGAGAATTTTGAGCATTACTTTAACTGGTGTGTGAGAAGAGTGCAATTGTGCGATAGTTTGAGCATTCTTTGGTAACGCCGTTTTTGGGGATTGGAATGAAACTGACCTTGTCCAGGCCTGTGGCTACTGCTGAGTTTTCCAAATTTACTGGCTTATTGAGTGCAGCACTTTCACAGCATCATCTTTCAGGATTTGAGATAGCTCAACTGGAATTCCATCACTTCCACTAGCTTTGTTTTTAGTGATACTTCCTAAAGCCCACTTGACTTCACATTCCAGGATGTCTGGCTCTAGGTGAGTGATCACACCATCTTGATTACCTGTGAAGATCATTTTTGTATAGTTTTTCTGTGTATTCTTGCCACTTCTTCTTAATGAATCTGCTTCTGATAGGTCCATACAATTTATGTCCTTTATGGAGCTATTTTTGCATGAAATCTTTTGATATCTCTAATTTTCTTGAAGAGATCTCTAGTCTTTCCCATTTTGTTAGTTCCCTCTATTTATTTTCATTGATCGCTGAAGAAGGGTTTCTTATCTCTTCTTGCTATTCTTTGGAACTCTGCATTCAGATGCTTACATCTTTCCTTTTCTCCTTTGCTTTTCACTTCTCTTCTTTTCACAGTTATTTGTAAGGCCTCCTCACACAGCCATTTTGCTTTTTTTTGCATTTCTTTTCTATGGGGATGGTTTTGATCCCTGTCTCTTGTACAATGTCCATAGTTTGTCAGGCACTCTGTCTATCAGATCTAGACAATCATGGTAGAGAGGCCTGACAGAATGTGGTCCACTGGAGAAGGGAATGGCAAACCGCTTCAGAATTCTTGCTGTGAGAACCCCATGAACAGTATGAAAAGGCAAAAATGATAGGATACTGAAAGAGGAACTCCCCAGGTTGCTAAGTGTGTAAAATGCTACTAGAGATCAGTAGAGAAATAACTCTAGAAAGAATGAAGGGATGGAGCCAAAGCAAAAACATTACCCAGTTGTGTATGTAACTGGTGATAGAAGCAAGGTCCAATGCTGTAAAGAGCAATAATGCATAGGAACCTGAAATATTAGGTCCATGAATCAAGGCAAATTGGAAGTGATCAAAGAGGAAATGGCAAGAGTGAGATGTCAAGAGAATTCCTGGCATTCTAGGAATCAGTGAACTAAAATGGACTGGAATGGGTGAATTTAACTCAGATGCCCATTATATGTTCTACTATGGGCAGGAATCCCTCAGAAGAAGTGGAGTAGCCATCGTGGGCAACAAAAGAGTCTGAAATGCAGTACTTGGACACAAGCTCAAAAATGACAGAATGATTTCTGTTCATTTCCAAGGCAAACCATTCATTATCTCAGTAATCCATGCCTATGCCCCAACCAGTAATGTTGAAGAAGCTGAAGTTGAATGGTTCTATGATGACCTACAAGACCTTTTAGAACTAATACCCGAAAAAGATGTCCTTTTCATTATAGGGAACTGAAATGCAAAAGTAGGAAGGCAAGAAACACCTGGAGTAATAGGCAAATTTGGCCTTGGAGTATGGAATGTAGCAGGGCAAAGGCTAATAGAGTTTTGCTAAGAAAATTCACTGGTCATAGCAAACACCCTCTTCCAAAAACACAAAAGAAGACTCTACGCATGGACATCCCCAGATGGTCAACACCGAAATCAGATTGATTATATTCTATGCAGCCAAAGCTGGAGAAGTGCTATACAGTCAGCAAAAACAAGACTGGGAGCTGACTATGGCTCAGATCATGAACTCCTTGTTGCCAAATTCAGACTTAAATTGAAAAAAGTAGGGAAAACCAGTAGACCATTCAGGTATCACCTTAATCAAATCCCCTATGATTATACAGTAGAAGTGAGAAATAGATTTAAGGGACTAGATCTGATAGAGTACCTGATGAACTATGGACGGAGGTTCATGACCAACCTAGACAGCATATTAAAAAGCAGAGACATTACTTTGCCAACAAAGGTCCATCTAGTCAAGGCTATGGTTTTTCCAGTAGTCATATACGGATGTGAGAGTTGGACTATAAAGAAAGCTGAGCACTAAAGAATTGATGCGTTTGAACTGTGTTGTTGGAGAAGGCACTTGAGAGTCCCTTAGACTGCAAGGAGATCCAACCAATGCATCCTAAAGGAAATCAGTCCTGAATATTCATTGGCAAGGACTGATCCTGAAGCTGCAACTCCAGTACTTCGGCCACCTAATGAGAACTGACTCATTTGAAAAGACCCTGATGCTGGGAAAGGGCTTCCCTGGTGGCTCAGAGGTTAAAGCGTCTGCCTGCAATGTGGGAGACCTGGGTTCGATCCCTGGGTCAGGAAGATCCCCTGGAGAAGAAAAAAAGCAACCCACTCCAGTATTCTTGCCTGGAGAATTCCATTAACGGAGTAGCCTGGTAGGCTGCAGTCCATGGGGTCGCAAAGAGTCGGACACGACTGAGGGACTTCACTTTCTGATGCTGGAAAAATTGAGGGCAGAAGTAGACAATAAAACATGAGATGATTGGATGTTATCACCGACTCAAAGGACATGCATCTGAGTAAACTCTGGGAGTTGGTGATTAACAGGGAAGCCTGGAGTTGCAAAGAGTCAGACATTACTGAACAACTGAACTAAACTAATGAAAACACCTCAGAATTATGTTTATGACCAGATTTTGTTCTGATAGGTAGAGGATCATGCTGCATCAATTCTGAAAAAATCTTGAATAGGTACATAAAACTTATATATTCTTAGTCTGAGAATCATACAGAGTTATAACTATCAAATAAAAAATGAATTATGAAGAAGGAAGCAGGCCTGAAGTGACAATTGGTTTAAAATAAATGGATTAGAATCAGGGAAACCAGAATTTGTAAAATTAAGCTAGAAGCAAATCAAAGAAGGATACCTTGCACTCTGGTTTTGAGTACCAGGTGTCACTTGAAATGTCTTTGGGGACACATTTGGAGAGGAGACTAAGTAAGTGGTTGGCCTCACTGAAGTATTGATGACTAGTGAAGTATCAAAGTACTAGTGATATAGTTATATTTAATTTATACTTAATTGTAAGTGTTTCTGGCATTTGGATAATTATTTTTAGGTCTTTTCCACCATTAAAAAATATTTCAAATGGATCTTATTAATCTGAAATGAAAATTAAGTAGTTTTCATTAATGCTTAGGAAAGGCTATATTACAATAAGGGCTTCCTAAGTGACACAGTGGTAAAGAATTGCCTGCCAATGTGGGAGATGCAGGAGATGCAGGTTGGATCCGAGGGTCAGGAAGAACCCCTGGAGAAGGGAATGGAAGCCCACTCCAGTATTCTTGCTTGGAAAATCTCATGCACAGAGGAACCTGGAAGGCTAGTATCTACAGGTTCTCAAAGAGTCTACTAAAATTTCCTTTATTTGAGGCAGTGATTGGATTGAAGCCCCTAATTGTATAAGGTTACTTATACTTGTATAAGCTTACTGATCTTTTACTGAATTCCTATAATAATTTAGCTCATGTCAGCATTAAAACATTTTTTTTGATCAATTGTATGTCTAATATCTGACACTTCCCAGGTAACATAGAAGAGTCTATGTGAATAAGCTAATGATGGTAGTTTCAAACTTCAGTCATCTTGAAAAGTTCTGAAATCTTATTTTGGAAACAAATGCTAGTATTTTAAAATACACTTAGTAGCAAAAAATTGAAATATCTGGAGCAATTCCAGTTATGCAGTATGCATTGCTGAATGACTTTTTTCTGAGATACTGAGATATTTATAAGAATTTTTTTAAGGAGATAATAGGCACCAAAAGGAAAGAAGCAGCCTTTACTACTGCAAGTAACTTGTAAACGGATAAAATATCCTGCTTCTATATGTAGTCCATATACCAAATACCTAGAAAAATGAATATAGCAATATGCTCTGACACATCCCTTTTGCAAACATGAATCAATACAGCGAAAGACGTTGCAAACACATTTTTTAAATAGTGACATTAGTCTGTAATAACCACTCTTTGAACAAGTTGTCTAAAACTTCCAAATTGTGACTCCAACTGAGGTCTCTTAGTATTGGATTGGCCAAGAAGTTCATTCTTGTAACATCATATGGGAAAATCCAGATGAACTTTTTGGCCAACCCAATATTATTTTAGTCTCATTTACGTTTTACAGACCTGTAACTCATTATGTTTAGTAATTATGTTTAGCTGATGACAAGGATATGCAGGTAGTCATTCAGCCCAGAGATATAAAAATCTCTATTTCAAATAGCGGAGCCTTGTTCTTCATCCCACTTCTGTGTTTGTTTTGCCTTTCACCTCTTAGAGCAGTTTATACCACTGCAGAAGTTAGCATTCAATTCACTCTATTTTAAATAGAGATTGATGGCTCAAATTATGGGAGCCCCACAAAATGACCTCCCTTCACCAGACGCCCAAAGCAGACTGTGAACATCAAGGTCACTGAGTCTGCATCTCTGGTTTGTGCCTGCGATATCTCAGCAGATCCAGAGGAGACATGGGTTGCTGTAGACGTGAGTGGGTAGGCTGAGTGTGCCATTACACTTAGAACAACTGTGGATCTTTTTCATATTGCTCTTTGTATCTTCTGTATTTTCCCCTTTTTTTAAAACTTAATTTTGTATTGGGCTGTAGCCAATCAACAGTGTTGTAGTAATTTCAGGTGAACAGCGAAGGGATGCAGTCATCCATATACATGTATCCATTCTCCCCCAAACTCCCTCCCCTCCAGGCTGCCAAATAACATTATTCAGAGTTCCTTGTAAGTCTGTGGCCAGTTTTTAACATAAAATTCTTCTGTTCTGTGTCTTAGAAGATGTGGTGCTCAGAGATCTTACATCTCGGGAGATAAGATAGCAAATCCCCTCAAAAATGAAGAAAAACCTTACTTCAGAAATGAAGGCTGGAATATTAATCTCCAAGTTCAGGTTGTCTCATTTGGTTATGAGTATCATTTTTTAAAACAAGGGAAAGTATTTGAAGAAGGAAAACATGAAGTCAATTCAATCGATAGTGGCAAGAAAATGCATTGGCAGAGCAATAAGGTGGAAACTTGGGACTTTGTGGATGCCTGGTCAGAAAATACATGTGCTTCTGAGGTTTAGTCTAAACTGAGTGATGAATTTTAGCATCAGTGCTTGAATCAATACAGGAATGGTGTGATTACTTCCAGAAGAGAAATTGTTGGCCTAAAATCGGTTTTTAAGGGAAAATTTGAAGTATAGCTGTAGAAAGAAATTGCCAAGATTTTTTTCAGAAAATTTTATTTAGATCATTGAAAGGAAAGGCAAGTATTTGCAATTTACATTTAAAGCTGATGAAGCAGGGCTTTGGGGGAAGCCAGGACCCTGCAAAATTACATTCTCACAGAAGGAAAAGGGTTCTGCTGGTTACAGGAAGATGTTCAGGTCTCCTTTATAGCATCTTAGTGATAAAAGGGAAAAGCATGGGATCAACAAAAAAGAGTCTCCATGAAGAAATGTCATTTCTTTTTAGAGATTATTTGGCTGCTTTGTGTCTTAGCTGTGGCATGTGGGATCTTTCCTTTCAGGGCATGACCTCTCTAGTTNTTGCCTCTTTACCTTTTTTTTAATTAATTAATTTATTTTTTAAATTTTACTTTACAATACTCTATTAGCTTTGCCATACATCGACATGAATCCACCACAGGTGTACACAAGCTCCCAATCCTGAATCCCCCTCCCACCTCCCACCCCACAATGTCTCTCTGGATCATCCGCGTACACCAGCCCCAAGCATCCTGCATCCTGCATCGAACATAGACCGGTGCCTCGCCTCTTTACCTTTTGAAGTTCATTAATCTCTGTTTTGTGTTTTCACAGCTTGGGAAATGCAACGCTGTCTATATTTATGTATTCCACATAAAACTACTTATAATTATGGTACCCTTTGTATTTTTATAATTGTGACACCTTACTTTGTTTTTCCCAAGGTATAATTTATTTCAACAATTAAAAATTTGAAGTACAGCTCTAATGATGTGTAGAAATAAATTCATTTTCTTTTTTGTTCACAGGTATATAAATTCATAAGATGGTCCTATATCATTCCAGGACTAATGATCTTCTTTACTCAGGATACTTTATTGCCTTCATATCCAGAATCTACACTAAAATTTTATTGTTAATTTTGTGTAGCAGCAGTTCGATCCTTGTTTATACAGTGTAAAACAGTAGCCATTGGGGTGTTTATCATCCATGAAGCTCATTTTACATCTCATCTATTATATGAATAGAATGTGCAAAATAATTATGTTTGAATAAAGTAAAAAAATAAAAATAAATAAAAATGACATTGTTAGGACTGATTGCTAGAAAGAAAACAAAAAACAAAAGAAACTCCACCAAGCCCAAGTAAGCCTACAAATTGTTTCAATTTTCTATTAATTTTTGTAATGAATTAGTGAAGAAAACCACTATACCTAGTGGTAGCTCCCAAAATCCAGACGATGAGCTCGAAGCTACAAATGAAAATATTAGTAATGGGAGCCCAAATCAAATCAGATTAAACTTCTTTAGCCTTTTATTTCTGCTAGAGAAATGTGGTCATTGCCTATGTTTGGGAATATCCAATTACATGAGGCCTAAAACTGATAAAATTTGAGGGAAGTATTTCTCTTAGAGATGCTTCCCTAGTGGCTCAGTGGTAAAGAATCTGCCTGCAATGCAGAAGACCTGGCTTCGATCCCTAGGTCAGAAAGATCCCCTGGCGGAGGGCATGGCAACCCATTCCAGTATTCTTGCCTGGAAAATTCCATGGAGAGAGGAGCCTGTCAGGCTACAGTCCATACAGTCTATGGGGTCGCAAAGAGTTGGACATAAGTGACTAAGCAGTAGTAGCAACATTTCTCTTAGAAATAGTATAACAGTCACTGCAGACAGTGACTGCAGCCATCAATTTAAAGACACTTGCTCCTTGGAAGAAAAACTATAATCATATATTAAAAAGGAGAGACATCACTTTGCCTACAAAGATCCCTATAGTCAAAGCTATGGTTTTTTCCAGTAGTCATGTACAGATGTGAGAATTGGACTATAAAGAAGGCTGAATGCTAAAGAATTAATGCTTTTGAATTGTGGTGCTGGAGAAGACTCTTGAGAGTCCCTTGGACAACAAGGCAATCAAAGCAGTCAATCCTTAAGTAAACCAACTCTGAATATTCACCAGAAGGACTGACGCTGAAGCTGAAGCTCTGATCCTGTGGCCACCTGATGTGAAGAGCTGACTTATTGGAAAAGGCCCTGATGCCGGGAAAGATTGAAGGCAAAAGGAGAAGGGGATGACTGAGGATTAGATGGTTGGATGGCATCACCGACTCAATGAACATGAGTTTGATCAAACTCATGGAGATAGCGAAGGGCAGGGAAGCCTGGTGTGCTGCAGTCCATGAGGTTGCAAAGAGTCAGACACGAGTTAGTGACTGAACAACAACAAAATGAGGTTCCAAAATAACTATTTAGAATGAACAATTACAGGAGCTTTGACAATTCAGATCCATTTCAATGGAGATCTGTCAAAATAATTTACCAGAGTCATTCTTGATTGCCTCCCTGGTTTCTCACCCTAGCTAGAAGTCCCAGGAAAACTCTGCAGAGTAGTTAGAGATAGAATGGCACCAAATTTGAAACATTATCTTCAGGATAAATTTGCACCTGCTCATGCTGATGATTTTTCTTTTCTGTGTCTCTTTCCCCTGCGTTTTTAAATCTGCCTCCTGAACTGTTCTTCTGGGCTGCTTCCCAAATGTGGCACCCCCTTGATGAACTTTATTTTTTCTATCTCCATCTTTTCTATAAGCAAAGAAAAGAACAAAGTTTCAGTTCTTTGGCAGTAATATGGTATTTTTAAACATTTTTTTTTTGATGGCAGGTGAGAATGCCTGTTTGCATATAATTCTAAAGTCGCATTACCTATCTTTCCAGTACAGATAAACATGATGATGTACTCTTCAGTATAGGTAAATATGTTGTAGATAAATATGACAACTGTACTTTTCCTGCAGTTGGGGAAGAATGGCTTCAGTTGGCCTCCTGAACAGCCTGAATGGCCATTGGGTAAATCAGCCACCCTAAGGAAAATATATAGAGTCCAGGCACACAAACTAGCTATAAGCTGTCTGAAGAGGGGTGGAGCAGAAGATTCACAAATAATTATAAATAAAATTGTTTCACAAATGTACTATGAAATCCAGAGCCCAGAGACCCAGACATTGTGGTCCCTCAGTGGGTCTAGAGTAAGAGAAGGAAGTGAAGTCCAAAGACACTGTAATGTGTTTCATCTATGTCAAATTGGTCACACAGCCTGTATATGTAGCTGAGCCTGTTCACACCTGAAATAACAGGAGAGTGAGCATTTCACCAGGCAAAATGCTTTCACTGCAACCACTAGAATGCTTAGGGTCAGGTAGTGCATGTACCTCTGTAAGCATATCTCATGTTTTCTTAATCTTTTCCACTTGGGCATCCCTGGTGGCTCAGTGGTAAAGACACTGCTTGCCAATTCAGGAGACACGGGTTCAATCCCTGAGTCAGGAAGACCCCTGAAGAAGGAAATGTCAAGCCACTCCAGTGTTCTTGCCTGGGAAATCACATGGACAGAGGCACCTGGCAGACTATAGTCCATGATATCACAAATAATTAAACATGACTTAACGACTAAACAACAACAATCTTTCCCACTCTCAATGCTCAAATGCTTGCTAACTCATTATTGTTAAGATTTCAGCCAAT
The DNA here is from genome assembly GCA_006410875.1 of Neotragus pygmaeus. Classification (NCBI taxonomy): domain Eukaryota; kingdom Metazoa; phylum Chordata; class Mammalia; order Artiodactyla; family Bovidae; genus Neotragus; species Neotragus pygmaeus. Next base: position 151,494 of record SJYV01030354.1, on the reverse strand, counting down.
CAAGAAGACTTAGTTGATAATGATTTCACACGTGAATGTCTCTCCATTTGTCCTTAGATAAATCTTGAGTCTAAAAAAAAAAAACGCTCTAAAAGCTCTAACTGCTTTAGTATAAGAAAACCATAAATAAAGCTATATGCAAATATTCCAAATAAAAATGATTTTATAAAAAGTCAAGCTGTTCCTTAGAGTTCTATAGATCACCCAGAAGTTCAACATTGTGTTTTACATTCATAAATGAATTATTTTAGCCTTTCTAAACCAAGGTTTGGGAAGGTCCTCAAGCAAGGGGGGTATTCTTGTAAATTTAAAAAAGGAAATGTATCACCAGATTATGACAAATCACATTATATGCCTCATATTTTGAATGAAAAGATTTTACGAATAGTATAATTTCACTTGTGACTGTCTTCATAAATATATTGATTTATAAAACTAAATATTTTTGCTCATTAATCTTTCTAGCAATGAACTACTCTGCAGGCAGAGTCTAAAAACTTTTGGTTTTAAAATGAAAGAGGTCTATGATATCAAATAAGAACTACTCTCTACAAAACACTGTACCAAGAGTTATGAGTTATCCCATTTCATCTAATGAATTATACAAATACAGCCAATCAAAATGGAGATGAGAAATTCAAGTTGGTGTGGTTAGTACTATGGTACATGTTTTACAGTCTTGTGTGGGAAGACAAGTTTGTGGGAAATGGTCATCAATATAGACTTTTTGAAGGAAGGAATTAACTCAGTTAATTGTGAGTAGGCTAGTGAAGGCAGGGGGGAAGGTTTTTCCAGGCAAATGAAGACTATACAGGGAGGCCAAAAGTTTGATTAAAGATGATATATTTAAGAGATGTTCAAGATAGAAGAATAACAAAGGGTGAAGGTGAGAGAGTGAGCAATGATAGTAAAAATGTGCCAGATATGACTATTTCAGGAATATTTTATTGTAAGAGCAAGGTAAGCCATTGATAATTTTTGAGAATAAAATATCATAGTTCCATTTTCAGAAACACATACTTTAAGGCTGCAGAGAGGTGAAAGACTGAAAATACTGTTACAATATGTATTAATTACTTCATAAGGTTTTAGGACAGTAAGTATGATATTATATATGTACCAGTTAGTTTAGCATATGATTTTATATCTGGTATCCAACACAACTTGGAGGGTGCACAGTCAAAGAAAGATTCAGTTCAGTTCAGTTCATTTCAGTTCAATTCAGTTCAGTCACTCAGTCATGTCTGACACTGCAACCCCATGAATTACAGCACACCAGCCCTCCCTGTCTATCATCATCTCCCAGAGTTCACTCAAACTCACGTCCATCAAGTCACTGATGCCATCCAACCATCTCATCCTCGATCGTTCCCTTCTCCTGCCCCCAATCCCTCCCAGCATCAGAGTCTTTTCCAATGAGTCAGCTCTTTGCATGAGGTNTATGGATGTGAGAGTTGGACTATAAAGAAAGCTGAGCGCCAAAGAATTGAAGCTTTTGAATTGTGGTGTTGGAGAAGACTCTTGAGAGTTCCTTGGACTGCAAGGAGATCCAACCAGTCAATCCTAAAGGAAATCAGTCCTGAATATTCACTGGAAAGACTGATGCTGATGCTGAAACTTCAATACTTTGGCTACCTGCTGCGAAGAACTGACTCATTTGAAAAGACCCTGATGCTGGGAAAGAGAAGGTGGGAGGAGAAGCAGATGACAGAGGATGAGATGGTTGGGTGGCATCACTGATTCCATGAACATGAGTTTGAGTAAGCTGCAGGAGTTGGTGATGGACAGGAAAGCCTGGTATGCTGCAGTTCATGGGGTTGCAGAGTCAGACATGACTGAGTGACTGAACTGAATTGAACTTCTTGATTATTACCATGATTCATTCATTGAATCAGAATGTCATAAATTTATTCATTTGCTTAATAAATGCCTGTTTCTCCAATATCCTAGTTGTTACCTCCCTAAGACACTGGGAATATAGCAGCATATAGTAGATGGATTTGTGCTTAGATGGAACTCATATGTTACAAAGTGACCTGTTTCACAACAATTAAGTCCTAAAGGATAGCACTTACTATTTGTAAGCACAAATAAAACTTTATCTATAAGCACAGAAAATATTTACAGTAGTTGAAAAATGAGGTAATAGACAAGCTGACAATGATTTTTCAAGGGGATATATTTATGCCATCTACTCTGTCTCTGCATACTTGCAAACACCCCTCCCTGGGCAGAAGTGAAGTATAGTGGGAGATCTGTTCCTTTATTCCCATTTTCCACTCTGGCATGTGTTATTAAAGGGATTTGGATATGATCTACCTTTCTGGCCACAGTAATTGGAATGAATTCACAGCAACTCAATTCCTTGATCGTACTGATTTATCCATGGATGTGCTTAGTCACTCAATCCCATCTGACTCTTTCCAACCTCATGGACTGTAGACCACCAGGCTCCTCTGTCTATGGAATTCTCCAGGCAAGAATCCTGGAATGGGTTGTCATTCCCTCCTCCAGGGAATCTTCCTAACCCAAGGATTGAACCCACATACCCTGCATTGTAGACAGAGTCTTTACTGTCTGGGGAAGCCCATTATCCACAGGGTGGGGCACATATAACTCAAGATGAATCATCAAAAGCCTTTTCCTGAATCTGTAAAATAAGCTGACAAAGAGAAGTACTTCCCTCTCTGCTCTCAAAATCCAGGAGAAGAGCATAAGGGCTGCTGGTGGTCCTGGGTCCACTGGGAGTAATCAATCTGAAACAGTAAATTTGTCACACAGAGAAAAGCAGAGATAAAGGGATAGATGAAGCAAACAGAAGTTGTGAGAACATTTTTGAGTATCAGATTCTAACTCCACTTCTGAAGCCTTACAAAGGTTCGAATCAGTAAATTTATTTTCATTGCATTTCATTTCTTCTTTTACTTAAACTAACTCAAGCTGGATTTCTACTTAAGTTAGGGGTTTAGCTGCAGATAATACTTATGGATTCCCACTAGTTTAAGAAGAAAGGCAGTTTCGAAAGGATGTTATAAATCTTACTGACTCCCTGAGCTGGCCAGAGAGCTGTGCTTAGAAACTACACATCTAGGATCGGTGCCCAGAATCACACCACATAATTGCCCTACTGAAGACACCTCACCTGCTGTCCTTGGACATACACACTGTGGGTTTGCAGTTGACTGTACAGAGACTCAGATGCTCCTGCCTCTGGAAATTGGATATCTCTGTCACTTTCCTTGCCAAAATAGATTCTTTACAGAGAATGTTTCTTTGCATCACTGGCTCCAATTCTGTGTTTGGCAAGACTGTCTCTAATGACAGAAGTTATAAGCCTTCATTCTTACTGTAAAGGAGACTGGGAAAACACACATTGGATTTCTATGGTGAGTATTAGGAAAATACCTGAAATAGTAGGAAACTGTTCAAAGATACTTGCTCTCTCAAAAGACTGACAAATATTTGCTACAGTTTATGTGACTTACATCCAAGTATAGCCTCAGTAATTCAGCTTATGAGTTAAATTGTGTCTCTAGAAAGCTAGGTGAGGTTCTAACCCCTGGAACCTGGTCATGTAACTTTATTTAGAGATAGAATTTTGCTGATATAAATAGTGTAAGGTGTAGTTTACAATGTAAACAATGTAAGATGAAATCATTCTGGATTAGGGTGCGCCCTAGATCTAATATGGCTATGTCCATATAAGAGGAGGGTAACTTGCACACAGTGGAGAATGCCACATGTAGATGGAGAGAGAGATTAGAATATGCGTCTATAAGCTAAGTGAGAGTTAGACCATAAAGAAGGCTGAGCACTGAAGAATTGATGCTTTCGAATTGTGCTGGAGAAGACTCTTGAGAGTCCCTTGGACAGCAAGATCAAACCAGTCAATCCTAAAGGAAATCAACCTTGAATATTGATTGGAAGGACTGATGCTGAAGCTCCAATACTTTGGCCACCCAATTCAAATAATTTACTCATTGGAAAAGACCCTGATGCTGGAAAAGATTGAGAGCAGGAGAAGAGGGTGACAGAGAATGAGATGCCTGGATGGTATCACCGTCTCACTGAGCATGAGTTTGAGCAAACTCTGGGAGATAGTAAAGGACAGGGAAGCCTGGCTTGTGACAGACACACTTAAAGATTGAACAACAACAGAAAGCCAAGGATTGCAAAGGATTGCCAGCTACCACTAGAACCTATTAGAGGCAGAGAATTCTCCGCTAGAGGACTTGGAGAGAGCATAGCCCAGCCAACACATTAGTTTCAGAGTTCTAGTCTCCAGAAAAGGGAGAGAATACATTTTTGTTGTTACAAGGTTGTGGGTATTTATTTTGGCAGCCCTGGAAAACTAAGACACAGTTTCCTTGAGGAAATGACATCTAAGCAGACCTCAGAAGGAGGAGTGATTGGAGGTAGGCTGTGATTAGTGGGCAGAACATTTATTGGAGTCATCAGGAAGGAAGGGAAAGGAAGAGTAGTTGGCAGAAGGAGAAATCAAGCTGTGATGCAGGTCCCCGCCGACCTCATGGGGGCGCTCCAGAGCTGCCGTGTCGCATCAGAGTTATCCGTCAGTCTTTGGTGTGGACCTCTCCAAAAAGAGCATGACCTTGGCCAAGAAAGATCCCTGCAGCTGAGGCAATTCCCAGATGGGCTACAGTTGGAGCTGTCTGTCAGTGGTCCTCCCAGCCACCAGGACAAGAAATTCCTCTTTGAAAGAGTTTGGGTGTCATGTCTTTGTGTCACTACTGCTGCTGCTAAGTCACTTCAGTTGTGTCCGACTCTTAGCGACCCCATGGACTGCAGCCCACCAGGCTCCTCCATCCATGGGATTTTCCAGGCAAGAGTACTGGAGTGGGGTGCCATTGAGTCATCAATTAGCTAAGGAGAGTGTGAGGTGGGGACAGAGTGCCAGGTCAAGATGATGGCATGTATGAAAGCCCTGAGGTGGGACGGTGATGAATATGTTCCCAGCAATGAAAGAAAAGGTAGGATGAATAGTAAGAAAGGGACAGAGACCAGAGGGCAGCTCATCAGGAGTTTAAGCATATTCTAACTTTATTCTAAGAAAAATGAGAAGGTACAGTGATGTTTAGATAATTCTGAAGTGGCATGATTGGATTTATCTTTCAAAATATCAACAAAGTCTGCGATGTATTGAATACTGTAGTGGGACCAATGGGATAATTAGGAAGATATTATTCTATTTGTCGCCCAGTAAAAGACAAAAATCACTTACACAGGACTGGCGATGTTCATTGGAGAGAAGTGGACAGACTTGAGAGCTTTTTTAGGGAGTAACTGAATCCACAGTGAATGGCAAAGACAGATATCAAGGATGATTCCAAGTTTTCTATGGACTGAATGTTTGTGTCCTCCCTGACCCAAGTTTACAGGCTGAAGTTCCAATATTCCGTGCAATGGTGTTAAGAGATAGAGCCCCTGGGAGGCGATTAGGTCATGAGGTTAGAGCCTGCGAGAGACATGAGTGAGATACCCTCTCTCCATAGTGTGAGGATATGGCAGTAAGGCAAACCAGAAAGTGTGCAAACCAGGAAGTGAAGTGAGTCCTTACCAGACACTGATGCTGCCAGCACTGTGATCTCGGACTTCCTAGCCTCCAGATTTGTGAGAAATGAGTGTTTGTTGTTTAAACTACCCAGCCTAGGGTATTTGCTACAGCAGTCTGAATTGCTGAGACAGAGAATCTTTGAGAAAACAGCTTAGTGCAGCCAAAGCAGGGGTCCAGTTTTGGGAATGAAGAAATTGAGATGGCTGGTAAATTTCGATGAAAGGACAAGTTATAATTGCCTATGTTTGTGTGAACCTCAGAGGAGGCATATGTCCTGACATAAATGTAAGAGACTTTTAACTGAATCCAGGGGGTAGATGGAGTCACTTACAAATTGAGGGTATAGTGTAGAAAAAGGGTGTGTAATTGGGCTTCAGAAACTCTGAGGTTTTGGCAGCCCTGGAAAACTAAGAATGTGCATATCCTTGTATTTGTGTTAGATATTCCATTCTATATTTTTGAAAGTATAGTATCAACAAAGGGATTAATCATCCTTTCATTTTGCCCTTGACCCAGAAGGTGTGATTGTCTGAAATGAGAACTATAGATACCGATGTTCTGATGAAAGATTTACTTCCCAATCTATACATTAGTGCAATTTAGAAAAAGATGTTTTCTGAAAATAAGGAAGTAGACTGACAAAAGTGAGGAAGTATTTCAAGTTTTGTACTGTCAGTGGATTGGCCTAATTAGGATGTGAGGAGATCAAATGGATTTCAAAAAAAAAAAAAGGACTATTTAACAGTTCCTTCTGTTACTTTAATGTATATTTTAAAAGTTAAGAACCAAAGGACAGAAGATTTGATTCACCTCCCCCTTCAAAAGATTTTTGAAGTAAGATTTCAACTTGGACCCTGCTGGAAGGTGAAGGACTAATTTGCAGAATAATATTAGTTTTCTATGGAGAACAACATGCAGAGTTGCTTTGAATTGCAGCATTAGAAGGGCTAATTAGGTGTCTTCATGCAGCCTAGGCATGTGGGCCAGCTAAGTCTTTTCAGAGTAAAAACATTATTATGCAAGAGTGATGTTGTTTGCATTGCTACCATGGCAATGAACTCTTCTTCCACAGTTAGCCAACAGAAGCTAAAGTACAGAGAAGCTTTTTTTGGTTTTCTGTTTTGTTTTTTGCCCTGCCTAGTCTAGTATTTTTAATGAATACTATATCAGTGTAAGTCCAAGTATTGTATTGATAGACTAAGTAATATGGTAATTTTGACAATGTCCTAGCTTAAGAAAAACAGGGCTTCCCTCTGAAGCTTTCTGCACCCGTAGCAGGAGAGGAAATGTACAAGTCTTCTGAAATGTATGTAGGGTCCCAGGTAATTTGAATGAAGAGTTAAAGATATAGTGATTTAATATGATAGTATTTAACTTAGAGAAAGCAACAGTCATATTCGACTCTGCAACCCCATGGACTATAGCCCACCAGGCTTTTCTGTCCCTGGGATTTCCCAGGCAAGAATACTGGAGTGTGTTGCCATTTCCTCCTCTGGGGAATCTTCCCAACCCAAGGATCAAAGCCATGTTTCTTAGGTCTCCTGCATTGTCAGGTAGGCTCTTTACTACTCGCGCCACCTGGGAAGCCCAGGCAACATATGATAGCAGTCAATTTCATTTTATAAAATTTCTCACATAACTTGTTTTGCTTGGTAGGTAATAATCAAGTACAAATTTTCATATTATAATGTTTTATCTCAATTACTCCATGAGTTTCTCATAATTCAGTTAATAAAAATGGGGAACATATTAAATTGGAAAGATTATGACATGATTATGATTAGATAATCTTAATAAGAATTTTTATAAACTATACACCTAAAATAAAAAATTCTCAATGTGTAAATAGGCAAAAGTTTACATGTTCCCAAAATACAATAGTGAGGCTGAATTTCTCTGTCTCTATTTCTGCAGAATTGAGAAAAAAAAAGGTCACAAGTATTTTAAGAGAAGATAGGAAGAAGTCAAGGGCTGCAAATTGGTATGCTATCCAACACCCACTTTATATAAAAGTTCAACACCCACTTTATATAAAGCAAGTTGAGAGAAAATCTTTTGAAAGAGTCTAGAGTACTGTTGGATCTTCTCTTCCTGCAGTGCTGCAGATAAGGGGAGTAGAATATGTCCATCTTAATTCAAGCCCAGTGAGAAATACTCCAAGCAATTCACTCAGACTGTAGTCCTGTGTTCTCTGGAGTTGATGAAGAGAAGAGAATCCTGAAAGAGCCCCAAGCTTAGCTGCTTGATTTATGACAAATGTGACAATATCATATTGTAGATGAAGTGTGTTTTTTCAATATATGGTACTGGTCAATTTGATGTTTATTTTAAAGACAAAATAATTTATCTCCGTACTAGCTTTTTGGGCTGTGTGCTTAGCTGCTCAGTTGTGTCTGACTCTTTGCGACCCCATTTGCCTATTTACACATTGCCAGGCTCCTCTGACCATGGGGATTCACCAGGCAAAAGTATTGGAGTGGGTTGTCATGCCCTTCTCCAGGGCATAATCCCAACCCAGGGATCAAATCCAGGTCTCCAGCATTGCAAGTGGGATCTTTACCATCTGAGGCACCAGGGAAGCCCATTTACTTTTTAGGGCTGCCATAAAGAATTGCCACAAATTGGGTGACTTAAAACAATAGAAACTTATTTGTTACACAGTTCAGGAGTCTAGAAGTCCAAAATCAAGGCGTTGGTTTCTTCTGGAGCCTCTAAGTGAGAAACTGTCCCATGCCTCTCTCCTAGCCTCTGGTGATTGCCAGAAAGCCACGGTGTCCCTTGGCATGTAGACACATCATTCCTGTCTCTGCTTCTGTCTTTACATTGCTTTCTTCTCTGTGTGTGTTTGCATTATCCTTTTCTGTCTTTTTCATAAGGACTATTTCACTGATTTAGGGTCCATCCTAATCCACTATGATCTCATTTTGATCCTTAATTATATCTATAAAAACCCTATTCCCAAATAAGATCACATTGTAAATTTCTGTGTGGAATGGATTTGGGGAAGACATTTTCCAACCCAGTATAGTCTCCAATATTTTGCTGTGTAAATTCAATTCCAGATGAATTACAGGTTTAGATGTAAGAGATAAAACCAAAACAGATTTTCAAAGAAAATGAGAACATTTTTATAATGTTGAGTGTGGTGATTAAGAGTGAAGAATTTAAAGAGAATCTTCAAGGGTTCAAATCCCAATTCTAGTTTTGATAATTGACCCTTATTGAATACCTGTTCCTTAGTTTCTTTCTCTCAGATATTGACATCATTGTAATATCTAATTTTAATAATTCTAATATCTAATATGTAATATTATAGTTTTCACAAAAATTGAAATACACTTGGAAAATGCTGTGTATGCATATTAAGGGTCATAATTAACTAAATGTCCAAGAGACAACATTAGGGGCCTTATGAAGATTGCTTATCTAAGTATAGAATAAATACCTTGCAGAGGATTTGAATAGATAGATAACTGATATAATTTTTATTTTTATTTTTTTTTACTTTACTCTGAGTCATGTTTAACATTCTGGTTACATGCACAAGATTATATGTAAAACATGATGTTATCTGCAATATTAAAACACTGAAAGCACATGAAACATTTAGCTGTGAAAGAATGATTTTTTTAATATGTTACATTCATTTCACTGTGTACAAATATGGAAAAATTCCCATGGCAAACTGAGAAAGGAAAAAGAGAAAATTAGAGAGCTCTGTGTGTATGATTCCAATCTTGTTAAAAAATGGATGATATATTAATAAATGTGTAAATGATAGAATAGGGCTTCCTTGGTGGCTCAGTGATATAGAATCTGCCTGCAGTGCAGGAGACCTGGGTTAGATCCCTGGGTCAGGAGGATCCCCTAGAAAAGGGCATGGCAACTCACTCCAGTACTCTTGACTAGAGAATTCCATGGTCAGAAGAGCCTGGCAGGCTGCAGTCCATGGGACTGCATAGAGTCGGACACAACTGGAGTGAATAAGCAGCAGCAGCCACAGCAAATAATAGAGTAAGTGATTAAAACATATTATTTATATAAACCAAATTGGAAACAATGGATGTCTCTGGGGAAGAGAGTGGGATTGAGGTGGAGAGGGAGCATAAAGGGAGATTTTATTCCCACTGTAAATCCAAATTTTTAAAGTAGTAGAACCCAAATATATATTACTTTTACAATGTAAAAAAAAAAAAAAATAGGGAAATGGGTGGAATATGTGAATAAATTATTTACAAAAGAAGAAAAACAGTCAATAAATACCTTAAAATTAGTCAATCATACTTATATTCAAGTAAATTGAACCAAAATTTTTAATCACATATTATTTTAATATCAACTTGAAAAAGCTCAGAAGAGATAATGGCCATTGTTGAGTGATCCAAAGATATACATAATGCTAAAAAAGTGTTTCTTTTTTTAAAAGAGCAGCAGTTGTGTGTGTGTGTGTGTGTGTGTGTGTGTGTGTGTGTATGTGAGCACATGAGAGAGAGAGAGAGAGAGAGAGAGAGAGAAATAAATTGAAAAAACAAAAACAAAAACAGAAAACAAACCTCCAGTAACATTCTGTTTTTAGTATATGAACAAACATTTGCTACTAGGATGTTCATTATGCTATTGAAGGATTGGGAAAACTGTATGTTCAACAATAGATTAATTATATTGTATACTATTTAACAATATAATATAATGCAACAATTAAGTGCTATAGAATAAAATGTGTTGATATAGAAAGATATATAGCTTTATTATAATTTTTGCATAAAATACACTTACAAAATTATAACTACTGTATGATGCCAGCTTTTATTTAAAATCTAAAAGAATAAGCTTTAAAGTCTTATAAGTATAGTTAAGAAAATTATGAAACAAGAGAATTTTCCCTCAGTTCAGTTCAGTTCAGTCGCTCAGTCATGTCCGACTCTTTGTAACCCCATGAATCACAGCACGCCAGGCCTCCCTGTCCATCACCAACTCCCAGAGTTCACTCAGACTCACGTCCATCAAGTCAGTGATGCCACCCAGCCATCTCATCCTCTGTCATCCTCTTCTTCTCCTGCCCCCAGTCCCTCACAGCATCAGAGTCTTTTCCAATGAGTCAAATCTTTGCATGAGGTGGCCAAAGTACTAGAGCTTCAGCTTTAGCATCATTCCTTCCAAAGAAATCCCAAGTTTTATCTCCTTCAGAATGGACTGGCTGGATCTCCTTGCAATCCAAGGGACTCTCAAGAGTCTTCTCCAACACCACACTTCAAAAGCATCAATTCTTCGGCGCTCAGCCTTATTCACAGTCCAACTCTCACATNTCGCTTCAGTCATATCCGACTCTGTGTGACCCCAGAGATGGCAGCCCACCAGGCTCCCCCATCCCTGGGATTCTCTAGGCAAGAACACTGGAGTGGGTTGCCATTTCCTTCTCCAATACATGAAAGTGAAAAGTGAAAGTGAAGTCGCTCAGTCGTGTCCGACTCCTAGAGACCCCAGAGATGGCACCCTACCAGGATCCTCCGTCCATGGGATTTTCCAGGCAAGAGTACTGGAGTTGGGTGCCGTTGCCTTCTCCGAGTCTCTCCATACAGTTAGTACATAATTGGTAAAGGAATATTTTTGTAAAATTGCAATGCCTGAGAACATGACAGTCCCTCAGTAAGCTCTTAGTAAGGGAAGCGATTTGTTTTGTTGTTTGGAGTTTATTTTATGGTTTTTTAAAAAACCTTTTCAACCTATTTCTACTTGTTTGTGTTAACTAATTGTAAAGTAGAAAACTATTTAATAATTATAACTAGACATATCTGCCATAATGATGAGTTGGTTCACGTCAAAGTAGGTGACACGGATTACATAGATTTATATAGATTATGTAAATTCAAGATCTTGAGAATGTGTCTCAACACTGCTTTTTGTCTCTTGAGAAAAGAGACTGGAAGGAAGGGAATAAGGAGAGGGAGGAAGAAAGAGAGAGAAAGCTAAGAATGNGAGGCTCCTCCATCCCTGGGACTCTCCAGGCAAGAACACTGGAATGGGTTGCCATTTTCTTCTCCAGTGGATGAAAGTGAAAGGTGAAAGTGAAGTCGCTCAGTTGTGTCCGACTCTTAGCAATGCCATGGACTGCAGCCTACCAGGCTCCTCTGTCCATGAGAGTTTCCAGGTAAGAGTACTGGAGTGGGTCGCCAGTACCTTCTCCGTTGACTTGCCTACTCATTACTATTCTTTTCTATGACTTGTCTTTGTATTCTCTTAAAGGCGCCTTTCATTAAACAAAATTTCATGAAAAATATGTTTTTGACAAACATAATTCTGAGTCAAATTTCTCTCTCTTATTCTATTTTGATAAGTTATAATTTACCAGGAAATTATTTCGTTAATCTATTTAAAAAAATAAATATAATGGCTTAAAGTCTCTTTACTACTACTTAATTTTAAAAATCTACTTAATCTATGGTTATAAATAAATACTGTTAGAATTTTGCCCATTTATTCAAAAAGTTCATATCTTTATTTACATCATTGTAGCATCGTACAAATCAAGATAGCTTTATTTCACATCATACATTTATTTAAAACTGTTCTAAATTTTATCCAGAATATGGAAGAGTTGAAATTTTTTACTTAGACAGTATGTTTGTATGAGTTTAATAATATCAGACAACAAATTTTATAAGAAACAGGATACAGAATATTTAGGCATCAACTGGTATGTCTTAGTTTTTTCATGTTAGGTTCTATACTAAATTTGTAGACACTTTATGAAATTCAGCCATTCTATTATATTTTTAATCAGCTTTTTCATCTCACAGATTTTATATGTGGGACTGATAAATATGCTAATACTGACAAAAATTATGTTTTACAAAATTAACTATTACTTATGAGACAGCTGAATAAACATATTGGAGGAATTTAGGTCATGATTTCCACAATAATTTTAGTGTAGCCTAAAACAAGTGGGTATGAAAGCATTATAATTCTTTTTTGCTTCAGACTTAGGCTGCACAGGATCTGTGGCCTCTGGCGGAGTGTGTTTTGCACTTAGACTTAAACTGGAGGTTGCTTTTTCTCACTTATTCAAGGGCAGAACAGAAATCTCTTCCCACCATGAGAGGTCAACTCCAAGAAGGGAGAGAAAAAGACATGAAAACAACACTTTGCAAAGAGAAAAACAAGGCTATTTTTTGAAAATATGTTATTAGTGGCAAACATTTGCCAGAATATATCAGAAAAAGAGAAAGATAAACTCTTCAGTTCTTTTAAATTAAAATTAAACACTGACTTAATGGACATGAGTTTGAGCAAACTCTGGGAGACAGTGAAGGACAGGGAAACCTGGTGTGCTGCAGTCCATGGGGTTGCAGAGAGCTGGACACAACTTAGTGACTGAACAACAAAAACAAATCTTTTAAATTAAATTAATTCTTATAACTCACCTCCTGAACAATCCCTTTCCATCCCCCATCTCCAAATCATTTCAGCCCCAAGACTTCTAATTTCCCCTTCCCAGATAAAACTGCATGGGTTGTTCTGCTACTGCTACTGCTAAGTCGCTTCAGTCGTGTCCAACCCTGTGCGACCCCAGAGATGGCAGCCCACCAGGCTCCGCCATCTCTGGGATTCTCCAGGCAAGAATACTGTAGTGGGTTGCCATTTCCTTCTCCAGTGCATGAAAGTGAAAAGTGAAAGAAGTCGCTCAGTCGTGTCCGACTCTCTGCAACCCCATGGATTTTCCAGGGTCCTCCGTCCATGGGATTTTCCAGGCAAGAGTACTGGAATGGGGTGCCATTGCCAACTACCCTGATGGAAACTTCAGAGGGAACAAGTCACTAGATGGCTTAATTTGTCTTTGGTCCGCATCTCAGGTCAGGCTATGGATTCCAGTGGTCCCTAACCTCTGGGATCTAATGCCTGATGATCTGTGGTAGAACTGATATAATAATAGAAATAAAGTGCACAATAAAAATAATGCTCTTAAATCATCCTGAAACCATCCCACCACCCCTGGTTCATGGAAAAATTGTCTTCCACAAAATACATCTCTGGTGCCAAAAAAGTTGGGGACCACTGGATTAAAGAGTTTAGACTTGTAACACCAAAAATTAGATAACCAAGAATTTTTTCAATTAGTATAAAGGGTAATATATGAGGTAATGTCAGCTCCTCCTCAGCTGGTATAGAGTATTAGAACTTTTGAATACAAAAAGAAAAAAAGAATCTGTAGATTAAGTAGGACTAGATAAAGGGTAAAGGGGATGAGAGAGACAACCCAGGAGGATGAGATCAGGAGCATGCTTGTGTGCCAGCTTACACTCTCCTGCACCATGTCAGGCGTAGCTCATTCATGGGGCCTTTGTCTCTTGTTGATCCCAGCATGCCTCCACAATACTCCTCAGAACTTACTTGAGGCTGTCATTTCTAACCTACCAGTGAATGCTGGCCCACGCAAAGCAATTACTTTGCTTTCACAAAGTTAAGGAGTCCACCAATTAGTTAGGGAGGAGAAGCTCATAGTTAATAGGAAAACTGTATCACATGTGTGGGTTGTGTGTGTGCTTATCCGGAAACCGACTCTGTATTATTCTCATCCCACATTCAGTCACTGTCAATCAATATCTGTCTTTGTAAAGTCTTGAATTAAGTAGACTCTTCAGGGACTGTTAGAGATGAATATCTGTATGGGGAAGCCTTACCCACAGTTGGATAAAGATTTTGTTTTCTACAACTCTGTACAGTATGCCTCCTTAATAAGGCTTATTTCTGTTTCTTTGTACCTTATGCATGACCTCTTCAGCATTTGTTTGCTTTCCTTTCAGAATAATTTATTTTAGCCCCCTTATTCTGTTACTATGTTTTTAATTCTTCCTCTAAATTCTCTTATCTGTGATTTTTAACAAGTGTGTATCCAGTGTCCTTGGAGGCAGCAAACTAGGCAATAGGTGATTTGGGCTCGCCACGGGCATCCATCTGGAGCAGGGTCACAACCTGGCAAAATGACTTGGAGGCAAAAGGACCCAGAGAATTAGACACATATGACCTATGTCTTAGGGCAGTGATTCAAACAACCACAGAGAACTCTCACAAAACACCAAATTCTGTTCCAACTTCTGTCTGGAGATTTTTATTTAATTGGTTTTGGATAACTCACAGAGCAAGATATTCCCTAGGTATTTGATATGCATCTAAAGTAGAAAGCCATTGTTTTAGGGGATTAAATTCTGTTTAAGGCAAAGAGATATTATAGGCAAATGACTGATTATTTATAGGTTTTGTTTCCAAAAGTAGGCTCAGTGGCAGCCAAAAGAATCAGACAGGTCTGCCTTGTCCCACAGGGAAAAAATGCTTCAGAGTCAGTTTGCTTCACAGCCTTTTATCAGATTAGCTGTTTTTCTACAGTAGGTGGATCCCCAGAGTTGTTCTGATGTCTTATTATGGTAGAGTCATATTTTTTAGTCATCCTTGGGTTATCTTTTAGTATGGCATTTCTGTACCAAAAGTGCACTGGCCCTAACCACACCAGCTTTTCCATTTGAGGGAAAATAATCACCTTCGTTGAATGTGAGGTACATGATATTGCTATAGTGCTACAGATCTCTTATATGAACCTAAATGAAATTATGGAATAAAATTATACATTTATGACAATTGGAAGAGGAAATGAATAAAGATGTTTAAGCAATCAGATAAGTGTTCTTAACATAAATAGAAATGTGTTATAGTAGAAGGAGGGCTTCCCTTGTGGCTGAGCTGGTAAAGAATCCTCCTGCAATGTGGGAGACCTGGGTTTTATCCCTGGGTTGGAAAGATCCTCTGGAAAAGGGAAAGGCTGCCCACTCCAGTATTCTGGCCTGGAGAATTCCATGGACTGTATATAGTCCATGGGGTCACAAAGAGTCAGACACAACTGAGTGACTTTCACTTTCATAGTAGAAGGAAACATGAAAAAAACTCAATGATCGTTAAAGTCTTACTGAATTATGAATTATTCAATGAATGTTTTTGCTTCCATGGGAAATCTACCCACATATCTATCCTACTCAGATTGTTTATTAAGATATTATTCAATCCTTTCAGCTAATATTTATCAGAGTAACCAAATTTATTCCTGCCTTGAAAAAGAATAAAACAAAGCTTACCAAACATAACTATTCTGTTAAGATTTCAAAATATTAATAGACTTTGGCAATGCATTGGTTTCATGACCTGTTCTTGCCTCATAAGAAACGTCTGCTATAGACACAAACAGAAGTTGCAGAAATCATACTAGCTCACAAGAGAACAAAGGAATTTGTCAAAAAAGATAATGTCAAACTGTTCAGACATATTCCAACTGATTATTGCATTTAGAGGATTTCTAGACATTTGTTCATCTAAGGAACGTGAGTTGAGACTAACCCTTAATTTATCAATTCCACTGAAAAACTATCAAACATGCATTCATAGACAGCCAGGAATGTTTTTTTCTGTGTTGAAAAACAGATCAATAATTAATTACATCTCATGGCAAAGGCCCCCTCATGATAATGTGAAATTTTACCTTTGATTTGTGTTGATATAACTAGATAATTAATTTTAATGTTCAAAGGTCTTTGCTTGTGAGAAGATGCCTTAGGATTAACATTTAATCTCTAATGGTGGAAGTAATTCTAATTTTGATTATTGAAAATATATTGTAGAGATTTTTATCAGTAGAAGAAATAAAGAGACTTCCAATAAGTAGATGGATTTTAAGTGCAATTTTAGTATAGCTTTTATGCTTCATTGCTAAGAGTTAAATTCCATGGTAACACAGCAGTAGATGAGTTTAACCAGGAGGTACTTTATAATAGGCATTGCACATAATTGTCTATTCATAGCATTAGGTGCAGCTTCTTCAAAAACACAGAGAAACAGGGTGCCAATGGAAAAAACAAAAAACTTAATTATTAAAGAGACTGATTTTAATTGTTTATTATAAATAATTTTTTAGGCTGGAATGTGTGCCCTTAAGGAAACAATGTGACATTTGGATTTGCTACAGACAACTAAATTTCATGACAGGAGAATTATGTGTATTTCTAAAATATGCTTAGTTTGAGATGCTTTTAATCACACTTGTCCTTATGTTTTCATGGTTGGGGTTATTAATGTTACTGCTATTCTCTGGCATACATAGATCCCAACTGTAGGCATCTTTGCCTAATTTTTCTGCATTTCTTTCTTTCTTTTTTTTTTTTGCTTCATTGCAATCTGCCTACACAGGATGTTTAATCTTTCTAATTCATGGGTTCTAATATAACATTTACCTGCTCAGAAAACATTAATGCTTCCACATTGCATATTAAATTTTGAATTAAATTTCTTATCCTAGTACATAATACTACTATTACTAAAAAAAACTTATAAGTTAAAAATTGTATCATAAAACTAATGGTTTCAATGAGCATGGGCTGAGGATGGAGCAGAGTGAGAGAGGGAGTAAATAATGCCAAATCAGCAATAGCCAAATTATATTTTCTTCAGAAATTTTAATAATGAAGATCTTAAAAATGGCCATAGCTGTATTTTGCAAACACTAAAAATAACAAACTGACTGATCAAAGCAGGCAAACATAAACGGAAACATCCCTGGGAAAATTTTGAAGAGCATGTAAGATCAGACAAGAGTCAGTAAACTTTGTACAGTCGAAATGAGTGCTGGTGCTGTTTACAACCTCCAGCAGGAAACAGAAGAAAGGACACCAGCTGAGCATCCATTTACTGCACACCGAGCAGGTGTGAGTTCCTACACTATTTACTCAATAACGTTTTTCCACTGAGCAAGGTGCTTCTCCCCAGTCACAGTACCAACCCAAAAGCTGCTGCAGTAGCACCAGTCTTACCCTTTAACTAGTCAATCATATTCTTTCCGATTCATATTATACAAACTCACTGCTGGAGAAATGCCTATACAAACTCTTCAGTCTGGGAGCCCAGCAAGGGCTCTGGTTTAAGTCCTCCTGTTTGTCCAATACATAGTATAGCCTAACGGCTAGGAATATGAGCTTGACAGTCACTCCAACCTGAGTTCACATTTCGTCTCCCCATACCTGTTGTGTTCTCTGAAGCAAGTTATGTGAATACTTTGTGCCTTCATTTCTTCAAGCCATCCAACTATCTCATCCTCTGTTGTCCCCTTCTCCTGCCCTCAATCTTTCCCAGCATCAGAGTCTTTTCAAATGAGTCAGCACTTTATATATATACATATATATGTGTGTGTATGGATATGCAGCTGTTAGTGTTTAGTCACTAAGTCTATCGGACTCTTTGTGACCCCATGGACTATAGCTCACAAGGCTCCTCAGTCCATGGAATTTTTCAGGCAAGAATACTTGAGTAGGTTGTCATTTCCTTCTTTAAGGGGTCTTCCTGACCCAAGGATCAAGCCCGCATCTCCTGTGTCTCCTGCATTGGCAGCAGATTTCTAGGAAATCCCATAGACAGAGGAGCCTGAAGGGCTAAAATCCAATGGGTCACAGAGAGTCACACATGACTCTTAGTGACTAAACAACAGCATGTATAAATGATTGTGTCAAAACCTTCATTCTTGGTTTAACCCGTATTTGCTAGAGAGACCTGAAATTCAGTACTGTTTCTGTCTGCCTTGCAGTTTTGCTAGACCAGAAGTATTTGCTTCAACCTGCAGTGTGTTATTCAGTTTGAAGACAGTTTACTCAGGATGAGACACACAAAGGAACTTTTAAACCTAAACCAGTCATTTGGGTTCACGTTAAGGTCACACTGATGACATCACGGTACCCTCAGTTAATGCTTCTTAGGCTATATTTTGCCATTTTATTGTCTGAAGTAAATGCATTGACTGAACCAAATCACTATGGAAGTTAATTTCTAAATATCTTTTAATTAAAAAAAAAATGCTTCTGCTGCTGCTAAGTTGTATCAGTTGTATCTGATTCTGTGCAACCCCATAGATGGCAGCCCACCAGGCTTCCCCATCCCTGGGTTTCTCCAGGCAAGAACACTAGAGTAGGTTGCCATTTCCTTCTCCAGTGCATGAAAGTGAAAATTGAAAATGAAGTCGCTCAGTCATGTTCGACCCTTAGCGACCCTGTGGACTGCAGCCTACCAGGCTCCGCTGTCCATGGGATTTTCCAGGCGAGAGTATTAGAGTGGGTCGCCAGTGCCTTCTCCATAAAAAATGCAGCTGAGGCTGAAAAAAAAAAAAGCCCCAATCCTGGCCCATGGTATTCCCCCATAGTGTTCGAAAGAGACTACTTCTTGATGGAGGGGATTGGGTAACAGAGTTAGCCTTCTTCCCATCCCTCCATCTCAGGGAATATATATATTTCTCTTTTATATACATATATACAATCCCTCTTTTCCTAACTATAATAATCAGTTATTACTTTATTAGTTTAAAATGCAGCATAATTTCCCATTCTATTTTGGGATGATGAGAAACAAATCACAGAAGAGAAGGATGGTAGATACTTCCCTGTTTTGCAGTGTGATCCCTTGGTAATAGCATTTCAGGGTTGACTCAGTGAATCAAGGTATTCCAGAACTGCTGATAAAATAACTTTGAGATATTATCTGGAAATATGTGTTTCCCTGTTTATCTCTCTTGCCACAGGTTTGTGTCTGAGGTTTCCAACAAAGAGCTGATTGTCTCTGAATTTTCAGTGGTTAGGCAACTGGTGCTAAAGGCTCAGAATAAGCATGTTTAATGTTAGAAGCCATCTGGACTCTTGGCCACCAGTGGTCGGTGATACTAGTTACAGAAATCAGTTTCTCCAAGTCTGTGTAAGACTTATGATTTTGTTTCAAATTTACGTTCTTCCCCATGCAATCATTTTGAAATCAGAGAGAGATATTTAATTTTCTGTTTCCTTATACTTGCCAAAAGTATAAGCTGGATATAGCTTAACATTTATGTGCATTTCCTATAAATTTCATTTGGAATGAAATTAAAATCTATGTTACTAAGATTAATATTGTGCAAGAAGTTTATACAATATAACGTTTTCCAAGAAATGAAGAAAATGTTCTCTACTGGGGGTATAATTTGCTATTTTTGACTAAGGAATCCAGGATTCAAAACAAAGTATTGAAAATGTTGTTTGAAAATTGTAGGGGTTGGTTATTATTTATGGTATAAATTATAAAATAAAGTTAATTATTTTGCAAAAAAATGAAATCTGTTTTGTTCTAATAATTTCAAATCCAAGCAATTAATATTACCCAGATTTGCAAATGATTTGCTCTATAAGCATTATACTTTTTATAATTGTTGACATATAGCAATTTACTTATTTATGTGTATGAGATGAATATATTTAAATAATCTTAGCCAAGTGTATTTGGCTAAGATTAAATTTATGTATAAGTTTAATGAACTATATGTAATTGGCAATAAATATATATGAATGATTTCATATGCAATTATTTTGTAGTGATCACATCATCTTGATTATCTGGATCATGAAGATCTTTTTTGTACCGTTCTTCCGTGTTATTCTTGCCACCTCTTCTTAATATCTTCTGCTTCCGTTATGTCCAGACCATTTCTGTCATTTATCGAGCCATCTTTTCATGAAATGNTTTCTTTCTTTTTTTTTTAATGGCTCTGAATTTTTGCTTGAAGAAGCACTTATCTAGCAATAGCAAATGATTTCTTTATCGTGTAGTCTTTTGAAATGTAAATGCAGAAAATGAAGTTCTCTTTGCTACGAAGTCCAAGGATGACTCATTTATATTCTCTTCAATCACTTTTATAACCAAAGAGTTTCCAGTATAGCCTTCTGGCATTTGTCACAAAAAGGAGTCACAATTTTTAGGCCCCATCTGCTGTTTACTTGCTGTGTGACCTTGGAAAAGTTATTGAAACTTTCTGAGTCACTTCCTCACCTGAAATACAAAAAGAATAATGCCTAGCACATTGTGTTACTGTGAAGATTAAGTAAAATTCTGTAAGTAAATTTGAGCTTAAAATGCCTCAGGAAATGGTAACTTGTATTATTACTACTGTTTTAATAATCCTCTTATTTCACATTCTAAAAGCAAGGTGAGTCAAGCATGAAGTTCTCTTGATTTTTCAATTTTAGCATCATAAATCAATGTCTGTGTTACTGATTCAAAGTCTCATGGTGAATGAATAACACCAAATTTTCACCAAGTGACTAATAAATTAATTGGTTTTCTTGAAACAGAATGTTTCTGAATGTTTTACTAAAGCTTCACCTACAGAATATAAGAACACTCTTCACTTGAGTCCTGCTGTGTTTGACATTTAAAATGAGGGTCTCCATACAAGACCACTAAACTGGCAACATATAATTTACTTGGTACAATTTGCCATGTATAAGCATTGATTGGTTATGAACTGACTGCTTGTCAAAATCTGTGATTAGATCAACTGTCCTACAATCTGTCTATCTGTCATGCAGAGACTTCCAATAAATTATTTTATGTCCACTCAATTTTTTAAACTAAAGCAAAGTAATAACAATAAAGAAAAGCCTAACCAAATGTTACTGTATTGCTCACATTGTCATTTTCACTCTTTGTATATGTTCTGATTTAATAGCAGTATACTCCTTTTTAAAAGGAAACAGATACAAAGAACTATTGGTTCTACAACTTTCTGCTTCTATGAAAGTGAAAGTGTTAGTCACTCATCGTGCCCGACTCTTTGCCACCCATGGACTGTAGCCCTCCAGGAGATTTCTCAAGGCAAGAATACTGGAGTGGGTTGTCATTTCCTTCTCTAGGGGATCTTCTTGACCTAGGGACCAAACCCAGGTCTCCTGCATTGCAGGAAGATTCTTTACCATCTAAGCCACCGGGCTTCTATGAATCAGGTTCATTTCTCTTCTCCTTTGTCTTTTCTCTTGTCTCTCAGGAGACTCAAGTTCAGTTCGGTTCAGTTCAGTCGCTCAGTCATGTCCAACTCTTTGCGACCCTGTGAATCACAACACACCAGGTTTCCCTGTCCATCACCAACTCTTGGAGTTCACTCAGATTCACATCCATCAAGTCAGTGATGCCATCCAGCCATCTCATCCTCGGTCGTCCCCTTCTCCTCCTGCCCCCAATCCCTCCCAGAATCAGAGTCTTTTCCAATAAGTCAACTCTTCTCATGAGGTGGCCAAAGTACTGGAGTTTCAGCTTTAGCATCATTCCTTCCAAAGAAATCCCAGGGCTGATCTCCTTCAGAATGGATTGGTTGGATCTCCTTGCAGTCCAAAGGATTCTCAAGAGTCTTCTCCAACACCACAGTTCCAAAGCATCAATTCTTCGGCACTCAGCCTTCTTCAAGAGAGATGATCAAATATAGACTAAGCATGTGGAAGCTAGAAAGGGTTTTAGAAGTCCTATGTTCTAATTTTGTTGATTTAAACATAAATCTGAGATTCAGAGTAGTATAGAAAGTAGATCAAATTCATAGTGCATGTGGTGAAGTGTTCATAATAGCTACAATAACTAATATTTGTTGATTAGTCACAATTTTCTAGGTGTTTTGCCAAATGGATGAGAGGTATTATTCTATTTAAACCTTTCAAACATCTTTGTCTACCTTATTCATTAAGATGTCACTAGCATCTGGGAGAGTCCCTATCACAGTGGGTGCTCCGATAAGTATTGTTGAGAAAGAATAAGTGAATGAACAATCTTCAGAATAGAGAGACTATCATATCCCCATTTTACAGATAATGACACTGAGACTTGAAAGGGTTAAGTGATTTGCATGAGGTCATACAGGTAATGATTGACTGTGTGAACTCACTTATCTCAGGTAGGAGTGACTCTAGAGTCTTAGTTGTCATCCATGTTCGAAGACTGCTTCTGGGTTTGTGAACTATTTGTGGATAGAACCTAAGGGAAATACACACTGTGGACATTTCCATGGATTTTCCTGGATTCCGTTTCTTAGGACCCCTATGATTTAAAGGGCTCTCTCACCTTCTTGAATGAGATATGATGCAAGAAATGAAATTACTTCATTGCAAAATACCACAAACAGGTAGTGAGAAAATGAATTTGAAATAATGCATTCTGCATAAAAACATTCAAGAGAAGATTTGACCCTTCAGACCTGTGGGCCCCAAATTTTTGGCACCGGGGACTGGTTTCATGGAATACAATTTTTTCCACAGATGAGATGGGGAATGGCTTTGGGATGATTCAAGTGCATTACATTTATTGTGCATTTTATTTCTATTGATGTTTTAGAACTGTGGTGTTGGATAAGACTCTCGAGAGTCCTTCGGATTGCAAGATCAAACCAGTCCATCCTAAAGGAAATCAGCCCTGAATAGTCATTGGAAGGACTGATGCTGAAGCTGAATCTCTGATACTTTGCCTGATGCAAAGAACTGACTCACTGAGAAAGACCCTGATTCTGGAAAAGATTGAAGGTAGGAGGAGATGGGGACAACAGATGATGAGATGGTTGGATGACATTACCGACTCAATAGATGTGAGTTTGAGCAAACTCTGGGAGTTGGTGATGGACAGGGAAGCTTGGCATGCTGCAATCCATGGGATCACAAAGATCATGACTGAGCCACTGAACTGAACTGAACTTATTTCTATTATTATTGTTGCTCAGATGCACAGTTGTGCCTGACTCTTTGTGACCCCATGGACTGTAGCCTGCCAGGCTCCTCTGTCCATGGGATTCTCTAGGCAAGAATGCTGGAGTGGGTTGCCATGCCCTCCTCCAGGGGATCTTCCTGACCCAAGGACTGAACCTGAGTATCTTATATTATGATATTTAATGAAATAATTATACAACTCACCATAATGCAGAATAAGATCATCAGACTTCAGGTACTCATAAGGAGTGTGCAACCTAGCTCCCTTGAATGTGTGAATTTACAGTAAGGTTCACACTCTTATGAGAATCTAATGCCACCGCTGATCTAACAGGAGGCTGAGCTCGGGTGGTAATGCAAGCAATGGGGAGAGGCTATAAATACAGATGAAGCTTTGCTCACTCATCTGCCACTCACTTCCTCCTGTGCAAACCAGTTTATAACTGGCCACAGGTCAGTAACCATCTGTGGCCTAGGAGTTAGGGATCCCTGCTTTAGGCTATCTGATTAAAAAAAAAAATGGTAAAAGCAAGAATTTGTTTTACACACTTTTTTTGAAATAGATAATTTTGAAAATACAACTTTATAATATAAAATTCAAGTTTCTGACATAATCAGACTTCCAACTGCCTAGTCTATTTTACAGACCTTCCATGCTGGTGTTTTTATTGTTTTATGAGCACGCCTTGTTCATTTCTTTCTGCCTCCAGGTTTTACTCCTTAATCGGAGTAAAGAATTCTTGATTCTTTACATTTTTTTCTTATCCCCTGTTATTCTAGAGCCAATTCAATTACCCCTTCCTTCAAAATGCCCTCTCTGAAATATCTACAGCCACAGGACTCTCTTGCTTTTTGCAGAATATTGATACCAATCTTATCATACATTTCACTTTTAATCATAGTCTGATATGGAAGTACTTTTCACGTACCCAGCTTGAGTGCCATTCTAAGCAAAGGATGGAAAAGTCTTCAAGAGTATGTATTGCATTTTATATTTGTATCATCACAGTTTGTCATCTTATACATGGTGATGGCTCAATTTGATATCAGTTGAAAGAAAATGAGGGAGAATAGATAAAAAAGACAACCACACTTTTAGAAGAATATTTTCCTGCTTGATTTTGTTTTAAACTTATAAATGTTTAACTTGACAAGCTTTGAGATGTAGGCTGCTGCTGCTGCTGCTGCTAAGTCGCTTCAGTTGTGTCCGACTCTGTGCGACCCCATAGACAGAAGCCCACCAGGCTCCCCCGTCCCTGCGATTCTCCAGGCAAGAACACTGGAGTGGGTTGCCATTTCCTTCTCCAATGAGATGTAGGCTAGTACCTTATAAAAAGAACATGCAAGTGAATTTAATATATTTTTTTCTTCTTACATTTATCTTATCTCTTATCTTGGATGAGATATGATTTAGTGCTTAGAGACTGAAAATGAGTTGTATCTTTTATGTGCCCAATTGACCCAACTAATTTTTTGCTCACTCTTACTTTACACCTTAATTTTCTGCTCTGTTTTCATAAACGATAATAAGTGTGTCCTTGGAGTAGATCTATGAAATTTAACTTATGTTTTGGAGGCCTTTGGGACATTTGTGTGAAAGTGTAACATGCAAATTATCATTGTGGATTCTTCTACCTTCATTTGCATGTGCTGTTTCTAGTGTAATTGTGGAGGCTGGGAATGTTTTCATTACTATCCAAAAAGATTCAGCTGAATTTTCTTTCCTCATAAACAGGTTAGTCCACTGGCATCATGCTAATCAGTTTTTCATTTTCTGGTAATTTTTATTTAGTTAACCATAGCTGAAATGTTAATTAACAACCTTGGTGACTGTCAGCAAGTCAGAACATTGTCACTTGCACAGGCAAAGAAGTGAAAAATTCCCAGTGTACTGAACTCTTGTACTGGACCTTTTTACAGCCCCCTTGAGTGACAATCTTTGGCATTTTGGTTAAATTCTGGGTTTACTGGGAAAAAAAAATAAAGTCACAGCAGGATCTTGTTTTTAAGAAGTCCTGAGAGTCAGCTCAGCTAGTCATGTAAAATCCTTCCCCTACTAGACTTAGCTTGTCAGTTAGCAGTTAGCATAGCTGGTTGTGGCTGCCAAGGGCAAACTAATGCTCTGTTTCCCAAATATTGCTCTCTTCTGAGCAAGAACCAAAGGAAGGAGTTCTTGGTAATTAGCTCAAGCCAATAGGCTCAAGATTTGTGTTCATTTATTATTAAAGACCTGGTTGATAATGAAGAGAGATTCAATAATTAGCCCAGAAATCGTGTGAGGTATTTCTGCTAACTTCTAATACTTCTTCATAGAAGAGAGTCTTGCTTATATGCAGAATACCTCATGCAAAATACCTCACTGAATGAAGCACAAGCTGGAATTAAGATTGTCAGGAGAAATAACAATAACCTCAGATATGCAGATGACACCACCCTTATGGCAGAAAGCAAAGAGGAACTAAAGAGCCTCTTGATGAAAGTGAAAGAAGAGAGTGAAAAAGCTGACTTAAAACTCAACATTCAAAAAACTAAGATCATGGCATCCAGTCCCATCACCTCATGGCAAATTGACTGGGAAACAATGGAAACAGTGACAGACTTTATATTTTTGGGCTCCAAAATCACTACAGATGGTGACTGCAGCCATGAAATTAAAAGATGCTTGCTCCTTGGAAGAAAACCTCTGACCAACCAAGACAGCATATTGAAAAGCAGACATTACTTTGCTGATAAATGTCTGTCTATTCAAGGCTATGGTTTTTCCAGTAGTCATGTATGGATGTGAGAGTTTGACAGATGGCTGAGTGCTGAATAATTGATACTTTTGAACTTTGGTGTTGGAGAAGACTCTTGATGGTCCCTTGGATTGTAAGGAGATCAAACCAGTCAATTCTAAAGGAAATTAGTCCTGAATATTCACTGGAAGGACTGATGCTGAAGCTGAAGCTCTAATACTTAAATCACCTGATGCGAAGAACTGATTCATTGGAAAAACCATGATGCTGGGAAAGATTGGAGGCAGGAAGAGGGGATGACAGAGGACAAGATGGTTGGATGGTACCACCGACTCAAAGGACATGAGTTTGAACAAGCTTCAGGAGATGGTGAAGGACAGAGAAATCTTGTATGCTGCAGTCCATGGGGTCTCAAAGAGTTAGACATGACTGAGGAACTGAAAAACAACAAAAGAGTCTTGCAATTAATACAGCTATTTAGGTCACTATAAATGTGTGTATGAGCTTTATCTTTTAAAATTAAAAAAAAATAAGGTAAAGTAATTAAAAAATAATGTAAAGCAAAACAAAAATAAATTACCATGGAGAATACAAGCATATGAAAAGCTATGAGAATTATACTTTAATAGGTCTGAGGCTTGTCTTTCAGAACACTCATACTATGAGCTATCTTTTCCAGAATTTCTGGTAATTCAGTGAAGTTGTACTAATCTCATATTTTAGAACTGTACTTCTATCCAACTGTTTAAAGAATATTGTGGGGGGCGCTCCGCAGAAAGAGAGAGGCAGTGGAACTTCCCTCAGCAAAGTAGAGAGGTCCCGAGGAAAGGTGAGTCTGCTGTCCGCCAACACAGCCCCTCGGCAAGCAAGAGACAATCAGATGCGACAAGGGTTCTGTCTGAGCAGTTCCGCTTTATTGTTGCAAGCTCCCAGCTTATATAGACAAACAGGGGGGTTTTAGGAGGGACTTTCCATAGTTGCACCAATCACGTTAAAGATCAGATCATGCACCTTCATTATAACAGGAGTCTATGGTGATCACTCACTGTTTACGTGCATGGAAATCAAGAGAGCCAATCAAAAACTTTGACAGACAACATGGACCACGCCCCCATCTCTTCCGCTAGGAGCCATCTTAGTTTCCAAACACAAAGCTAGCCCCTTTCTTTTTACGGTTTCCCATTTAGGGCCCCACAGAATATGAAATACTTTGTCTGTTGGTGAGTGTTATTCACTGTGCTATGTTCTTTTCCATACATACTTATTGAGTCTTTAAAAATGCCCAGTGAAATAGGTCATACCCAGCGCCACTGACAAGTTGGGAAATGGGCAATAAATTCCAGATACTTATACTTCATGGATTCTTTTATGGCATTTTTAAAACTTACCTAGACTCTAAAAATAATGGCAGATTTTGAAAATTAAATAAATAAATATATATTTGTGTGTGTGTGTGTGTGTGTGTGTGTGTGTGTGTGTGTGTGTGTGTGTGTATATGAAATATGGGAGGAAGAAGCGAATAGATTAACTACATTAGACAGAAGTTAAATTCTTTGTCAAGATGATGAAAGTAAGTAGAGAATGGTGAAGACAAAAGAGGATTGGAAATGAAAAGGATGAAATTCCTTTAAAATTACCAAATCACAATAAGCTATTTTCAATACGGACATATCTAACATAGCAATTTTTGCTAATGTAGAAAATATATTGGAGAAAAATATCAAATACTTCAAATATACACATAAAACTATAGTGTTGAGAAAGGTTGAAATGAGTATTTTTGTTAATGTTTTAAAATTGGCTAATGTTGCATATAATGTCTTCCCAGGTAGCTCAGTGGTAAACAATCCCCCTGTTAAGGCAATCAAAGCAGGACACTCAGGTTCAATCCCTGGATAGGGAAGATCCCCTGGAGAAAGAAATGGGAACCCACATAAGTATTCTTGCCTGGAAAATCCCATGGACAGAGGAGCCTGGCAGGTTACAGTCCATGGGGTTGCAAAAGAGTCAAACATGAGTTTGAGACTCAACAACAACAACCGTGTTGCACATACTATCCCAGGTTGTAAAATCACTGAAAGATAAAACCATAGAGGGCTTTAAGTTCTATCTATGCAAGTCCCCTAGTCTATTAATATGTAAACTCAAGATTGAAGACACTATAATTAGTTTAAATCACACAGGTAGTTATCAGGATATTGGGACTAGATTGCAGATCTCTGGCTTCCAGCCTAAATTTTCTTTAGTTCAATCCCCTTTCCTGTTATTTTCACAGCCCATCTCCATTTGTTAAAAAGTCTATATTTTCATCTTCCTAAAGTTAACTGTGGAATAAAACCCCATTACAGGCTTCTTTTTCTGGAATTGAGACCTACTTATTCTTAGAGTATTATTGTAGGGCTGTAAGGCATGAGAAAAATAATAAAATATGAGAAAAATTGTAAATATTTAGAAAAGCCCACTTTGTATAGTGTTCACATAGTTTAATTATACATAAAATGGAATTAGAACAGTCTAATATCTTCTTTCTTCATATTTTTAAAAATTTCATTTAATTAAATTTCTGAATATGGACTTGGTAATATTTCCCTACGCTGCAATCTTCTGGGCTTTTCTCTATTGATTTTCATTTAAAAATGTTTTTTTGTCATGATTCATAACTATTGTATCTCTGTCTTTACCATGATTCATCATTTGTTTGTTTTTAACCTTGGGGTTCTTTTTTATTTCTAGAATTGGGCATCTTTAACTGTTGTTGAAGTCTTCTTGCCTCTATCTAATTAATGTTGCAAAATTCTGTTTTATCTTCTGAGCAATTTCCCAAGTAGTCATTAGCATTTATATGTTTTACATATTAATCAGGACACTGTAATAAGAAAACTGGGCTAAAGTTGAGATTGCTAAGCTTCCCAGTTACGCTAAGTACTATTTGGCCTTTTGTATACCAGCACTTCTCTTGGTGTTAATAACCTCTAATTATCTTTAAGAAGTTCGATTTTCAAGTCCTTTAAATTTTAGGTCAGCTTAGATAACTTTGATATATAGAGTTAATTATGGGAGACAAATTGGAGTAGGAAATAGCAACCCACTCCAATATTCTCGCCTGGAAAATTCCATGGACAAAGGAGTCTGGTGGGCTACAGTCTGTGAGGTAACAAAGAGTTGAACAATGCATGAGAGACAACAATTAATATATTTAATAAACTAGGATAATAAAATAGATTATTAATGTATGAAATCTTTATCCACTGTCTTTAAGAAATTAGTGGAAAAGTTTAATTCCAATTAGTTTAACTTTATGGATATTTAGCTCCAAATAGGCAAGATGCACTTTACTTTGTGGCACTTCAGGGAGCTGCCCAGGTGGAGTTAGTGGTAAAGAACTCACCTTCCAATGCAGGAGACATGGGTTTGATCCCTGGGTTGGGAAGATCTCCTAGAGATGGGTATGACAACCCACTCCAGTATTCTTGCCTGGGGAAGACAAAGGAGTCTGGCTGGCTACAGTCCATAGGATCACAAAAAGCTGGACACGACTGAACAACTGAGCACACAGGGAACTTCAGAAGCCTGAACTATGTCACAAGTAGAGAGCCAGTCCATTAAACAATGTGAATGTTGAGTAGTACAAAAACATTGACCCTTAGGAAAAAAAAAAAAACTCAAATTACAGCAATGATAGACCAATGGCAAAATCATTTTTGTAGACTGCAACAACATTTACTTTTTCTAAGACTGATTATGTATCCGACAGTCAATTGTTTGAGTGAATGAAGTTTGTTGTGTGTATCCTCTGGCTTGGGTATGTGCTAAGTATTGAGGTTTGGGAAGAGAGGTAATATAAGCAGGGCAATGTTTCTATTTTTAGTGTAATACAAGGTGAAAGGAGAGCTCTCTAACATTTTAAATGTATTCCTAATGCATCTCTCATAAACTTAAACACTTTGTAGGAACAAAGGATGCCATGTTTTCTGTAAACCTAGGGCAGACAAAATGGAAAAATGAGGGAAAAGAACTGATGCAGTGTTTTCTTGAGTCCTTCTCAATAGTGCTGCCTGGTGAAATGCAGCAACAAAATTTCTGCAAGAAGCTCAGAGGCAGGACAAGACCTTCCTTGGTGACTCAACTGGTAAAGAATCTGTCTGAAATGCTGGAGATGCGGGTTCTATCCCTGGGTTGGGAAGATCCCCTGGAAAAATGAATGGCAACCCACTCTAGTACTCTTACCTGGAGAATTCTATGGACAGAGGAGCCTGGTGGGCTACAGTCCATATGGTTGCAAGAGTCAGACACTAGTTAGTGGCTAAACCACCACCACCACCATCTAGGAAAGTGAAGTCCCAGGAGAGAGGAATTGAGGAGAAATCTCTTGCAAGTCCT
Source organism: Neotragus pygmaeus (assembly GCA_006410875.1). Classification (NCBI taxonomy): domain Eukaryota; kingdom Metazoa; phylum Chordata; class Mammalia; order Artiodactyla; family Bovidae; genus Neotragus; species Neotragus pygmaeus. The sequence continues at coordinate 121,243 of SJYV01030354.1, read as the reverse complement.
GAAAAGTGGCATAAAGAGGGAAAAAAATCAACTTTAACCTTCTGTTGGTGTAGAGTAAGAAGCTAGCTTACATCAATAGAGTATCAGTCAGGACCCTCATATTCCTTTAGCTCTCCTCTCCTGCTTAGTATCTAGCAATGTCAGTACAGAAACTCTCAAGGAAGTTTGGGAAGTCAAATTTTGCCCCTATCTGAGACTTTGTAGTGACAAATCTTTAGAATATGATGCCTAAATAGTGCATTTTGGAAACTTTATGTCAGTTATTCTGTTCCCTGAGATTATGAAGATAATCTTTCTGTGTGTGAAAAAGTAAAAGGGTTTTACCTTTGTATACAAATAATCATTGACTGCTTTTGAAATCTCCAAGTAGCTTTCCCATTCCATTGGAGGCTTGCTCAGTCGTATTCGACTCTTTGCGACCCCATGGGCTGTAGCCTATCAGGCTCCTCAGTCCATGGAATTTTCCAGGAAAGAGTACTGGAGTGGGTTGCCATTTCCTTCTCCACAGGATCTTCCCAACCCAGGGATCGAACCCGGGTGTCCTGCATGTGGGCAGATGCTTTATTGTCTGAGCCACCAGAGAAGTCGCCATTGGAGGCTATGATACTACAAATGCTCTACATAGCTTACAGATGATCAGTCATATGGGGCCAAGTCCTATCCTCTGCCTTGAACTTTTATCCTCTGCTTAACTTTTCCATTTTATACTGGACAACAAAATTAACAAATCTAAAGTTATCCTCTGGTATCTCACCGTCATGAATACTTCTGCTGAAATCTTCCCTATTGCAGTAAATTACAACTTTTTTTTTCATTTACTTTATCCCCAATTTGTAGAGTCTTTTTAGCCTTCTGTCTGCTTTACGTCCCATACTTGATTCAGCATCAAATTCTGTTATTTATACCTTCAGATTACACACAGAATCAAAACACTTGCTATCTTAATTGCTACCTCCCTCATTGAAATCTTGTCTCCTTCCTGGACTGTTGCAATAGCCTTCCCACTGGTCTCCTTACTTCTGCCCTTGCTTCCTTCATTTTATCCTCCACAAGACAGAGTGATCCTTTAAACTGTATATCAGATCATATCACATTTCTGATCACAATCCTCCAACAGTTCCCATCTTACTCAGAAGGAAAATTGTAGTCTCCAAAGCCAGCATGATCTGGTATTCCTCTTGTATTTCTCTGACTTTATTTCTGATACCCCTACCTTTTTTTTTGCTCTTCCAGCCCTCTGATATCCTTACTAGGCATTCAGAAAGCCTGGCATACTCATGCTTTGGGTGCCTGTGCCTGTACAGGCTTTTCTCAAATATATCTCACCTAAGCCCATGCTGCAGGTTCCTTTTTTTCCCTCCTTTATTTAATTTTAATTGGAAGATAATTGCTTTACAATATTGTGTTGATTTATGCCATATATCAACATGAAACAGCCATAGGCATACATATGTCTGCTTTCTCTGGGACTTCCCTTCCACTTCCCACCTCCCACCTCATCTCACCCTCTAGGTTGTCACAGAGCACAGGTTTGAGCTCCCCGCATCATACAGCAAATTCCCACTGGCTACCTATGTTACATGTGGTAGTGTATATGTTTCAATGTTGCAGGTTCTTGTACAAATGTTACCTAGTCGATGAGACCTTTCTTGGCCTTTTAATTTAAAATTTCAACTCTCATCTAAAGTTTCCTATTGATATTCTTTTTTTTTTTTTTACTTATTTTTCCCTACATTTTACTCATTTAACTTGTTTTTTGTTTGTTTATGCTACAAGGATTTAAGCTCCATCAGGATATGCATTTTCTTATGTTTTGTTCACTCTTGAATCTCTAGCACTTAGAAAAATACTAGGGACATAGTAGAAGGAAGGAAGGAAGGAATAGAAGAAGGAAGGGGAAAAAGGAAGAAACCTAAGGAAGAAGGGAGGGAATGAAAAGAACTCTGTACTGGATTTCATTCTAAATTGAGTGTAGAGGGAGAAAATTTAATCTATTCATTAAAAATCAGCTTGAGTTTATTTCTAGTAAAGAATATCTCCTGTTGGAAAACAATTGTGTATAAATTTCTCAACAATTTTTCATTTTTGCCTGGATATAGAAGAAATAGTTGCATGGGGGTAAAATCTAGAAATCATGTCTACTGGCCTGTATATGAATTAAATATTGACAGATTTATAAAAGAAATTTAGCACATGTCAGTTTACTTAGCATAAACTGTGAAAGAAATATATTTGTGAGGAAGACAGAGGTCATTGGGGAGTGATATCTTTGTTTTTAAATATAAATTTATTTATTTTAGTTGGAAGTTAATTACTTTACAATATTGTATTGGTTTTGCCATACATCAACATGAATCCCACAGATATACACGTGTTCCCCATCCTTAACCCCCCTCCCACTTCCCTCTCCATACCATCCCTCGAGGTCATCCCAGTGCACCAGCCCCAAGTATCCAGTATCATTCATCGAACCTGGACGGGTGATTTGTTTCATATTGATATTATACATGTTTCAAAGCCATTCTCCCAAATCATCCCACCCTCTCCCTCTCCCACAGAGTACAAAAGACTGTTCTATATATCTGTGTCTCTTTTGCTGTCTCGCATACAGGGTTATCGTTACCATCTTTCTAAATTCCATACATATGCGTTAGTATACTGTATTGGTGTTTTTCTTTCTGGCTTACTTCACTCTGTATAATAAGCTCCAGTTTCATCCACCTCATTAGAACTGATTCAAATGTATTCTTTTTAATGGCTGAACAATACTCCATTGTCCAAAGAATAGCAAGAAGAGACAAGAAAGCCTTCCTCAGTGATCAATGCAGAGAAATGGAGGAAAACAACAGAGTGGGAAAGACTAGAGATCTCTTCAAGAAAATTAGAGATACCAAAGGAAAATGTCATGTAAAGATGGGCTCAATAAAGGACAGAATTGGTATGTACCTAACAGAAGCAGAAGATATTAAGAAGAAGTGGCAAGAATACACAGAAAAACTGTACAAAAAAGATCTTCATGACCAAGATAATCACGATGGTATGATCACTCACCTAGAGCCAGACATCCTGGAATGTGAAGTCAATTGGGCCTTAGAAAGCATCGCTATGAACAAAGCTAGTGGAGGTGATGGAATTCCAGTGGAGCTAATTCAAATACTGAAATGTGATGCTGTGAAAGTGCTCCACTCAATATGCCAGCAAATTTGGAAAACTCAGCAGTGGCCACAGGACTGGAAAAGGTCAGTTTNCTATGGTTTTTCTTGTGGTCATGTATGGATATGAGAGTTGGACTGTGAAGAAGGCTGAGCGCCAAAGAATTGATGTTTTTGAACTGTGGTGTTGGAGAAGACTCTTGAGAGCCCCTTGGACTGCAAGGAGATCCAACCAGTCCATTCTGAAGGAAATCAATCCCGGGATTTCTTTGGAAGGAATGATGCTAAAGCTGAAACTCCAGTACTTTGGCCACCTCATGAGAAGAGTTGACTTACTGGAAAAGAGTGTGATGCTGGGAGGGATTGGGGGCAGGAGGAGAAGGGGACGACTGAGGATGAGATGGCTGGATTGCATCATGGACTCGATGGACACGAGTCTGAGTGAACTCCGAGAGATGGTGATGAACAGGGAGGCCTGGCGTGCTGCAATTCATGGAGTCACAAAGAGTCGGACATGACTGAGCAATTGAGCTGAACTGAACTGATGATTTTCTTGCTTTCACAGCCACTTAAAAAATAAAGAAATTAAAATTCTCTTTGAAATAACAGTCATATCTCATATGAGGCTTTTGCTCTGTCATGGGACACCAGCATGATAGGCAAATATACATGGCTGTCAGGAATTTGGAAACCAGAACTGCTAGTGGTTTAATTAGGACAGCTCTCCTAATTTGAGCTAGAGTTATGACAAGTATTTTTAATTTAAATTACTCAGCATGACCTCAGTATCATCACAACAATGTTAAGGGCTTATGTTCCAGTTCTAAAAATTGGCCAAGATCCTTAGATTGCCAAATAACTCAGTCTCATAGGGACCACATTGCTTTGAAGAAGAGCTATGTGGGGATTTTGAAGTGTCAAAATGAATGACAAGTAACTTAAAAAAAGATATGTAGTTTGTAATATGTATTATTCCTCATCCCACTCCCACCCCCATTTCTTTTTTGTTACTAGACAATTGATTGGCGTACCTAAAGTGGGAACAGCTTTCAATGAGATTTAAAAATTAACTGCTGAGTATATTTAAGGGCTTTTAATAGTGTTAGTGTGTGACAAAGGTGAATTCTGAGAAAGTGAGCCAAGTTTTAAAGCCCAGGAGACTCCCCGTCTGGATGATTACCCTTTGGCTTTCCCATTTATTTTTCTGTACATGCATCCCCTGCTGACCTTGAAAGAGACATATCTGAAATATATTGGGGAGAAAGAGATGAGAACTGGGCAGCTGAATACTAATTTCACTTATTACTTCTGACTTTTTGGCCATAACCTCTAGCATTCAAATGCAGTGCCCTCTTCCTTGAATCAGGGCTCTCCTGTCGAGGCCCTAAGAATGAATTTTAATTGTTCAGCATCAGTGCAGTACAGATGAAGAGAATCAGATAATTATTATAACTTCTGCAGTGTGATGGCAACTGCTCAGCTTGTCTATTAACTGGAGATTGCAATTTGAAGGGTAAATGCTACCCACACTTATATACATATTTATCATTAACTATGAATATGGATTTGGGTTGCAATAGCAGTTTAATGCATTCAGAGCCATTTATGAAATTGGTTTCATGGTCACAAATTTAAAGAATTATATATTTAAAAGATTTTCACAAACTGAAAATGATTTGCAATCACATAATGGATAGAAGCAAATTGAAGACACTCAGGTGAAGAGTTTAACACAGGAAGTGTTCGATTTTTGTACTATAAGAGTTTAGGGAATCATTTGAAGTTAAGGTTTTTGAGTGTCTTTTGTCAAATTTTGCTTCTTGTAACTAATGTAATTTTTGAAAAATGTCTAAGAGCTGTTACTATACTAGAGTTTTTGTGTGTTCCTTACTATTTTGGAAACAAAGTCACTAAAGTGTACAAGCATTAGTGCTAGTTACCATTGGGAGCCATGCTGAAAAAGTAGAAGTGATTGGTTTCATATTTCCACTGCTTTTAAACTCTGATGAAGATTGTTGCATGATTTTTATGTTTAATTATCTCATGGGATCAATCACTGTCTTTGCTTAGGTAACTATACAGTTAATGTGGCCACGTTCCTTTAACTAACTGTAACAGTGCTAAATAGACTATCTCAAATCCATGCTATACAATCCAAAGAGAAAGTGTGTGTATGCATGCTAAGTCGCTTCAGTCATGTCTGACTCTTTGCAACCCTATGGACTGTAGCCTGCCAGGCTCCTTTGTCCATGGAATTCTCCAGGCAAGAATACTGGAGTGGGTTGTCATGCCTTCCTCCAGGGCATCTTCCTGACCCAAGGATTGGACCCGAGTCTCTTCTCCTGCATTGGCAGGCAGGTTCTTTACCACTAGCACCATCTGAGAAGCCCCCCAAAGAGCATACAACTATAAAAATCTTTTGTGGGGTGTATGTGTGTGCATATTCATGAGTACTGGTCGATTTAGGCCTGTTTAAGAAGTGGGCAACATTGTGGGCTTTGAAAAAATGTAAAAATCTATTCTGCTAATTCACTTTAGTAATCATGATATTAAAGTAGAAGTCAATAAATCTTGCTTCTAAGAAAAGCAAGATTCTATCTTCTGTCTATAGTTAGTGGTCTCTAACATTCTGTGATCACAAAAAAAACAAGCAGAGTTTAGAAGAAAAGATATTAGAGTGTCAGTTTGTCCCAAGAAGTCAGGAAACTTATCTTGGGGAAAGAAAGTTACCATGCCAGGGTTCTACCTGAGGGGCTTCCTTGTGTTCATGAAGAGGTATGCAATCTCCATGGCATATTCAAAATTCCTTTATACCCATGTCCAGAGGAATGGGACTTATGTTCTTTATCAGAGATGTTTACACAATCTGACAAATTTGGGCTTCTCCAGGTGGAAGGGAGCAGCAGAGAGAAGCAAAAAGAACAGGAGAGGTGCAGGCAGCACAGATGACCAGATTAATGAAAATAAAAGCATAATAGCCATGTAGGAGAGTTCATGGGTGAACCAAACCTCTTTCAGGAAAAAGCAGTGCATCTAACAGCCTGGAAATCCTGGTGTTTTCATTAAAGAAGAATTTGGTGTCCAGGTGTGGTGGAATTAATATCTCTATTTTTAAAACATTTTTTATTGAGTTATACTTACATACCATACAATTCACTTGCTTTACTTGTACAGTTTAATTGGGTATATATAGAGTTGTGCAACAGTCATCACTGGCAAAAAGTTTTGTCTTTTGCACATGAAGCATGTAAGATCTTACTTAGTTCCATCACCAGAGACTGAACCTGCACCCCCTACTTTGGAAGCGCAGAGTGTTAACTGTTGAGTGTTAAGCCAAGTGAAATTGAAAATGTTAATCGCTCAGTCCTTTCTGACTCTTTGCAACCCTGTCTTCTGTACCCCACCGGGCTACTCTGTCCTTGAAGTTCTCCAGACAAGAATATTGGAGTGGGTTACCATTCCCTTCTCCAGGGTATCTTTCCAACCCAGGAATCAAACTCGGTTCTCCTGCATTGCAGGCAGATTTTTATGAGCCACCAGGGAAGCTAAGGAAGTCCCAGTATCTCTATTTTTAGTGATCTTTTGCTCTCACATTTCCTGCTCCTTAGCTCCTTAACCATATCCATTTATTTTGTTGCTGTAACTTGGAGAATCAAAGGCTAACATTATTACTATCACCATTCTCTTAGTTTTTAAGTTCATATTTTACAATTTCTATCTGGAAATTTGTCAATATCAATAGTAATACAAAATTTCCTGCTTCTGAAATTGATGCCAATTTTTATATAATTTTAAATTTTTCTTACCTTTATTGTATTGACTTTAAACCTTTCCTAAAATGTTGACTAGAAATGACTAGACAGTATCTATGTCTTATTCCTAAATTTGAAAGGAATTCTTTTAACATTTAATTATTATGTATGTACATTTGATGATCTTAAAAAATTACCTTCATAAAGTTAGATGAGTTTTCTTCTATTTTTAATTTTTACCCTAAATGGATGATGGATTTTTACATCTAGTTTTTTATGCATCTAATAATATGATATTATGGTATTTTCTCAGGCACTGTGTTGATATAGATAAATTTGTTGATAGACTTTTTTATGGTTAAATTATTTTGAATTAATCTTTGCCAAAATTAAATAGCTACATATTTTAGGCAAAAATTTATGAAAAATTTTTATATTAATATTCATAGGTAGGATGGACTTATAATTTTCCTTTCATGAATTATTTTCATACAGTTTTGGATCAGTGCCACACAAACTATGTTGAAATTTTTAGAATTCATATTTTTTTTATATTTGGTAAGTATTACATCAAAGGAATATTTATTTAGAACACATAGCTTGTTTTTTATCACTTGAAAACCTTGGTCTTTTAACTGAAAAGCTTAAATCTAAATGATTATTAGAAATGATATTCTATGTTGTAATTTATTTCTTCTGTAATTTGCGAAAGTTTTAAAAATCATGATCCTCTTTGCCTCTATCTTTCCCTCTTTCTTGGCTGCTATTGGATGAATTAGATGATCTTCCCTGTCTTTTAAATCTTTTATCTACCGGGTTGGAAATTATTTTTATTAGTATATTTAATTGATAGTTTTGATTAAAACAAAAAAAGTGCATAATGTAATAGCAAAATGATGTGTTAATCCAATATGGAAATTTTTAAAGAAAATATTTGAAATTTTGCTTTAGAAGTTAAAAAAATAAAATGTTCCAGCATTGAGAATGTTAAAAACAAATGAAAAGAAGATTTATGAAGAAAGTTTCCTTTTTTTTTTTTTTTTGGCTGTGGGGCATGCAGGATCTTAGTTCCCAGACTAGAGATTGAAACCATGTCTCTTGCATGGAAGCACAGAGTCTTAACCATTTGACCACTAAGGAAGTCCCAAGAATTTTCTTTGGAAAGAAAGTTCTGGTTCTGTGACTCCCATGCCTATGCCCAAGAAAGAAGGAGTGGAGAATTCAACTCTTTCCTCAGACCTAGTGGAAGGAGCTCAACTAAGACCATCATACCTTGATCCCTTCCTCTGTTTTAAGGAGATGCAGAAGCTGCTTTCTGTTTGGGAAAAGCAGAGGATGAGTGAGGTGGGGCAGCCAGTGATCTGGTGGCAGAGGGAAGTCAAATTCTCATGGCAGTGAGTGCACTGGCAGAAGTGTGGGTTTCCTTTGAACTCCATGTGGACCACATGTGAGAGGGAGCTGGGGTGAGGGTTGTCTTAACTGCTCTCAGATAGTTCAGACTGGAAGCATTCAATCTCTCAGAAAGTGGCTAGAATAAAATCACTGGATTCCTTAGGGCTGCCACATCAAGAGAACTGAAGGTCAGGAGGCCCCAAGGACTGGCATTGCTAAAGAAGCCACAGAAATGTCTGTGTGACATTCACTTCAAACATAGTGGCATTCAAATAAGAAAAGTCCTGATTCCCTAATCTGACCTCAAAACCCTCCTGGCAAATGGTGAAGGATTTTGACGTGGTTGATGTTCATGTTAAGGGAGAGATTTGGTCAAGAACAAAGAAAATGCAACAGCACTCTCTCTCTGAAGACCAGCAGCCCCAGTGCAACATGCTCCAGGTGGAAGATGAAGGGAGAAGTATTACCTTTGAAAAATGTTAGAATTTCATTATTAGACCAGATTAGACATTCTATGTATAAAAATGAGACCCTGCATAGACAGGTTTCTATTACTTTTGTGAGGTCAGAAAGTCATGGAGCAAATGGAGCAAATTACCTCCACAGTATTGACCTGACTATGATTCACGAATTGCGTTGTTTGATTGCTGTTTCAGGTGGCCCAGTGGTAAAGAATCTTCCTGCTAAGCACGAGACCTGGCTTCATTCCCCGAGTCAGGAAGATCCCTTGGAGAAGGAAAGAGCAAATCCCTCTAGTGTTCTTGCCTGGGAAATCTCATGGACAGAGGAGCCTGACAGGCTATAGTCCATGAGGTCACAAAGAGTCGTAACTAAATGATAACAACAATCAAAATATTTTGTTATCTAGTAGTTATCCTTACATTTTTAGCATGTATACCTAAGTATGCATGTGTTTACCCTCCTCCTGAACAGCACTATGATATTAGAGATAGGAGTTTCTAACAAATTCTTTTAATTTCATTATGGAAAATTTTAGCATAATCCTGTATGTTAAATTTTTACCTTTCTAGCTTCTAAGTTTCTTCTTGTTCAAGACAGTTTTTCTACTCACCAGTGTTGTACTAATATTCTCTTAGATCTTCTTCTAATGCTTTTCTACGTTAATTTCTAAGCTTTAGATTATTGATCAATAAGGAAAATTTGCAGATGACACCACCATTATGGCAGAAAGTGAAGAGGAACTAAAAAGCCTCTTGATGAAAGTGAAAGAGGAGAGGGAAAAAGTTGGCTTAAAGCTCAACATTCATTGCAGATCGTGGCATGAAAACGAAGATCATGGCATCTGGTCCCATCACTTCATGGGAAATAGATGGGGAAACCGTGGAAACAGTGTCAGACTTTATTTTGGGGGGCTCCAAAATCACTGCAGATGGTGACTGCAGCCATGAAATTAGAAGACGCTTACTCCTTGGAAGAAAAGTTATGACCAACCTAGATAGTATATTCAAAAGCAGAGACATTACTTTGCCGACTAAGGTCCGTCTAGTCAAGGCCATGGTTTTTCCTGTGGTCATGTATGGATATGAGAGTTGGACTGTGAAGANAGACGCTTACTCCTTGGAAAAAAAGTTATGACCAACCTAGACAGTATATTCAAAAGCAGAGACATTACTTTGCTGACTAAGGTCCATCTAGTCAAGGCTATGGTTTTTCCTGTGGTCATGTATGGATGTGAGAGTTGGACTGTGAAGAAGGCTGAGCGCCGAAGAATTGATGCTTTTGAACTGTGGTGTTGGAGAAGACTCTTGAGAGTCCCTTGGACTTCAAGGAGATCCAAACAGTCCATTCTGAAGGAGATCAACCCTGGGATTTCTTTGGGAGGCATGATACTAAAGCTGAAACTCCAGTATTTCGGCCACCTCATGCGAAGAGTTGACTCTTTGGAAAAGATTCTGATGCTGGGAGGGATTGAGGGCAGGAGGAGAAGGGGACGACCGAGGATGAGATCGCTGGATGACATCACGGACTTGATGGACGTGAGTCTGAGTGAACTCCGAGAGATGGTGATGAATAGGGAGGCCTGGCGTGCTGCAATTCATGGGTCGCAAAGAATCGGACACAACTGGGCGACTGAACTGAACTAGCTGGAATTCCATCACCTGCACTATCTTTGTTTGTAGTGATGCTTCCTAAGGCACACTTGACTTCATGTTCCAGGATATCTGGCTCTAGGTGCGTGATCAGGCCATCGTGGTTATCTGGGTCATGAATATCTTTTTTGTACAGTTCTTCTGTGTATTCTTGCCACCTCTTCTTAATATCTTCTGCTTCTGTTAGGTCCATATCACTTCTGTCCTTTATTGTGCCCATCTTTGCATGAAATGTTGCCTTTTTAACAGTGCAAATGAATAGAGGAAAATGATAGAATGGGAAATGCTAGAGATTTTTTCAAGAAAATTTAGAGACACCAAGGGAACAACTACCAGGAATAGTGGTAAATCCTTGTGGGGACCTGCATGAAGGAACCTGATGCCGGTCCCCTTTAGCAAGCTCCAGAGTGTCTCTTGAATAGAAAAAGTCAGCTTTAATCACTTCCCAAAACCAACAAGCTGGAAATACAGCAGTCAAGAAAGAAGTTCTCTATTTTTTGCCTCTCCTTCTTTCTCTAGCCCTGTTATAGCAGAGAAACAGCTGCTAGGGAGTAAAGGAGGGGTGGATAAAAAAAGATGGGGGAAAGACCTCTAGCTCCTTCCCAGGTGCTGGTTTAAAATCTGAAACAGCTTAAAACTGGAACAAGGAAGAAAAATTGAAGTCTAGTTTATGTTCTTACATGGAAGTAACATTACTGTATGGGACTAGAAGATGTGCAGAAGTAAGTTTATAATAAAAATGTGAAGCTATCTTTAAAACCACAGTAGTCATTGTTTTTGCTAGAGATTTTAACACAGTGATGAAAAGCTTTCTCACAATGAATGAAGTTTAAAAGGATGATATGAGACATGTTGCATGTGTGTGTGTGATTAATTGCTATATATATATATTGCTTTTTTAACAAACTGGCTATAAATTAATCATTCTGACTGCCTTGTGCATCAGTTTCAATGTCTTCTAGTCACTTGTCTTTTACTTTGGTAAGCGTCTCTTTAATAGACTCTTATTTACTATTCAGCCCTGATTTCAGTTACTACATTGTTTAGTTTTATAGTCATTATTTGATGGGTAAAATCAGTTCTGGTACTCTTATGAAATTCACCATGTTATCCTATTTTTTTCTTACTATTAATCACAGTTATTTTGAAATCTCTGACTGATTGCTCCAGCTTCTGGAACACTTGTGGATCTTTTTTTAAAACTTTAGTTTTTATTTTTGTTCCTATGTCTTTCTAAAATAAACTATTATCCTTGTTTTATAACAGTTTTTTATTTATAGAAAAGTTTTGAAGATAGTACAGAGAGTTCTCATATATCCCCATGCACAATTCCCCATTTATTTATATTTTACATTACTATGGTTTATTCATCATACAGAATGATCTGTATTCATGCATTATTATTAAAGTACATATTTTGTTCAGATTTTCTTAATTTTTAACTTATGTCCTCTTTTTTTTTCTCCTGTTCCAGGATATATTTAGTTGTCAGGTCACCTTAAGCTCCTAATTTTCTCAAATATTTCATGTTGTTGATGACCCATTGAAGAATAATTGTCAGGTATATCGAAGATTTTACTGTACTGGAATTTGTTGTTTTTGCTTTGTTAGACTGGACTTATTTTTTTTTTTTTTTTTTTTGAAAAAGACACATCTGTAAGGTGCCATTCTCATGACATCACATCAAGTGTGTATGCCACCAAAGTGATTTGTCATTGTTGATGTTAATCTCAGTCACCTTACTAAAGAAGTGATTGACAGATTTCACCAGTGTAAAGTGTTGTTTTCTATATCCCTTTCTATACTGTATTCTTTGAAGTGAAGTCACTTTTGGTCAGCCCATCCTCGAGGGTGGGGAGTTATTTTCTATCTCTTTAAGGACAAAGTATCTGCATAAATTATTTGGAATTTTCTTTATAGGAGATTTGTCTGTTTACTTATATATTAAGTTAATAAATATTTTACTCTTTATATATTGCCTAAATTGCTGCAGATTTGGCCATTGGAAACTCTTTCAGTTTGCTGCTATGTCCATTTGAGATGCCCCAACTCCCCTTTTCTTTCTTTGTTAGCGCTTCATTATCCCCTAATGTTATAAAAAGCACCAGACTTCTCTTGTATATTTCCTGAGTCCTGGAATTGGTCATGTCTTAAGGAGCCCTGGTTTCTTTAATTGGTATTAAAAACCAAAATCTAGATATTGGGCCTGCTCATTACTAGTGGGTTTTGATTGCTTCTAGGCCCACACAACAGATAAAATAATGGAATATATTTTTATGCCTAGCCCATTCCCTATGTCCTATTTCTTTTAATGCTTAATAATTTTTTTGTCAATTCCTGGATATTGTATAATAAAAATGGAGACTAACTGAGTGATATTTTCTTGCAACAGTGATATTTTTAACTAATATTAATAAAATGGCTCAGACAGTAAAGAATCCTGCGATGTGGGAGACATGGGTTCAGTCCCTGGGTTGGGAAGATCCCCTGGAGGAGGGCATGGCAACCCACTGCAGTACTCTTGCCTAGAGAATCCTGAGGGACAGAGGAGCTGGGCAGGCTACAGTCCAAGGGGTTGCAAAGAGTTGGACATGATTGAGTGACTAAGAATAGCACATTAATTTTTTACCCAGCAGGAAGATAGATTAGGAGAATATAATTTTAATCCAATTAGGGATTGGTTAGATTCAAGATGAGATTTCGTTCTTCATACGGCTTGGTCTAATTTTGATTTTCATTTACAAGTAGAGTCCCAATGAGAACCAGAGGCATATGTGGGGCCCTCTTCATTGCTGGAATCTGAACTTGTCTGCTTAGCACCATGAGACTGCCATAGTTCACTTAGCTTCTCAGCTACTTTCCTAGTTGTTGCCCTCTACTTAGATGGTTCTGTTCTGTTCAGTTGCTCAGTTGTGTCCAACTCTTTGTGACCCCATGAACTGCAGCATGCTAGGCCTACCTGTCCATCACCAACTCCCAGAGTCCACCCAAACCCATGTCCATTGAGTCAGTGATGGCATCCAACTGTCTCATTCTCTGTTGTCCCTCCTGCCCTCAATCTTTCCCAGCAGTACTTCTTGGAAATAGGCAGGTGTTTTGAGTGGAGAACTATAACAGGTCACATCCACTTCTTTAGGCTCCTGTTACTTCAGGATCTTGTCCTCTTAAGTCCAGGCAGCTTTTATAGCCATAAGTCCAGTTATTGTTTTTAAAACCCTATGAGACTTTTTTAAATATAAATTTATTTATTTTAATTGGAGGCTAATTACTTTACAATATTGTATTGGTTTTGCNACACACACACACACACACACACACACACACACACACATATTTAAACAGGTTCCCAGTTGTCTGAATCACATTTATTTCAGAATCTATTGTTTGTCCACAGATATGGACTGCCACACTTGACATGTATTTTAGTATATGCCTCTTCTATTTCTAGGTTCTTTATTCTCTTTTCTGCTATTACTATACTATTTTTATATTTGTTTAGTTATCTCTACTCTCTTTTTCCTTTTTTTGCAGGGGATGTGTCATAGAAGATACCTTCTTCCACATGAAATTCAAAAACAAGTTCCAAAAAGATATCATTGAAATTACAATTGAAGATTTCTTATATTTATATGTTCACTCTTGATATATTTCTATTTTTATTTAGTTTTCCCATAAGGGCCATGAACCGTCTTTCCATTCATTTAAGTTTTGTGTGTTTTTTTTAAATGTATTTCAAGGGTCTTTTTTTCCCTCCCATGGCCACCTTACTTTTGTTGTTATTGAATTCATTCCCAGATTCTGTATAGCTATTATTGCTCTTGCAGTGAGATTTCCCACATGCAGTGATTTGTTAATACAGACTCCAAGAAGCAATCTTTAGAAAATTTCTTGGGAAACTTAGGTCAAAATGTGCTTGGGGCAGAGCTAAGAACAGGTGTGAACCTCCTCTGAACAATGTGGCAAGTGCTGAACCATTCTGAGACTACAAGACAACCTGTCTTTTTTCCTTTACAGGTTTTCTGAGTGCTTATTACAAAGTGAACTTCCTTGGTGGCTCAGATGGTAAAGAATCCACCTGTGATGCAGGAGACCTGGATTCCATCCTTGGGTTGGCAAGATCACCTGGAAAGTATTACAACATGCCAGGAACTGCTCTACAATACTGTAGTAAGCAACACAAACAACAACTACAACATGAAACCCTGGGGCTTATTTTATTTCTTAGTGAAAGAGACAGATACTAAGTAAATTATGTTATGCCATATAATAAACACTAAAGAGAAAAATAAAAGAGAAGGGAAATAAGAAGTAATGCTGCTGCTGCTGCTGCTGCTGCTAGGTCATGTCAGTCATGTTAGACTCTGTGCGACCCCATAGACGGCAGCCCACCAGGCTCAGCCATCCCTGGGATTCTCCAGGCAAGAACACTGGAGTGGGTTGCCATTTCCTTCTCCAATGTATGAAAGTGGAAAGTGAAAGTGAAGTTGTTCAGTCGTATCCAACTCTTTGCGACCCCATGGACTGCAGCCTACCAGGCTCATCCGTCCATGGCATTTTCCAGGCAAAAGTACTGGAGTGGGTTACCATTGCCTTCTCCAAGAAGTATTGGAATGGACTAAAATTCAGATTGCCTGTCCCACTGAAAAAGAAAAAGAACACTAAGAGAAGATGTAAGACAGAATGTGGGCAGAGAGAACCAGGTCATATAGTGAGTTGTACGTTCTAGCAACAGTGGTCACATTTACTCCAAGTGGACAGTTACAGGAGAATTCCAGCAGAGTATGAAGCGATACAACTGAGTTTGTTTAACTGTGATCCTTCAGCTCTGGATAAGAAATAGACTAAAAACAGATAGCTCTGACCCAGGTAGAAGAAGGCAGGAAAGGTATGAGAATTGTGGCACTATCTTGTACCTAAAATAGGAAAAGTTTGCTGACTGAATGAGTAAGAGGTGGGAAAGAAGTAGAGGAGTCAGGAATGAATGACAACATTGCTTTTTGTCTGAACAGCTGGAAAAATAGAGTTGCCATTAAGTTAGTGAATGATGTGGACAAAGTGGGTTTGGGCATGGATAAGTGTCAGGAGCTCAATTTTGGACATGTTATTTAAGTAATACCTTTTAGAAAAAAATAACACTGAGTTGGTGCTGGTTGAGTTTGGAAGTTAAGGCCAGGAAAGATGACAGAGATGTAGGAACAATCAGAATATAGGCAGTATTCAAAACTGTCAAACTGAAGATCACCTAGCAAGCGGGTATAGATAGAGAAGAGAATCAAGGACAGAAACTTGGAGTACTCTGACATTTAGGAGTCAGGAGGAAAGGATAATTCAATAAAAACACTGAGAAGGGACCAGGAAGGTAGAAAAGAAACAGCCAAATATATTGTGCTGTAAACTAAGTGAGGCATCTGCATCAAAGAGGAGAGAGTGATTAATTGTCACAAATGCTCTGAAAAGTCAGTGGAGATGAGAAATGAGAATTGACCAGTGTCTTCAGCAGCATGGAGTTGTCTGATGACTTTGATAAGAACAGTTTTGGTGAAATGGTGTAGGGGCAGTTCTCTGGGGTGAGCTCAGAAATTTGATGAGAAAAACTGGAGACAGAAAATATATATGACTTTTTCAAGGAGCTAGGTTTCAAGATATAGCAGGGATATGAGACACAAACTAGAAGAGAAAGAGTGTAAAAGGAGGCTGTTTTCCCACAGGAGAAATTACTACTGATTTGTATGTTCAGGAGAATGAAGCACAGGACAAGAAAAAAAAAAAAAAAAAGCAATGTTTCAGGAAACAGAGGAAAAGAATAAGTGGTGTGATGTCTTTGAGTAAGTGAAAAGATATTGCATTTAATTAACAAGTGAAGGATTGTCTTTACTAGCAAGGACATAAGTAGAGAATATGAACACAATTGCAGACACGTAGGTAGATGTGGCAGTAGAAACTTGTAGAGTTTTCTTCTGGTTCCTTCAATCTTTCACTGAAAAAGAAACCAAAATCATTAACTGAAATTAAATATGGGACAGGCACATGGTGTGTGTTGGAGTCTGTCAGTCACCAAAGTTGTGCTGAAGACTGACAGAGGGAAATTAACAAGGTGGTCATATTGGAAAAGGATTTTTCCAGCCTCAATCTGTGAGTGATGTGTAAAACTTATCTGATTGAGACCCTCAAAATAATTTTTTCTTCTTTGTTACATACAGTCTTCCAGTTTTTAGCTGGACATATTATCTTATGGAACATGACAGCCTTCTTCGCAGCTGGGTATGGCTCTTTGTCTAAGAACATGTAGAAATGTTGCATGTAATTTCTGAAAAATTTCCTAAAGAAGGAGGTACTGAACTTCTTTCTCTTTTCCTGCTTTCTGTTGCTCAGACTGCAGACAGGATGTTGGGTAGATGACTAGCCTAACTGTACCATGAACTGATTGGTCCAGAATTCTTGGGAATCAGAACCCAAAGCAAACTGAGATGCTAACTCATTATTAGAGAGCAAGAGTAAACAGGAAAGTGAGGCTAAAAAGGAGAAAAGGCAAATATGAAGTGGTATGTTTCTGAGTCATTCACAGCTTCACGAGAAATTATGACTAGTTCCACCATCATGGGAAAACCTGTAATGGGCAGGACACGACCCTTTTATCTGCCAGCTTCTTGACATCTTCTCTCATTTCTGGGACACATTTCTCCTACTGGGACCTTCACTCTTCTGCCTCTTCTGGGTTGTCATCCTTGGCCCCAAGGATGCTGGGGAGGCCAGAGTCTCAGTGGGTGAAGTCAAGTTTTAATGGGCAATGGAGCTACTCACGTACTTGTCTAATTGGGTCTGGTGGAAGCCCTTATCCCCAGAAGAGGCTGAGACAGCAATGGTGGGAAAAGATATGAGGATTAAAACCTGGTGATAAAGGGGACTTCCCTGGTGGTCCAGTGGCTAAGACTCCATGCTCCCAATACTGAGGGCCTGGGTTCCATCCCAAGTCAGGGAAGTAGATCCCACATGCTGAAACTAACCATTTCACATGCTGCAAATAAGACCCAGTGCGGCCAAGTAAATTTTTTCAAATAAAATAAGCATTTAAAAAGAGTGGTGACAGGAACTCTAGCATTGTAGGGATTTTGTGGGTTGTTGCTGGCACTGCTCTGGCTAGGAACCGGGGCATAGACCCATGGGCTCTTATTCTTACTTCGCGGTCATCAGCTAGGGAGATTGTAGGGAAATGACCTGAGTCTCTATTTCTTCAACTCTTTCAAGAGAATGCTTTTTGGTATAAATAAAAATGGCTGGAAATAATGTTCAGTGTTATTCTTCTTACCTGTGATTCAAGAGGTTCAAGCACCTTCAAAGTCTAATTCCTCTGGTTATATATTTATAGTATGTGTTAGTCACTCAGTCCTGTGTGACTCTTTGTGAGCCCATGAACTGTAGCCTGAAGGCTCGTCTATCCAGGTTCCTCTATCCTTTGGAAAATATTCATAGAGTAGATGCAATGCTTGATTCTAGATTCTAAGCACCAAAAAAGTCCCCTACATATGAACCTTCAAGTTGTGAACTTTCAAAGATGTGAATATGCATCTGGTTCCAGCAAGGAGCCAGAACCTCTTCATCAGCATCAGGCAGGAGTGAAATTGCAGCTTGCTCTGCCTCTCCTATTGTCGATGATCCTTCAGCTTTACCATCTCCCATCACCTCTCCTTCCTCCAGTTGGTAACTTTTTCTTGCCTGTTCACTCGATGCCAGGTGCTGTATGCCAGCTGTGGTACTATACTACTGTATTTTTCAAGATACTGTACTATAAGATAAAAAATGTTTCCTCTATCTTTTGTGTTTGTTTCTTACGTATTGCTTGTGTGAAAAGTATTATAAACCTATTACAGTAGTATATAGTTGATTATGCTAGTTTTGTACTTAAAACTAAATTTGCTGGACTTATGAATAAATCAGGTTTATCAATATGTTCTCAGAACAGAACTCGTTCATATACAGGGGACTTAAAGCCTGGAGTGTTCTTGCCACAGTGACAGCGAGTCAGGTGAATATCAAAAGATTCAAGTTCTAAAATGCTGCAGCAGTGAAATCTGCTTCAATTCTATTATCAAACGGGGATCTGTTTTGCCATTTGTTGAAACATAAAATTGGAAAAACCCTCTTCTCCACCTTTATATTCTAACCTGTTCTGAAGACTATGAATAAACAGCTCAACCAACTGATCAACTGATGGAAGGTAACAAAGAAGAGGAAGTCCCGCTTGTCCCTGTAGAAATGGCAGGTGACTAGAGAACGGAGAAGAAAAGGCGAGATGGTGGGGCCACCTGGTCTCAGGCTGAGGAGAGTGAGGACTGGGCTTGACTGGGCCTTGAGGAAAGGTCACGTGTCAGATAAGGTGGTGGGTTGATAACAGTGTGACAGAACTTTTTAAAATCGTTTCAGGGAAGGAGAAATCAATCACCCTGGCCTATGTGGTTTGGATGCAGAAGGCTGATATCCTGTCAGTGTTGCTATAGGCTCCCTTGAGAGACATTTTGGCACAGGGCGAAGTGCTGCTGTTGACCTTCGTGCTTGTAACATTCAAAGAAAACTGACCAGAAAAAAAAGGGGAAGGATCACCAAGGATTTGCAGGCCAGCACATGATAAGTATCTGTTTATTTTTCTTAATGGAATAGAACTAGGAAGTTTGGCCCCAAATGACAAGAAACCCCAAATAAAAGTGGTTTAAGACAAAGTTTATTTTCCTCTCACATAAAAGTTCAGGGCTGATATGGATATTGTGGTCCATGTTAGGGATCTGGGATCCCCCTGTCTTTCTGCTTTGCCAAGTATGGCCAGGGTCTGCATGATCCAACACAGCTGCTCTTATAAAAAATTACTCCAGACAACAGGGGACAGAACAGAAAAAGAATGGACCAAGTCCCCTCCCTCTAAGGACGATTCCAAGAAGATGTACTACATGTATGTAGACACCATTTTCTAGACTTCTTCATCTGGAAACTGCTGTGCTTAGTTGCTCAGTCTTTGAGACCCTATAGACTGTAGCCCACCAGGGTCCTCTGTACCTGGGGATTATCCAGGCAAGAATACTGGAGTGGGTTGCCATTTCCTTTTCCAGGGAATCTTTCTGACTCAGGCATTGAACCTGTGTCTCCCGCATTACAGGCAGATTATTTATCACTGAGCCACAGATGACTCCCATAACAGAGGAAGAAGGGCATAGAGACCTGGGTTGGGGGGTGGGAAACCCAAGAAGAGACCACAGGGCTGTTGCTTCCCTAGTCCTGGCAAGATCCCCAGAGAGCTGCTTGGCCTTCTCCTAACACCAGCATCCTCCTGAAATAAGAATAAGAATGATAGTAATAGTAAGAAGATATTCTGTCTAATGAAGAGCACCAATGAGATAAGTAGTATTATTATGAAACTCATTTTTTGATGAGCAAATTAAGGCTCAGAGCATAAAGTTACTTTCCACAGAGGTAGGAACTAGTGAAACCAAGATTGAAACACAAATCTGTGACTCCAGAAACTGCTTCCAGTTACTGCATTCCCACTTCCCCATCCTCTTTCTTCATTCCCCTCCTCTTTCCATCTCCTTACACCCATCCTTTCCTCTGGTTTGTGTCCTCTTCTACACACCCCACAGCTGCCCCAGCCCTGGGCTGCAGGCGAGCTATCCAGCAGCCAGCTCACCCCCGTGGCTGAAACATGGAGCTCAGCTGCTCCAGACACACATTTTTACCAGACCAGATAAGGTTTCACAATTGGTGCAGTGAGCAATCTATTTCTAAGTCTGAAGTGGGAAGGGGGGGCAGGTGGCAACCCTAGAATTCAGTCTGCTGAAGCAAAAAGAAGCAAGGAAGCGTGTGTGTGTGTGTGTGGGTGTGGATGTGTGTGTGGGTGTGTGCAGAGGAGTGGGGGAAGGGTATAGAGATGTGGGGAATACAAGCCAATATAAGCCAATATATACCCTGGGTATAGTGGAGAACAATGGAAACTTGTTGGATCCTCTTCACTCCTAAAGAGAGAAGTGGAATGTGGCAAAATTTAGGGCAGATGCACTCAGCTGTCCTCACCTTTTCAAATAGTCATCATGACCATCACTGCTGAAAAATGCTCTAACAAAAGTCACCGAGGACCTTCTAATTACAAGTCTGCTTGAAGCTTTCTTTTTCTCATATTTGACTTCATAACATTTGACACAATTGGTTACCCTCTCCTTTTGGTGATACTCTCTCCTCTTGGTTTCTCCATCTCTGTATTTTCTAAATGTCCTCTTGCCTCTCTGATCCAACCATCCTCAGTCTCCTTGACAGATTTTCTCTTGCTCTACTCATTTCGGAAGTCTCCCGAGACCCTAACCTTAGCCCTCTCCTCTTATGCTCTGTCCATGCTTGGGGCCAGCTTACCCATTCCCATGGTTTCACTGCCTGTCTCTTGGCTTGTATTCCCCACATCTCTATCCCTTCCAAACTTACCCTCTGAGCTCCAGGATCTGCCACTCCCTGACTGCTCTCTTAAGCTGGATGGTCCATGAGCACTTCAGATTCCATATGGCCAATCCAGAACTCTTGATGAAGGTGAAAAAGGAGAGTGAAAACTCTGGCTTAAAATTCAACATTCAAAAGACTAAGATCATGGCATCCGGTCCCACCACTTCATGGCAAATAGATGGGGAAACAAGGGAAACAGTGACAGACTTTATTTTCTTGGGCTCCAAAATCACTGCAGAGGGTGACTACAGCTGTAAAATTAAAAGACACTTGCTTCTTGGAAGAAAAACTATGACCAACCTAGACAGCATAGTAAGAAGCAGAGACATTACTTTGCTGACAAGATTCATCTAGTCAAAGCTATGGTTTTTTCTATAGTCATGTATGGATGTGAGAGTTGGACCATAAAGAAAGCNCTGCTAAGTCGCTTCAGTCGTGTCTGACTCTGTGCGACCCCATAGACAGCAGCCCACCAGATGCCTGCGTCCCTGGGATTCTCCAGGCAAGAACACTGGAGTGGGTTGCCATTTCCTTCTCCAATGCATGAAAGTGAAAAGTGAAAGTGAAGTCGCTCAGTTGTATCCAACTCTTAGTGACCTCATGGACTGCAGCCTACCAGGCTCCTTTGTCCATGGGATTTTCTAGGCAAGAGTACTGGAGTGGGGTGAAT
Organism: Neotragus pygmaeus; assembly: GCA_006410875.1. Classification (NCBI taxonomy): domain Eukaryota; kingdom Metazoa; phylum Chordata; class Mammalia; order Artiodactyla; family Bovidae; genus Neotragus; species Neotragus pygmaeus. The sequence continues at coordinate 99,693 of SJYV01030354.1, read as the reverse complement.
GGTAGAGCTACTTTAATTATATTTAATTTTTGGCCATATCCCACAGCATGTGAGACCTTAGTTTCCAAACCAGGTTTGGAACCTGTGCCCCCTTCACTGGCAGGCAGAGTCTTAACCACTGGACCACCAAGGAAGTTCCTAAAATTTCAATTAATATTAAAATATATCTTTGTAGCATTTTTCTTTTGCCTATTCCCTTAACATACTCTGGATAGTACAGAAGTAAAAATACAATTTAATATAGATTTTTTAATATCCAGTTTATTCTGGGAATCTGAAAGTCATGAATTCCCCACTGTTTCAGTAGTGATCATATTCAAATTATATTTTCAGATGAGCATATAGGATGAAATTTATTTACCAAAGTGCTGAGACTATTTCTAAATGACTTTCTTCTATTTTGTTTGCCAGCCCAGGGAAGAAAGTAAGACACAGTCCTTGCCTCAGGAATTCTGTTTAGTTCAACAGACATGGGACACCCAAACTGTGCCAAGTGCTGTGTTCAGCAAAAAGATCCATAGAATTCTGCATGGTAACTTTGGACACAGAGGGAGATGTGCTGGGAGTCAACAATGAGATGCAAGACACAATCTGTTATTCAGCTAAGTGAGAGTCTATTAAATATTTTATAATTCAATGCTAAATGAAGGCGTGTGCTTAGCCACTCAGTCCTGTCTGACTCTTTGAGACCCTGTGGACTGTAGATCGCCAGTCTCCTCTGTCCATGGGATTCTCCAGGAAAGAAGACTGGGGTGGGTTGCCATTTCCTCCTCCAGGGAATCTTCCCAACCCAGGGATTGAACCGGTGTCTCCTGCATCTCCCGCACTGGCACGCAGATTCTTTACTGCTGAGCCACCTGGGAAGTCCAAATAAAGAAGTATGCAGTATTTTAAAAACATGGACTTTCTTTTTAGGACAGTAGAGCTTTTACTTCTTCCTCAGCTAGTACTTCTCTGCTAAAATTTTGATCCTTCCCCATGCCCTTTTTCCTTTCCAATCTTTTATCTGCACTTCCACAGGTACCAATGCCTCAGTATGTTTTGAGAAACTGTCCTCCCAACTTTCAGACTGTGGAAATGTAGTGAGCTTGATCTCCCCCACCACCCCGTGCCAATTCTGTGTTGAACTTTGCTATTGCCGTTTAGTCACTAAATCATGTCTGATCCTTTTGCAACTGCGTGGACCGTAGCCTGCCAGGCTCCTCTGTCAATGAGAATTCCCAGTCAAGACTACGAGAGGGGGTTGCCATTTCCTTCTCCAGGGGATCCTCTTGATCCAGAGATTGAAGCTGAGTCTCCTGCATTGGCAGGAGGGTCCTTTACCACAGAGCCATCTGGGAATCTCCAAGCTTTGATGAGCATAGTTCATCTTGCTGAACATTGAGGCTGATGAGGGAGTGGATACGTTGTCCAAGCAAAGACAAAGGTACTATATTTAGAGACTTTTCCTTGGACAGGGTAGAACAAGAAGCAAATTTCTGCTAAATTAAGAGGCTCTAAGGAGGTCTGATGGAGAAGGCAATGGCAACCCATTCCAGTACTCTTGCCTGGAAAATCCCATGGACAGAGGAGCCTGGTGGGCTGCAGTTCATGGGGTCACTAAGAGTCAGACATGACTGAGCAACTTCACTTTCACTTTTCACTTTCATGCATTGGAGAAGGAAATGGCAACCCACTCCAGTGTTCTTACTTTGAGAATCCCAGGGATGGGAGAGCCTGATGGGCTGCCATCTATGGGATCGCACAGAGTCGGACACAACTGAAGCTACTTAGCAACAGCAGCAGCAAGAAGGTCTGAATTTGCTGAATGATCATCCACTGAAGAAAACTGCCTAACAGGGAAGTGAAAGACAACAGGGTGAGGAAAGACTGTGTAGAGGTATGAGTTGTGTCCCTGGACACAACTTCTGCCAGTTCCATCCCTGTGTTTTATTTTTCTCTGTTTATTTGAGTACAGCTGATTTACAATGTTGTGTTTAATGTGTACAGCAAAGTGTTTTAGTTGTGTGTTCATCAGTTCAGTTCAGTTGCTCAGTCCTGTCTGACTCTTTGTGACCCCATAAACTACAGCACACCAGGCTTACCTGTCCATCACCAAAACCTGGAGCTTGCTCAAACTCATGTCCATTGAGTCAGTGATGCCATCCAACAATATCATCCTCTGTCGTCCCCTTCTCCTTCTGCTTTCAACCTTTCCCAGCATCAAGGTCTTTTCCAATGAGTCAGTTCTTTGCATCAAGTGGCCAAAGTATTAGAGATTCAGCCTCAGCGTCAGTCCTTCCAATGAATATTCAAGATTGACTTTCTTTAGGATTGACTGGTTGGATCTCCTTGCAGTCCAAGGGACTCTCAAGAGTCTTCCCAACACCACAGTTCAAAAGCATCAGTTCTTCAGTGCTCAGCTTCTTTATATTCCAACTCTCACATCCGTACATGACTACTGGAAAAATCATAGTTTGACTAGACAGACCTTAACTCATAAGTAATGTCTGTGCTTTTTAAAATGCTTTCTAGGTTTATCATAGCTTTTCTTCCATGAAGAAATTGTCTTTTAATTTCATGGTTGCAGTCACCATCTGCGGTGATTTTGGAGCCCAAGAAAATGAAAAGTCTGCCACTGTTTCCATTGTTTCCCCATCTATTTGCCATGAAGTGATGGGACCAGATTCCGTCATCTTAGTTGCTTGAATGTTGAATTTTAATGCAAGTTTTTCACTCTCCTCTTTCACTTTTATCAAGAGGCTCTTCAATTCCTTGCTTTCTGCCATAAAGGTAGTGTCATCTGCATATGTAAGGTTATTGATATTTCTCCTGGAAATCTTGATGAAGCTTGTGCTTCATTCAACCCGGTGTTTCATACGATGTACTCTACATGTAAGTTAAATAAGCAGGGTGACAATATACAGCCTTGACGTACTTTTCTCCCAATTTGGAACCAGTCTGTTGTTCCATGTCTGGTTCTAACCGTTGCTTCTTGATCTGCATACAGATTTCTCAGAAGGCAGTTCAGGTGGTCTTGTATTTCCACCTCTTTAAGAAATTTCCACAGTTTGTTGTGATCCACACAGTCAAAGGCTTTGGTATAGTCAATAATGCAGAAGTAGATGATTTTCTGGAGTTCTTTTGCTTTTTCAATGATCCAACATATGTTGGCAATTTGATTTCTGGCTCCTCTGCCTTTTCTAAATCTAGCTTGAATATCTGGAAGTTCTTGGTTCACATACTGTTGAAGCTTCGCTCAGAGAATTATATTTTATATATACACATATTTATTTTTATATACACATATACACTTTTAAGGGCTTCCCTGGTAGCCCAGTGGGTAAAGCGTCTGCCTGCAATGTAGGAGACCTGGATTCGATCCCTGGATTGGGAAGATCCCCTGGAGAAGGAAATGGCAACCAACTCCAGTACTCTTGCCTGGAAAATCCCATGGATGGAGGAGCCTGGTAGGCTATAGTCCATGGGGTCACAAAGAGTCGGACATGACTGATTGACTTCACTTTCACTACACAGTTTTAAGGGAGCTTCGCTAGTGGCTCTGTGGTAAAGAATCTGCCTGTTTGACCCCTGGGTCAGGATTTTCCCCTGAAGAGCATGGCAACCCACTCCAGGACTCTTGCCTGGAGACACCCATGGACAGAGGAGCCTGTCGGCCTACAGTTGATAGGGTCACACAGACAGACATGACTGAAGCGACTAAGCAGCAGCATATACACTTTATATATGTGTATTTATAAAATACATACACATATAGAGTGTATAACACTTTTTTGTTTAGTGTTTTTTATTATTGTTTATTACAAGATATTGAATACAGTTCCCCGCGCTACACAGTAGATCCTTTTCCTTACCTCATATATAGTTGTCTGTATCTTCTAACCCCAAACTCCTGTTTCACCAAACTTTCTCCTTTGGTAACCATAAATTTGTCTTCTTGTCTGTGAATCTGTTTATGTTTTGTAAATGGATTCATTTACCTCATTATTTAGAGTCCACATATGTGTTATGGTATTTGTCTTTCTCTGCCTGACTTTGCTTAATATGATAGTCCCTAAGTCCACTCATGTTGTTGCAAATGATATGATTTCATTTTTATGACTGAATAGTATTCATTGTGTGTGTGTTTATGCTACATCTTCTTTATCCATTCATCTCTCAATGGACACTTAGGTTGCTTCCATGTACTGGCTATTGTAAATCATGCTTCTATGAACACTGGGGTGCATGTATCTTTTTGAATTTGAGTTTCTACCTTTTACAGATATATGCCCAGAAGTGGGATTGCTGGATAGTACAATAAGTCTATGTTTAGTTTTTTAAGGAACTTCCATGCCCAGCCCAGTATTTTCTATTCCATTTGATAGGAAACTCTTTTAGGAGTGTAAATTGGGTTTCTGCATTTGTGTACAAAAGGGTTCTGACAAATACATGGAAGTGATAAGACTACAGTGAGTAAGGTGCCTGGGGTGGTGGTTAAAAATCTATAATTACTTCTATTTCAATTTTTTTATATAAGGTTTTTCTGAGTAGAGTTATTTGTAAACAACTTTTTCTACAAAACTAATGATTCTCTGAAAAATAGCTTGTTGAAGAGCATTACTAATTATATCAATCTCTTGGGGCTACATGTTGTTAAAAATCTCTGAGAAATCTTGCAGAGAAACCTAGTGACAGTATTTGAAAGCAGTGTCCCTAATTTTACTTGCCTATTACCACCACTTCGCCTCATAAACTTCTGTTTTGAGAAACACCGTTTCACAATTTATGTTCTTCAATTCTACCTGAAGGAAAAGTCTAGGTCACAGGTTAGGGATAATATTTAAGCATTGTGTGGCCTTAAGGTTTGACTCCTCGATTAAGAAAAATGGAAAAGAAATCTCTCAGAATCACCTAGACAACCTCTTTCTTCATAAAGTCTAAGCCTTGTTAATATATTTTGCTGAACTTTGGGAACGGATGTCATCACTGTTCAGATTTGTGACATATTAAAGATGACTATTATTCTGGATAATGAACATGGTGCTACATAAAGTCAGCTGGAAAGGTGAAGTTCATCACAAAAGTGTCTGAAAGATTCAAATCAGCCTTTGGCTTACTTCTAATATCAGAGTGCCAAGCCACATTTTGAAAAATAGTATATATTTTTTTATTATCATTAGAACAATTCCAATGTTTTAAATCAGTTTAATTATATTTTCAACTTATTTCACAATGAGCCTAGTGTAAAGAAGGCAGAAAGGCATTGTGGAATTAGAACATTTATTCTAATTTATCTATTTTTCATGTTTACTATATATATAGGAAAAATAAAATAAAATAAAATTATTATAATCAATTGTATTGGGAACTGTGCCATATTTGCTCTTTTATTTGACAGTGGGTTATATAAGAGATTTCGAATATGATACAGGTATGAGACTGGCAAGAAAAATGATAGAAAGATTATAAACAATATAGTATCATTTTATAATTCAATCATTAACAAATTATTGTCAAAGTCCTTTTACCCCAGAGGTATATTAAATCATTATTATCAGACTCCTTAGGAAATTGCAGGAGTTCCATGATCAGTTTTCAGAATCTGAGTGTGATTCTCACTTCTCCTTATTTCTCCTTATCAATAAGGTCTCCCTTGATTGCTCTGAATAAAACTGAATTGTTTCCCATCCTCTTTATGCTCTGATCTCTATGCTCAGCTCCACTTTTATTCAGAAGGTATTTATCATTGCATAACAGCTTGTTTGTTTATTATCATGTTTGTTCAGAGTACAAGCACTACAGTATAGGCTTGGACATTTGTGTGTGTTGTTTATTGTTGTGTGCGAAGTACCGAGAACAGAGCCTGACTCATAGTAAGTGTTAAGAAGTACTTGATGCTTAAATGAAGGAATGAACAGAGGACATCATGGAAATCCTTCTCCAACATTTCTTGCCTTCATGACTTCTGGAATCATCTGACACCAACACTACCTTGTTCTTCAATCAAATTGTGCTTGTGGAATAATGTCAGAGGCCCATAGAAAGCTGGAATATCTTCTTCAACAATGCCTAAATTAAACCATTAGTAGTCTTCTGCCATTAGTGGGTTCCCCTTCTTTCTTTTGTCCTCTTCTTCCTCTCCTTTCTTTTTTTTTCAAGCTGAAAACCATCCCCCTTCCCTCCAAGGGAGATGGGGAATTATAAAACTGAAATATCTGTGGGTAGAATAACAGTTCATGCCTAACATTGTAATGAGATCACTACCTGTCATTTCTGTTGTTACCACCTGGATCCAAGTGAGAGGGATCTCCTCCTGGGATCCTCTGGGGTTCTTGGAATATCCTTTTAACTGGGCTCTCAGCTTTACTGTTATCACTCTGAATTCACTTAACATGAAAACAGAATGAAAAAGTGAAAGTTGCTCAGTTTGTCCGCCTCTATAACAGTCCAAGGAATTCTCCAGGCCAGAATACTGGAGTGGGCAGCCTTTTTCTTTTCCAGGGGATCTTCCCAACCCAAGGATCAAACCCAGGTCTCCCGCATTGCAGGAGGATTCTTTACCAGCTGAGCCACAGGGAAGCCCAATTTTCCACTCTGAAGTCGCTTAGCGCAATAACAGAATAATCCTGGATTCGTGTCGATGTATGGCAAACCCAATAGAGTATTGTAAAGTTAAATTTAAAAATAAATAAATTAAAAAAAAATTATAACAGATCTCAAGTTTCTTGTGCTTAAAACCTCCATCTGGTCCCTTATTTCTCTCATTTTTCAAATATAGCCTACATAGCCCTATATGACCTGCAACTGAATCTCTTACCTGCTCCCTGCTCATCTTGACCTCCTACTGTCCTTTGANTAACAGATCTCAAGTTTCTTGTGCTTAAAACCTCCATCTGGTCCCTTATTTCTCTCATTTTTCAAATATAGCCTACATAGCCCTATATGACCTGCAACTGAATCTCTTACCTGCTCCCTGCTCATCTTGACCTCCTACTGTCCTTTGAACACACCTTAGGATGTTGGCATCATTTACTTCCTCTCTGCTCTTTATTCAGATATCCTCATGGCTAGCTCATTACCTCTTTCACAATTTTATTTACATATTGCTTTCTCATTGAGCCCTACATTATACCAGGGCTTCCCTGGTGGTTCAAACAGTAAAGAATCTTCCTGTAATGCAGAAGACCCAGGTTTGATGACTGGGTCAGGAAAATCCCCTGGAGAAGGAATGGCTACTCACTCCAGTATTCCTGCCTGGAGAATTCCATGGACAGAGGAGCGTGGTGTGCTACAGCCCATAGGGTTGCAAAAAGTCAGACATGACCAAGTGACTAACACCCTTATTACCCTTTAAAAAAACTGTAACTCCCTTACTACTCTGAAAGCCTCTTACTCTGCCATATTAAAAAAAAATCTCCATAGCACGTCTGTCAACTTTTAACATAATAGAGAATGTACTTATTGATTAAGTTTACAATTTATTGCCTGTCCCCTCCTATCAAGCTGTCTATTCTATGGGGGCAGAGATCTTTGTTTGTTGGGGTACATATGTACCCCAAATGCCTAGGACAGTCCCTGGCACATAGCAGAAATTCCAATCATATTCTTTGAATGAATGAATGAATATATAAGGCTTTCGTCTTTGAGGAACAGGGAAATATTTGCAAAGAAATCTTGGATGCCTCACAAACATGGCAATGGCAGAAAGAAACCATATAGGGTTAAGCAACTGTATTATATCTGGCCTGTAAGCAGAATTTGGGGCCAGTATGGAAGAAGTTAATTTCGATTCTGAGCTTTTGATATGATCATTTGATCACTTGCTAACTTTATTTTACCAATTTCCCTATCAACTGTAAAGAAAATGGACTGTAGCAGGCTTCAGTTCCGACTCTTTGCGACCCCATGAATCGCAGCACGCCAGGTCTCCCTGTTTATCACCATCTCCTGGAGTTCACTTAGACTTACGTCCATTGAGTCCATGATGCCATCCAGCCGTCTCATCCTCTGTCGTCCCCTTCTCCTTCTGCTCCCAATCCCTCCCAGCATCAGAGTCTTTTCCAACGAGTCAGGCTTAGGCTCATGCAAACTCCCTGGAAGGTGTGGTTAGGATCTAGCCGTGTTAGATAGTCTTGTTCCCTGCTGAGGACTGTCAATTTCACTGTCTTGAAAACACTCAAATGCCCTCCAGTTACTGCCTTGTACTGATGACCTTTCTCTCAAGGTACACCCGTAAGACAATTGTGGAGAGATTATCAGAAGGTTTTCTGTATTAGCACTATGCTATTGACTGGAAAGGGAGCGTTCTGGAGTTAGAGAAAGACTTTTTGTTTCATGAATATTTATAATGTTTGAATTTTTAAGAGGTATTTGTATGACTTAAAAAAATTGTCAACATATTTTGTGATGAACTCAATAGCTGATATGTATATCTTGCAAAAAATTAATTACTAAATTATAAAAAACAAAACAACGTGAAACCTAAAGCTGTTATATTATTAAGTATTATGTCACGAACCCTAAAGGGAGGATCATGATATATCATGTATATGTACAGAGAGATAATTCTCATCTTAAAAATAGACTTTGTCCTAAGACTTATTTACACTTCAGTTCCTTGGAACATGAAATGTATTTTTCCCTTTAGAATTAATATTGAACGGGTGGTCTAATTCTGTTATAATCTCGATGTAACTTACAAACAAACATACTCACATATCTACAGAGAAAAACGCGAATACATTTTCTAAGCACCGCGTATTAGCCACATTTCAATGCTAGGAAGTCTTTCAGAGTTCCAGTATGGAATGTTTCAACTACACCTGCCTGTATTCATTACTATAAAAGGGATAGTGTGGTTATCTTTTTATCTGGCTGCTGATAAGAAGGCATCAAAGAGCTCCAGTTTACATGAAAGGATGCTTCCTGGGCAAGAGGAAAGAGCTTTGGAGTTGAGGCAGAGAATCCAGGCAGGCAGAAGAATGAGAGGCGAAATTCCGCTCTTTGGATTTGAAAGGGATGAGAACCAAGAGAGGCGGGGCCTGGGAAACTCATTTGGGAGCTATGGCCGATGGCGATCGCCTTCCTCGACCCTTTATTTCCTTTGTTTTCACTGCCTCTCAGTGAGCCCTGTGCTTGGTTGGGAGCAATTCTAAGTAAGGGTGGGCAGAGAGGGAAAAGCAGCAGCCCTAGCAGCACTTTGAGCCAGCGGTATGGATTTCCGTTGCCCGACGACTTCTCTTGCTAAGAGGGAGAGATTAATTCAAGATTGTTTAGAATGGGGGTGGGAGGCGAGAGCTGAGCAGGCTTTCTCTTCCACTTTTGTCATTTGCTTCTGCCAGGTGCAGCTGCCAGCTTGGAATTTATAACACACTTAACCCAAGGGTAGAAAGCAAGAGGGAAGAGCGTGAGAACCAGCGGCGGGAATGCTGCTTAAGAGGGGAAATAAGGAAGGGACTGAGCTCCCACTGNATTCAAATGGGAATATCTTTCTTTTTATCCTTTGCCTTTAGCTTCCCTCCTTTTCTCAGCTATTTGTAAGGTCTCCTCAGACAACCATTTTGCCTTTTTGCATATCTTGTTCTTAGGGATGGTCTTGATCACTTCCTCCTGTACAATGTCACAAATCTCAATCCATGGATCTTCATACACTCTTCTATCAGATCTAATCCCTTGAATTTATTTGTCACTTTTCATTGTATAATCGTAAGTGATTTAAATTAGGTCATACCTGAATGATCTAGTGATTTTCCCTACTTTCTTAAATTTGAGTCTACATTTGGCAATAAGGAGTTCATGATCTGAGCCACAGTCAGCTCCTGGTTTTGTTTTTGCTGACTGTATAAAGCTTCTTCATCATTGGCTGCAAAGAATGTAATCAGTATAATTTCAGTATTGACCATCTGGTGATGTCTGCATGTAGAGTCTTCTCTTGTGTAGTCGGAAGAAGGTGTTTGGTATGACCATTGCATTCTCTTGGCAAAACTCTCTTTAGCCTTTGACCTGATTCGCTTTGTACTCCAAGGGTAAATTTGCCTGTTACTCTAGGTATCTCCTGACTTTCTACTTTTGCATTCCAATCCCCTATAATGAAAAGGACATCTTTTTTGGGTGTTAGTTCTCGAAGGTCTTATAGGTCTTCATAGAACCATTCAGCTTCAGCTTCTTCAGCATTACTGGTCAGAGCATAGGCTTGGAAACTGATATTGAGTGGTTTGCATTGGAAATGAACAGAGATCATCTTGTTGTTTTTGAGATTGCACCCAAGTACTTCAGTCAGACTCTTGTTAACTATGATGGCTACTTAATTTCTTCTAAGGGATTCTTGCCCACATTAGTAAATATAATGGTCAACTGAATTAAATTCACCCATTCCAGTCTGTTTTAGTTCACTGATTCCTAAAATGTCAGTATTCACTCTTGCCATCTCCTGTTTGATTACTTCCAATTTACCTTGATTCATGGACCTTCATTCCAGGTTCTTATGCAATAGTGTTCTTTACAGCATTGGATTTTACTTCCATCACCAGTCACATCCACAACTTGTCATTGCTTTTGCTTTGGCTGTCTCTTCATCCTTTCTGGAGTTTTTCCTCCACTCTTCTCCAGTAGCATATTGGGTACCTACAGATCTGAGGAATTCATCTTTCAGTGTCATATCTTTTTACCTTTTCATACTGTTCATACAGTTTTGCTTGGGAAAATGTTAATATTAATACTGGTGATTCTAATGATACTTTCTACTGAGCATCAACCACTCAATAAAAAATACTATAAAATACTGCCATTGACTCCCACCACCATCTTTGGCCTCAAAGATAAAAACTGTGAACAAAACCACCCACTAACTTTTCTGCTACTTACCTAAATATTGCTTTACAGTTTAAATATTCACTGTTAATATTAGAGAACCAATATAAAGAAATTTAGTATTAATGCTTATTGTTGTATGCTTTTGTCTTATGCTAACCATGTTTAAAATAATCACAAAAGTAAGTGAAAATATATTAACTGTAAATTTTTAACCGCGAGAAGAATATGGAGGTTTTGCCTGAATTGTTGAAGACAGGAATGTTTACCTAAAGATTCAAATTTATCTTGTAATACACAACCTCAAAAATGCAGATGACACCATCCTTACGGCAGAAAGTGAAGAGGAACTAAAGAGCCTCCTGATGAAAGTGAAAGAGGAANTGCCTGAATTGTTGAAGACAGGAATGTTTACCTAAAGATTCAAATTTATCTTGTAATACACAACCTCAAAAATGCAGATGACACCATCCTTACGGCAGAAAGTGAAGAGGAACTAAAGAGCCTCCTGATGAAAGTGAAAGAGGAAAGTGAAAAAGTTGGCTTGAAGCTTAACATTCAGAAAACTAAGATCATGGCATCTGGTCCCATCACTTCATGGCAAATAGATGGGGAAACAATGGAAACAGAGACAGCCTTTATTTTGGTGGGCCCTAAAATCACTGAAGTTGGCAACTGCAGCCATGAAATTAAAAGATGCTTGCTCCTTGGAAGAAAATCTATGACCAACCAAGACAGCATATTAAAAGGCAGAAACATTGCTTTGCCAACAAAGGTCCATCTAGTCAAAGCTATGGAGAAGGCAATGGCACCCCACTCCAGTACTTTTGCTTGGAAAATCCAATGAATGGAGGAGCCTGATGNGACCAACCAAGACAGCATATTAAAAGGCAGAAACATTGCTTTGCCAACAAAGGTCCATCTAGTCAAAGCTATGGAGAAGGCAATGGCACCCCACTCCAGTACTTTTGCTTGGAAAATCCTATGAATGGAGGAGCCTGATGGGCTGCAGTCCATGGGGTTGCTAAGAGTCGGACACGACTGAGCAACTTCACTTTCACTTTTTACTTTCATGCATTGGAGAAGGAAATGGCAACCCACTCCAATGTTCTTGCCTGGAGAATCCCAGGGATGGGAGAGCCTGATGGTCTGCCATCTATGGGGTCGCACAGAGTTGGACACGACTGAAGCAACTTAGCAGCAGCAGCAGCAGCAGCAGCAGTCAAAGCTATGGTTTTTCCATTAGTCATGTATGGATATGAGAGTTGGACTATAAAGAAAGCTGAGCACCAAAGAATTGATTCTTTTGAACCGTGGTGTTGGAGAATACTCTTGAGAGTCCCTTGGACTGCACAGAGATCAAACCAATAAATCTTCAAGGAAATCAATCCTGAATATTCATTGGAAGCTGAAACTCCAATACTCTGGCCAGGTGATGGGAAGAACTGACTCATTGGAAAAGATCCTGATGCTGGGAAAGTTTGCAGGCAAGAGGAGAAGGGGCGATGCAGGATGACATGGTTGGATGGCATCAGCGACTCAATGGGCATGAGTTTGAGCAAGCTCTGGGAGTTGGTGACAGACAAGGAAGCTTGGCATGCTGCAGTCCATAGGGTCACAAAGAGACAGGATTGAGTGACTGAACTGAATACAACTGATGTCACATACAATTAACAAGTTTATCTGGGAAGGAAAGATTGAGCAAAATGACTTTGCCAATGGAGGGAAGGGGCACTGGCTAATGAGTGAATATGCCAAAATAAAAAAAGAAAGAAGAAGAAAGGAAAATATCTTTTAAAGGTCTAGTTTTTTTTTTTTTTCTTCTTGTTTTCAATGGGAATGATCTTATCTAGGCTAGGTGAAAACATCCTTCACTGGGTTAGGCAAATTTGGAGTCTATAGCTTGTGAATTTTAGAGCTCTGCTTTACTTTGAAATAGTCATGGTGATTTCATACTCTTGGTAGATTGGCCTTGGGTATGGAGAACACCAAATATGGAAAACTATTGAACCATCTCCATTTTCACTGCAAATTACAGACACATAGTCTTCTGATTTGTGACTTGGGTAAAGAGATTGAAATATGCATTGTGGCCAAGTGGATTTTCTCCAGGATTCTGGTATTCCAAAGGGTGAAAAAAATTTTGAGAAAGTACCCTTTGTGAAGACTTTTTAAATAAGAGGACTTTCCTAAAATTAGTTTGAAGTGAGAAGTATATAACCAAAAGATGAGCATGACGTTATCACACTTCTACATATTTGTGATTGGCAAAACCTTCTGAAGAGTGGCAGTATTTAACAACTCTATTTTTATTAATCCTTATCATTCCATAAAGATCTTCATTCCAGACTCTCTCCAAATGGATATTGAAAATGCATATTGGTAACATATTTGAAATTTATAAAAACTGAGGAATATTTTAATGTAGAACACTAAGAAATCCTCATGTAAATTTCTTTATAAAAACATAACTATGACACTGGTTTCTTTAATGGAACGAATCATTCACAAGACCATTTTTCAGACTGGAAAAGGAATCACAGATTTGTAAATCCAATGTTCCTGCCAGTAGAGCTAAAACCTCAAAATAATGATGTGGTGATAATTTTCTCAGTGTCTGATAAGTTCAGTTGGAGTCAGAAGCAGAATGTTTATACCTTAAAAATTTACGAAGAAGCTGTAGGTGCAAACTCATGTTCAAATGATGCTCTACTTAACAAATTCTTATGTGATAAACCCAGTAAGGGCAAAAAAGAAAAAAATAATGTGGAAAGAACACAAAATGTCTGTATTTCACATTTAGCAAATTTAACTGTCTTCTCCAGATTTGCACCAGATTGGTCCACTGAGACTCCAAGGAAGGTATTTCTGCCCTACATTTTAGCACATTCAGTGAAGAGGAAAAGGATGACAAATATTTTGAAAAGGCTAACAAGATTTAATTATATTCACAGTATTTAGCTTGCTTTAGAAACGGAAAGAATTTTTTTTTAATTCTTTCAATTTTACTTTTAAACTTTTTATACAAAATAGGTAACTAATGAGACCTGACAATATAGCATAAAGAACTCTACTCAATGCCAAATGGGAAGGAAATCCAAAGAGTGTTATCCATGTATACATATAGCTGATTCTTTTTGCTGTACAACAAGCAGAAATTAGCACAATGTTGTAAAGCAACTATAATAATAAAAAACAACAACAACACATTTTTGTTTTGTTTTGTTTTGTGGCAGAGAAGAAAATAATGAGCTTATTCCAAGTGGCTAAAATGCGCCATTGGATTACTGTTTGCACCTAATACTGAATAATTCACAAAGGACATTCTTTATATTGGTGATTTCTTTTTTCTTTGTTTGGAATAATGTTAAATCTCTTGATTTATTGTTTGTTCAAACACAAGTGTTTTAAATCCATTGTACCTGTAGAAATACAATAATTGAGGTTGATTTAAATTTGTAAAAGCTGAAAATTCTTAAAACTATGGCTAGAATTCCCTTTTATTCCCCTTTGTTCTTGAAGGTCTTCTCATTAAAAGACCAGGCAATGATGTTCTTGGCTTCAGCCTTTTCTACCTAGAGCTTGCAGACTGTCATCTCTTTAGAGGGACAGTGTGTTACACTCAGACTACAAAAGCAAAACAGACTGTGACTGATTCCTTCCAGGACATTCTCCCGTCACCAGAAACTGCTACTTCATATGGAAACAGAAACTATTTTGTTCAATTAGGTTAAGACTTACAAATATAATTAAAGTGGACACAGCCATTGCTTTAGTGAGAACCTCTTCTGTTCATCAGGGAACTGCTGTACCTAAGGGAAACCGAACCAAACTAAGCACACATCTTCAGTCCCTTGATCCTTGGTCAGTTGCAAGATAGCATACCTTCTCTTCTGCACTTATTCTATTTAAATCAATTTTTTATTGAAGTATACTTGTTTTACAATGTTGTGTTAGTTTCAGCTGTACAGCAAAGTGAATCAATTATATATGTATATTTTCAGATTTTTTTCCATTATAGGTTATTACAAGATATTAAATAGAGTTCCCTGTGCTATACAGCTGGTCCTTGCTGCTTATCTATTTTATATATAGTAGTGTCTCTTAATCCCAAACTCCTAATTTATTCCTCTACCCTCCTTCCCCCTTTAGTAACCATGAGATTGTTTTCTATGTCTCTGAATTTCTTCCTGTTTTGCAAATAAGTTCATTTGTATCGATATTTTGATTCCACAAATGATATCATATGATAATTGTCTTTCTCTAATTTAAACAGATACATGGACCCAATGTTCACAGCAGCATTCTTTACAATAGCCAAGGCATGGAAGAAGCCTAAGTGTTCCTCAACAGATGAGTGGATAAAAAATATATTGTATATATATGTATATACCTGTTATACATAATTGAATTTTACTCAGTAAAACTGAAGTTTACTCAGTCATAAAAAAGAATGAAATATTGCCATTTATAGGCCAACATGTATTGGCCTAGGATTATCATACTAAATAAAAGTATCAGATAGATTAAGACAACTATTAACACTCATTCTTAAACTTCTAGGTATGTTTTCTGGCACTTCAGTCCTCATTGGAGAAGGAAATGGCAATCCACTCCAGTATTCTTGCCTGGAGAATCCCGTGGACGGAGAAGCCTAGTAGGTTACAGTCCACGGGGTTGCAAAGAGTCAGACACGACTGAGCGACTTCACCTTCACCTTCACCTTCAGCCCTCATGATAAATCCCAGTGACACTGTTATCCATGAAATGAACCCTCTAAAACTAGATTCTCAGTTCTTTCCCCCTAAACTGATTGACCTACATCATTTCACAACTCTGGTTTCATAGTTATTAATAGATCTTGCTCCTTGCTATACAATCTGCACAATCTCACCTCTGAAATGCTAAATTAAATCATTCAACTCTGTGAGCATAAACGCCTGCCCCTCATGTTTCTCATTCAATTTTTCCAACTTTCTTGTTAAATATCTTGGGAATCCCATTTCTATCCCTTGTATATTTCTTCTTCCTCTATTCAACTCTTTCAGCATCCACTTCTCTCCTTCACTCCATTATGTGCCAGCATCCATTAATGTCTGATGGAATTCCCTTGGCCTCTTGCCATTAAAGCCTTAGGCTCACCCAGTCCTGTATCCATTCTTTCCACTTTCTGTCATTTTATAGTTGAAGAGTTACTCCATCTTCTGTTCCAAGCCAGTCCTTTCAGTCTGCTTTCTCAGGGGTATTGATCTATTGATTATGTTCCCTCTCCCTGTAGCTTCAATGTTTCCTCTCTCCTGCTCACTATCAGAGTTAAATTTCCTCAAGTCTCTTTCATCTTAAAAATGATACTCTTTCTGTCCCATATTCTTTTTTCTCTTGATCTTTGTCTTCCTTCTTCACAGGAAGATTCATAAAAGAGATATCACACACGGTAACACTATTTTCTCATCTCCTAACATTTCTCTGAAATATTTTTTATCAAAGTCACCAGAGCCATCTGTTTGATAAATTTAATGTGATGCTTTTACAACTTGGACCCACTGGCAACATTTAACACAACTCGTTACTTACTCCTTAATAAAATGCTGCTTTTTCAGGATATCTAGGATGATGATACTTTCCTGGACACTAGCTGGTTGACCTAACTGCTCTGCAGTATTTTTGCAGGTGGCAACAGTGCTTTGTTTTTTAAATACGAGACTCTCTCCTTGTCCCACTTTTCCTAAATGAGCCTAGTGACAGCCATGGCTTTAAAGACAAAATGGATCTTGACATTTCCCAAATAAATGTCTGATTTAGATCTCTTTCCTGAGCTCTATACTTGTGTATCTTTTTTACTTATTAGATAGTTTTAATTGCATTTTGTATTGGTGCTCTCAAATCGATTCATCCAAAGGTTAATTTGTCCATCCAAAGGTTAATTTGTCATCTACCATGCTAAACTTCTACCATGCTCAACATCTACCATGCTCTACTTCTACTGAGGTATATATTTAACAGAACAAAAATACTATCGACTCAGCTTCCTATGCCAGAAATATGGGAATCATATAAGACTTTAGAAAGCCTTAACCCCACCTCTCTGAACAAATCTGTTACCAAAATCTGTTAATTCTACTGCTCAAATATCTTTCAAGCTTTTCCACTAGCCCTAGTTCAGTGTGAAATTGTTCTCTTATTAGATAGTCATCGTGGCTTTTCCTGACTTCAGTCACTTTTCCACATTATAGCTAGAATCTTTCCAAATTCTAGCTGATTATGCCATTACCCTGCTTAAAACAGTCAATGTCTTCTTATTGCAATTAGAAAAGTGTTCAAATACCTATCTATCACTTATAAAGCTTTCTTTTGCTCATATTTCATCGCTTTCCCTGACATATTCTTTATGCATCAACCATGTAGAATTTTCTTTATCTAAATGTTTGATACGTTTAAGGTCTGATTCTTTGCCTGCTGTTCCCATGTTCTCTATTATTATTTCTTCCCCAATTTCTTTACCTAGATAACTTCCGTTTATGACACAACTTAAAAATACCTTTTCTTCCCCACTGGGAAGTCTCCTCCTGATGCTTCTCCTTTTCACTCCTCCATCCAAATGAATTCTCTTTCTCTTAGTCTTTGAGATAGCTAAAAGCTGTACTTTTCCATAGAAATCATACTATGCTGGAATGTAATATCTCATCATCTTCAACTTCTCTGTATTACCACTTCTACTAAAGCAGTAATTTTATCTANCTCCTCCATCCAAATGAATTCTCTTTCTCTTAGTCTTTGAGATAGCTAAAAGCTGTACTTTTCCATAGAAATCATACTATGCTGGAATGTAATATCTCATCATCTTCAACTTCTCTGTATTACCACTTCTACTAAAGCAGTAATTTTATCTAATGTAATCACCACTATTAGGGAAATAGGTCTTCCCTATTAGGGAAATAGGACAAGACCTGTGCAATATACTTATGTTGTATAGACAAATAATTGAGTTTTCAAAAATTACTGAATGTCTATTATATTTTAGGTTATATGATGAAAATCTGTAAAGTTACGTGTGTGCACCCAGCTCTTCAGGAGTTTATAATTGAGGTGGAAAACAAAACAAAACAAAACAAAACAAAACCTATACTCTTTACCTTTCTCAACAAGACAGAAAAGTCTCACTGTGTTATTTGACCTTTAAATTCAATGAAAGTTCAAAAATAAGGAGGTAAATTAAGACAAGAAGGGAGTTTGAAATCAGATTATTTAGGGCTATGCAGCTGTATCAGTGAGGATGGTTTTAAAGCAACAGGGTATTCTTCAGGTAATATTAGAACAATAACATATTAACTTGGAAAAAATATTTAAAACACATAAACTTGTTTTGGAAAAATAATAAGCCAGTATATTCCCCTTCCATTTCCCTGAATTTGATTCATTATTTTTATTTTATCTACAGAGTTTACTATTGTTGACAATCAAGCTTTAGATCTTGAGATACAAATTATATTCCCTTGGAGGAATCACTATAATGGCTACGTTATGGTTGACTACAGTTCAATAACACAGAGGATTTAAAGACACACAAATGATGTTGAAATATATACAATACCATATGTAAAATAGATAACCAGTGCAATGAGAGTTTGGTGCATGAAGCAAGGCACCTAAAGCCAGTGCTCTGGGACAACCCAGAAGGATAGGTTAGAGAGGGAAGTGGAAGGGAGTTCAGGATGTAGGGGAGGCATGTATGCCTATGTGCTGTGCTTAGTCGCTCAGTCACATCTAACTCTCTGTGACTCCATGGACTGTAGCCCACCAGCTTCCTCTGTAAATACTAGAGTGGGTTGTTATGCCCTCCTCTGGGGGATTGTCCCCATCCAGGGATAGAACCCAGGTCTCTGCATTGCAGGTAGATTCTCTACCATCTGAGTCAACAGGGAAGCCTTGTTAAATATGCCTATAGCCTATTCATATTGATGTATGGTAAAAGCCATCAAAATATTGTAATTATCCTCCAATTAAAACAAATAAATTAAAAAAATAAACACATAAATAAAAAGACACTAAGGAAATCATCAAATTTAGACCCTTGAGAAGATTAGTCATGTAACATCTATATCACAGAACTTTGACAGACATTGGCACAAGGCTAAATGTTTTCTGTTTGTGCTTTAAAAAGCAGTTTTGATATTGACATGCTGCTGCTGCTTCTGCTGCTAAGTCGCTTCAGTCGTGTTCGACTCTGTGCGACCCCACAGACGGCAGTCCATTGGGCTCCGTCATCCCTGGGATTCTCCAGGCAGGAACACTGGAGTGGGTTACCATTTCCTTCTCCAATGCATGAAAGTGAAAAGTGAAATTGAAGTCGCTCAGTCGTGTCTGACTCAGCGACCCCATGGACTGTAGCCCACCAGGCTCCTCCATCCATGGGAGTTTCCAGGCAAGAGTACTGGAGTGGGATGCCATTGCCTTCTCCGGATATTGACATAATAATCTATTATTAAAAGGAATACAAAGCAGTAGATTTCTACCTTTTTAAAAACAGTTTTAGATAAATTATCTTTCCAATATTAATAATTTACTTAATCCTATATATTATTGAGCTTCAAGCTATCTATCTGAAAAATGGTGATAATGAGTACGTACTTTGTAAGGTTACAATGAGAATAAAATGACTTAATTAGTGCTTCTCATTCTTATTTTAGTTCTTTTTATTTGTAAAGAAAAAAAAAATCAACTATTTTTACAGTCTACTGATATGAAATGAGGTACATCATGGCAAGTCCAGTCCAGGGGGTTTTATCCTGGAGTTTCTAATATGGCTTCCCTAAGAGCTATGCAGAAATACATCAAACCCAGTGAAGGCATGCATTTGGGAAGCTCTGAGCTTGTAAAGTCCTTAAAATTATGCCTGACATATAATAAGCATTCCATGTATTTATAATTTGGTCATGTTATTTTATTCTCTGTTTCTCTGTAGAAAATTTCTTTAAAATTGATCCAATTCTTCTTTTTTTTTTTCTAATTCAAAGAGGTGGTACTAATTTTGTTATATCAAGGTCTTTGATTTTTTGAAATGAAACTAAGGGATATAATAAAAATACAAAAAAAAACCCCACAAAAAAACCCTAAGGTAATTTACTATAGGGACAATAATTAAACATTTATGTTCATATGTATTACCACATGGTCCAAAAGAAAACACACAAAAAGTAGCATGGCCAATATTCATTAAATCATGCATGATCTACTAAGATATTTAACAAAAATAGGGCAGAGTTATATAAATTATTTGAATTATGACTTAGTTACCATCCTGCTAACTTTAAAATTTTTATGTATTTCTCCAAAATATTCTAGTACTTCATTTTTAAAAATGAAAATGATATGATATTAAATATCATTTTACAAATGTATTAGTTGAATAGTTCTTTTTATTGATTCTATGCATATTTTCATATTTCCAGTGAGATCAGATTGGATATTAACAAATAGTCATGAAATACCAGAAAAAAAATAAACTTAATGGATAAATAGATTGATAAGATATATTAGGATGATAGACAGTTTTAAGCAGATGATGCAAAAGTGCCTGTTTTTTTCTTTGTTTTTGTTTGCACTGCAGCAAGTGAGATCTTAGATCCTCAACCAAGGATCAAACTTGTACCCCCTGCATTGAAAGCAAGGAGTCTTAACCACTGGAACACCAAAATGCCTTTTGAATCAGTTCTAATGAGATGGATGAAACTGGAGCCTATTATACAGAGTGAAGTAAGCCAGAAAGAAAAACACCAATATAGTATACTGACACATATATTTGGAATTTAGAAAGATAGTAATGATGATCCTGTATGTGAGACAACAAAAAAGACACAGGCGTATAGAACGGACTTTTGGCCTCTGAGGGAGAGGGAGAGGGTGGGATGATTTGGGAGAATGGCATTGAAGCTTGTATACTATCATGTAAGAAACGAGGCGCTGGTCTATGTTCGATGCAGGATGCTTGGGGCTGGTGCACGGGGATGATCCAGAGAGACGATGTGGGATGGGAGTTGGGAGGGGGATTCAGGATTGGGAGCTTGTGTACACCTGTGGTGGATTCATGTCGATGTATGGCAAAACCAATACAGTATTGTAAAATAGAATAAAGTAAAAAAATAAATTAATTAATTAAAAAAATAAAGTCATAGTTTACTGAAATCTTTCTGATTATTTTAAAAATGATAACATTAGAAGAAATCTGTAATATATTTTGCTTTTACCAGGAGACAGCTAAATAGACAAAAAGCTCAATTATATTCTTCTAATCTACTGCTATGGAATTAATGTATTCCCTTAAAATTCAGATCTTGAAACCCTAATGGGATGATATTGGAGATGGGCTTTTGGGAAGTAACTAAGTCATGGAGGTGATATCCCTTGATGAGACTAGTTTCCTTATGAGGGAAACAGGGTAGCCAGCTGTCTCTGCTCTCCATCTTCTGAGGCTACAACAAGAATATGATCATTCACATATCAGGATATGCCAGAACCTTGATCTTGGGCTTTGCAAGATTCAGAAGTATGAGAAATGAATGTTTGTTGTTAAACCATCCAATTTATAATATTCTTTTCTAGCAGCCTGACCCACCACGTATACTACAGAAGAGGGAAGAAATATGGCTTTTGGAACTTGGCAAATTCTGGATTTATCTATTGCCTGGACATTTAAACAACTAAACAGATGTTCAATGAGAGAGAACACATTTTGATAGTGAATATGAATACTCACTAAAATGAACTGCAGAATGATTACAATAAAATTAGACTCCCCAAAGAGATAATCACATAATGTTCACACGCAGAAAACCTTTAACACTATTTATAACAAAAGCATCTGGCGATACCCAGATGTTCTACAACTTTTCTCTGAAAGGAAAAAACAGCCATAACTCAGTGAACCATTATCAGAAAGCATGATTTAAGTGTTTTTTCCCCTTGAATGACTATTGATTGAAATAATCCATAAATATATTCTGCAGAGTTTAACTCAATTAAAAAATAGACTGTGTGCAAAATATGTGTAAAATCCTGTTAGATATTGTAGGAGATATAGAAATAAATAAGACATTATCTTAAAAATAATTTCTGTTGTTGAATTTGTAAGATGTACAAGCAGACTGTGTATGAATAAAATGACATGAGCCAATTAATGCATTTCATCATAAGCAAGTACTGATTTAGTTTAGCTTCCTGATATGAATGAAGTCTATGTGAAAGTTGCTGTTGTGTCCGACTTTGTGATCCCATGGACTGTAGCATGTCCATCACCCTGTCCATCACCAACTCCCAGAGCTTGTTTAGAATCATGTCTGTTGAGGCAGTGGTGCCATCCAATCATCTCATCCTCTGTTCCATTCTCCTGCCTCCAATCTTTCCCAGCATCAGGGTCTTTTCTACGGAGTTAGTTCTTTGCATCAGGTGGCCAAAGTATTGGAGTTTCATCTTCATCATCAGTCCTTCCAATGAATATTCAGGATTGATTTCCTTTAGGACTGACTGGTTTGATCTTGCAATCCAAGGGATTCTCAAGAGCCTTTTCTAACATCATAGTTCAAAAGCATTAACTCTTTGGCACTCAGCTTTCTTTATTGTCAAAACTGTTACTTCCATGTGTAACTACTGGAAAAACCATAGTTTTGACTAGATGGACCTTTGTTGGCAAAGTAATGTTTCTGCTTTTTAAAATGCTGTCTAGGTTGGTCATAGCTTTTCTTCCAAGGAGCAAGCATCTTTTAGTTTCATGGCTGCAGTCACCATTAGAATGAAGTCTAAGTAAATATAAAACAGTCCAGGAGAGTTTGGTGAGGGAATTATTCATGCTTATTAATATAAGTATGAAATACCTTATTAATGGTTTGGTCTTTTAAACTACCTCCAAACACATACCTTACAGATACAAAATATTAAAAATAACAGTAGTAGTTAATAGTAATTATGTTGCTATTTTAAATTTATATCAATATTTAAATATATTATTAAGTAGTTTTAAGTGCTCTAATTAATTGATGTACAATGATTTCAGAAATAGTTTGTTCCAGAGCTAATCAATTAAGAATTAATTTTCAGAATTCTTGAATTCAAATACATTTACCAAGTTTTATTATTTGTTGATCACACTGTACCAATAGCGTGAATGTTAAATAATGGTTATAGACTTATAGGCCTGAAAAGATGAAATAGTTGAATAATTCCCAATATGCCTCTACAGGTTTCCAATAGAAATTTCTTATTAAAGTATCTGTGTAGGTATTGGCCATGACAAAGAGAAGATTTGTATATGATAAATACTTATTGCTATAACCTTCTCTCTCATTCATTTTCTATAACAGAATTATATAATTATTCATGTGTAAGGTATGGATTTGGTAATTCAGTGATTGTTCAAAAACTTATTTTGGTCAAGATGTTCATAAATATATATCTGTTATATGTTAGTATCTGATTCTAAGTCTATAATCTTCCCTCCAAATTCCTAAGATAATGCCAAAGGAGAAGGATAACTAAACATGTTCTGTGTAAGATGGGCCCGAGGTAATGTTCAGAGGTAATTACCTATAATACTGTGTGAATTCATTTTCAAAGCAAGTGATCTAAAATGCTGAGAAGTTGAAAGTCATCTGCATGAACAAGGAGGAGATAAACTCTGCCTGGAGTTGGGAATTTGATAGCTGGTATTAACAGCTCAAGTTAAAAAAAAAATGTCAGTGAGCCATTTCAAGATGAAGGCAGCTTCATAAATTGAAGTCTGAGACATTATACATCTAAATTCTACTTATCTGCCCTTGAGTCAACTTTCAGACTTGTCTCTAGGATCTGTGGAAACTTGTTTCTTACATCAACACTAAGCAAGTCAGGGGCACATTGCCAAATTTTTTTGGTAAAAAGGATGGCAATAAACACCGTGTAAAGGATGCTGAGACCTCTTAGTTTTCCAACTAATGTTTCACTGTGTGTGTGTCAGTCGCTCAGTCATGTCTGACTCTTTGTGGCCCGATAGATTGTAACCTGCCAGGCTCTTCTGTCCATGGAATTCTCTAGGCAAGAATACAGGACTGGGTTGCCATTCCCTTCTGCATGGGATCTTCCCGACCCAGGGATTAAACCCAGGTCTCCTGTATTGCAAGTAGATTCTTTACCATCTGAGTTTGGGTAAAACCACATGTAAGTTAGAAAGTAAAGGATTCTAAATTTGGGTTTCAAAAGTCTAACTCAAGACACTGGTTGGAACTAGAAAAGCTTGCCATTTCTGCCCTTTCTTGGATGTTTAGAAATTCATTCTTTCCTTCTGCATTTTTGAAAATGAATAATCACAGGGAGATTAGAGGTGATGAAAAAAAGATGAGATTTGGCAAGTGCATTTAATGTATTCCCATTCTGTCTTGGTACTGAGGTCTGGGGGTGGCAACTGCAAATGTTTATCCTGAAGGAAGAAAATTCACAGCTCTTGCTTATGTTCTCAAATTGACAATAGCACACATATATTAAACATGTTTAATATATGTTAAACATTAAAAGTACATGTTTATATATATATATGTATCTTTTTACTCATGGGTGTCTTTATACACATTTTTGTTTAAATACTTGAGTCCATATATACCCTCATATTGAATTTTCTTTTAATCTGACTTCTGATTAGTATTTACAGTANGGGGCCTGTTAAACATTAAAAGTACATGTTTATATATATATATATGTATCTTTTTACTCATGGGTGTCTTTATACACATTTTTGTTTAAATACTTGAGTCCATATATACCCTCATATTGAATTTTCTTTTAATCTGACTTCTGATTAATATTTACAGTATATGAGAATCAAGTTACAAACTTTTACACTCATAACTGCATCTCTTCTTGCATCCAGAAACTTAAAAATGACAGTATTCAAAAACTGATATTACTGTGAGATCAGCCTATGGAAACATAGTTTCTTAGATTAACATATGAGATGAAAATGTCTGACATAACTACAAATGAGCTGAGCAAAGCACTTTACTAACTGCATTGCTTTTTCTATTTATGTTGTCTTAAGTTTGTTTTAGTGCATCAAGCCTAGTGCCTCAAAAACTAGCAGAAATGTGGGCATTGTTTGCTTTGTAGATAATTAACTAGTTTAGGTTTTTATGATTTAAAAAGTAAGATAATCTTTTTAGATATTAAAGGTATGGTGCCATGAACTCCAGAGGTAACAATGGAAAGGCTTCTTGAAATCACAAATGTACTAGGTACATGGATAAGTGTAGAGCTCTGTGACCATGATTTATTTTCAACACTTCAGTATTCAGCCATTCTGGAGACTCCTATTGCAAATTCATAAGGGTACACTGGGACGTGTGTAGAAGAAGCGATTTAGGAGGGGGAAAAAATTGCTTTCAAGTAAATTGTAATTACTGTTCTGTCTTTGGGGCAATAAAGTCTTTCCTCAGACACTGTGGCGGGCTCATCAGTGTGGGCTCATTGCTCTTGTGGGCTGGGGAGGAGCAGTGCTGTTTGGGTGAGTTATTGAGGGGACATCTGTGAAGTGACAGATGTCTGGCGCCTGGGCAGTGCTGGGTAAGCTCATGTTTTGTTTATGAAGCAGCCTCTCTTGGGAAAAGAAAAAAAAATGACATTTCTTTTTATCTTTGTCTCAGCAGAGCCTAAAATCACACTTCTCTTTAAGTGGTACGTGATTTATATATTAACCCAAGTAATTTCCCTCTTTTTCTCTTTATTGCAAAAGTAATTCCAGCAGACACAGTCCATGGACTAACTCTTGTTTCTGCGGCTTTGTTGACTCACTTCAAATAAAGTGTGTAGCTATTTGGATTTTTTTTAAAGGTCAGTTCTCAGGAAGATGAGGAGAGTTTAGATTCCAAATACATTTTCAGTACCTGAAACATCTGTTCTTCTCTTTCATTCCCGAAATTCAAACTAGACCCGAGGCCTTGTTTCTATGGCTTCAGCAGTTGTTGTCAGAGTTATTTCGACTACAAACAGACTTTTCAATTCTCCTGCTTTTGTGCCAGCTCCATAGTTTTAAGCCTTATCTTGGGCTTTTCTTCTTCCTCTCTTTGATCCTACGCCAGAAAAATCTTAAAAGGCAAAGTGAATTTGTGGTGTTTGCTCATTTTTAACTTTACAGTTCTGAGACAGAAATATCAGAAGCATCAGACACCTTTACCCTGGTACAAGTGTGTCAATGGCTGCAGAGACACACAGGACACCGATTTAATCTCAGGGACATATGTTTCAATGTGGTTGCATACGTGTATGTGTTTCTGATGTCATGTTTACATTTCTACTGGTGAAAACCTTAAAACTGGATAGTAATGTAGAGGTGGGGTGAGAAATATTATACAAATTAGAAAATGTTTCTAAAAGACAAGAGTTGGGAGTTCAAGTTTGTGCTAACATTTGAAGGAGGTAAATATTGACGGCTTTTTTTTTTGTCAAAGGTATAAAGTTTCTACAGGAACAAACAAAATGTTTTATATAAAAAAACTCTTTTATGTAAAGAAAACTGATTAGTCACTTCTTTTTGACAATGTCTGAAAATGACCCCTGGTGGTGTCAGAAATAGCAATGTTTTTATTATTTTGAAATTAATAGTTGGATTATATCCCAATGTATCATAAGCAGAAAGGAAGCTAATTTGGAGATGGCACTGTTTTTTTGTTTTTATGTTTTGTATATATTATGGCAGATTTCTTTTAGTCTTCTGTCTTTCAGAGAAGATAGGGAAGCCAGAGACTATTTCTTCATAAGACAATTTTTTAAATTCAGGCATAAATGAATACAGTGTTTTCCATCTTTTTGAGTAGTAGGTAAAAGTCTGAGCTCTGAGTTTGTCAAAGAAAGCAAGTGGGATCCTGCTAGGCAGTTTCAGGCCTCCCACTGACAGGGTGTGCCCAGCCTGAGAACAGACTGCCACCTGCTGCATGAGACAGAGGAACATGTGGTCTATAGGATTTTGAGCAGTTTCTCATTGGCCTTTGACTTACCAAATTCTCACTGGGGCATTAGTCCCATTCTGGCCGTCATCTTTTTAGAGACCTTACTCACAGAAAAGGACAAAAATTGCAAAGGAAAAGGTTGAAGGATGATAAAGTATTACCAGACCACCTGACCTGCCTCTTGAGAAACCTATATGCAGGTCAGGAAGCAACAGTTAGAACTGGNGGAGATCAGCCCTGGGATTTCTTTGGAAGGGATGATGCTGAAGCTGAAACTCCAATACTTTGGCCACCTCATGCGAAGAGTTGACTCATTGGAAAAGACTCTGATGCTGGGAGGGATTGGGGGCAGGAGGAGAAGGGGACGACTGAGGATGAGATGGCTGGATGGCATCACGGACTCGATGGATGTGAGTCTGAGTGAACGCCGGGAGATGGTGATGAACAGGGAGGCCTGGCATGCTATGATTCATGGGGTTGCCAAGAGTCAGACATGACTGAGTGACTGAACTGAACTGATGTTACAATGGCCCTTGACCCCACCACTCCTCAGACAAGACATTTTATCTTTCAGAATAAACCCTGGGCTTTCCCACTGACTGAGCAGTAAAGAATTTGCCTGCAATGCAGGATATCCACATTCGATCCCTGGGTCAGGAAATCCCCTGGAGAAGGGAATGGCAACCCATTCCAGTATTCTTGCCTGGAGAATCTCATGGACTGAGCAACCTGGTGGGCTACAGTCCATGAGGTCACAAAGACACAGACAAGACTGAAGCAACTGAGCATGCACAAACCTGTTATATCATGAAATCCCCCCAAAAGGCTCTTGAAAGGCTCATGACAGGCTACTCCAACACCACAGTTCAAAAGCATCAATTCCTCAGTGCTCAGCTTTCCTTATAGTTCAACTCTCACATCCATACATGACTACTGGAAAAACCATAGCTTTGACTAGATGGACCTTTGTTGGCAAAGTAATGTCTCTGTTTTTAAATATGGTGTCAAAGGTTTGTCAAAGCTTTTCTTCCAAAGAGCAAGCACCTTTTAATTTCATGGCTGCAGTCACCGTCTGCAGTGATTTTGGAGCCCAAGCAAATAAAGTCTGTCACTGTTTCTATTGTTTCCCCATTTATTTGCCATGAAGTGATGGGACTGGATGCCATGATCTTAGTATTCTGAATCCTGAGTTTTAAGCAAAATTTTTCACTCTCCTCTTTTACTTTCTTCAAGAGACTCTTAAGTTCTTCTTCACTTTCTGCCATAAGGGTGCTGTCATCTGCATATCTGAGGTTATTGATATTTCTCCTGGCAATTTTGATTCCAGCTTGTGCTTTATCCAGCCTGGCATTTCACTGCAGTATTCTTGGGCTTCTCTTGTGGCTCAGCTGGTAAAGAATCTGCCTGCAATGTGGGAGACCTGGGTTTGATCCCTGGGTTGGGAAGATCCCCTGGAGAAGGGACAGGCTACCCACTCCAATATTCTTGCCTGGAAAATTCCATGGACTAAGTCCATGGGTTTGCAAAGAGTCGAACACAACTGAATGACTTTCACTGTCACTCAGCATATATGTTAAACAAGCAGGATGACAATATACAGCCTTGATGTACTTCTTTCCCAATTTGGAATCATACCATTGTTCCATGTCCTGTTCTAACTGTTGCTTCTTGTCTTGCATCCAGATCTCTTCAGGAGGCAGGTAAGGTGCTCTGATATTCCCATCTCTAAGAATTTTCTAGTTTGTTGTGATCCACACAGTCAAAGGTTTTGGTGTAATCAATAAAGCAGAAGTAGATGTTTTTCTGGAACTGACTTGCTTTTTTGATGATCTAACGGATGTTGGCAATTTGATCTCTGGCTTCTCTGTCTTCCTAATTCCAGCTTAAACATCTGGAATTTCTCAGTTCACGTACTGTTGAAGCCTGGCTTGGAGAATTTTGAGCATTACTTTGCTAGTGTGTGAGATGAGTGCAATTGTGTGGTAGTTTGAACATTCTTTGGCATTGCTTTTCTTTGGGATTGGAATGAAAACTGATATTTTCCGGTCCTGTGGCCACTGTTGGGTTTTCCAAATTTGCTGGCATATTGAGTGCAGGACTTAAACAGCAGTAACTTTTAGGATGCATCCTGGTTTCAGATTATTATTGGTCAATTCTACCCAAATAAGAGCAGTCTAGGATTAGTACAATGGAAGAAGTTCCTATTTAATCACATGGGCTGCAGTCACAGGAATATGTTCCATGTCATCATGGAAAAGTCAGCACATATTTTACACTGATGTTAGAGGCTGTGTTTACATTTGCCCTCCCAAGCCAGAAAGGCATACTGGCAGGATCTAAGCATATCAGCTAAACCAGTTGAACTTGGTAGGCACAGTTTAACCATTGTCTTGGGGATTTGTGAGTAACAATTCTAATTAACACTGGCTATAAAACAAGGTAAGATTTCTGGTTGAAATCTGTCTCTTGGCTCAACTTTTCTGTCTTATTTCATTTGCAAAATAATTTTTTGTCTTGCCCAGTTCTTTTTTTCTCTGATCCGGACTTCCTAGATCTGGCAAACACTGTCTCTCTTTCTTCCCCTTAGCCTAACATTATTTATATTTACTGGGGCCTCTCACTATTATCCTCTCTGACTTCCTCCACAAGCTTTCTAGATGGTTTGGGGTGAATTGTTATGCTTGATCTCTGGATATTTGCACTCAATTTCTCTTTTGTATTCTTGAAATGTTTGAATTGGATGGTAATCTTTCTCCCAAGATTGCAGCTCAGAATGACTGTCAGGTTGCACCTCTGTTGAAAGTGCACTCTGCTCTTTATATTTTCAAGCTCTGGCTAGGGTATAATTTTGTTAACCTGTGCTTTCTGAGTTCATTGTCTGGACATAGAATGTAGGCCCCAACTATTTAAATATATCATAATGCAAAAAATAGCTATTGCTATATTAAATAAGAAAATTATTGCTTCTGTATTTTCACAACTGTGAGCTTTTATCATCCGCAGAGACAAAGATAATTATTTTATATAAAAGAGAAAAATAAGTGAAGCTAAAATGCACTTAACAGAATATATAAATAGAAGTGCCTACTTATAATTTCCTTCCTTAGACATATCAAAAACTACAAAAATGTTTGCTTCTGCCCCAGTATGGGCTTCCTCGGTGGCTCAGTATTCAAGAATCTGCTGTCAGTGCAGGAGACACAGGAGATTTGGGTTTGATCTCTGGATCAGGAAGATTCCCTGGAGGAGGAAATGGCAACCCACTCCAGTATTCTTGCCCAGAGAATTCCATGCACAGAGGAGACTGGCAGGCTACAGCCCATGGGGTTGCAGAGTAGGACATAACTGAGTGACTGAGCACATACATACTGCCCAACATAGTAGTTTATATCATATGAAAAGAATTATGAATTATTCTGAATTATGAAATTAATCCTTTAAGTGCATATATAATAAATCTATAATCAAGGGATTAAAGGATTAGCTATAATAGTTTTACATATAAACATAATATAAAACTATAAATAAATAAGATGTGTAACATTCCAGTATTAGTAATATAAACCAAATCTATTTGATACCTAAAAGTTTGGAAAAAAATAAAGCTATACAGCTTTTATAATGATATATAAGCTTTATCTTAAGTATTTTATGGGAAATAATAAAGGAAAACACATAGCCAAAAGCAGTGGGAGACTTTGCTAGCATGCTTTGAGTAAACAGAGAAAAAAGAGAGAGATGAAAAGTTGAGTCCGACAGCCACACTAATGGGGCAACACTGAGACTGGGAATCATGCTGAGCTCCTGAGAAATGAAGGATGTGGGTCCAAAGGGTGATGGAGCCTGAAGGTCTGAGAACCAGTGAATGACTCAGAAAGCAGATACTCAGAGCTGAATTGTAGAGTCAGAAATATATTTACATAGGACCACTTACAGATAAAAATTCTTGTCTAAATCGACTTTTACAACAAAAATGTTCAAATCTTGTTTATGCAACGTGAGGAAATAATTAGACAAGTGTTTAAGGCATGCTTATTCAAAAGTATCTTATAATACCAAACACTAGGAATAGTTAAATTGTTCAACAGTATATTCTTTGGTTCAATAAGTCAGGGCACTTCCAAACATTGGGATAGCTTGTATCAATTAAGATGTGGGCACAGATTCTATCTTCATTGCTGGTAAGCAAATATGTTCACAATGGGTTTCCGTTATGGCTCAGCAGTAAAAAATCCAACTGTAATGCAGAAGATACAAGTGACACAACTTCAGTCCCTGGGTCAGGAAGGTCCCTGGAGGAGGAAATGGCAACCCACTTCAATATTCTAGCCTGGAAAATTCCATGGTAGTCTACAGTCCATGGGGTTGCAAAGACTTGGTCATGATTGAGCCAATGAGCAGGATTTTCACAATATTTGTATGTAATAAAGGTAAGCCACACAGCAGCATTTAAAGCACAATTCACCTAAAACTGTAAAATTGTATAACACACACGGATGGGCCCAAAGAAATTATTTCGATAATGAGTGTCTGGAATAGTGAGATTAAAGATAATTATCTTTCTTTCTTTCTTTCTTCTGTTCTTCAGTGTGTATGCTGTACACTGTTACATACAATGACAATATATTGATTTTTCATTAGAAGATGACTGAACTTAAGAATAAAGAAAAGGAAAAATGTATCCATGAGAATCCAAAGGTTAAAATGGTAGCTGGGTATTTTGTCCTATTGTCAGAGCATTTGACTAATATTTTCAAAATATATTGTATTATGGAAGCAAATAATTTGTTTATTTTTACTGTTTTTCCCTCCTTTGGGAGCACTAGGGCTGTTAAAAAATGGCTCAGAAGGATATAGGCCTGAATTGTTCACTAAACAAGGGTACTTGACAAACCACCATAAAATGGAAGTAATCAAAAGATTCATAGAATTTGTACTGAAAAGGACCTAAAGAGGTTTAGTTCAGCTTCCTCATTTTATGGAGCAAGATGCTGAGACCAAAATAAGGTACTTGATTTGCTAAAAATAATACAAGTAATAGAAACAGAGATAAAACTAAAATTCAGAATTCATCTTCTTTTTTTTTTAAATTTACAGTCTGGAATCTTTTCACCATGTCACAATTATTAAATATTATAAAATGCAGAAGAAGAAGAGAAAAAACAGTTTCTTAATTTTTTATTTGCACTTTAAAATGTTCCAGAAGTGGGTGGAATATAATTTGGCAAGCAATGACAACTTTATATCAATTTATGGCTTAAAAAAATCTAATCCCAGCTAACAAAAGCATTAGGAAAAATCATGTACAAATGTATAATCTACTTAGAAATTAATGAGCTCAAGAAATGTTTATCTATCTATATATCTATATATGTTTTCACAAATGTACACAGAATTACATGTTAATAAATCCAAGAACTCTATTCTGAGTTTAAGAGAGAAATATCCATAGGACCCATAGTTTGTGTGGTTGTAAAGAAAAGGAGGATGAAGGCCACGTCTCTTGGGCATATAATGATGGATAATAGATTACAAGGGATTTTGCTTCCTTCAAAGTCACATTAGATACCTAATGTCAACCTCAGTCTTCTAGGGTCCTTCCTCCATGAAAAGAACCACATATCCATGCTTACATCGCCTTTGTTGGAATTAATTTATTTTGAAATTCTGTTTCCTAAACTTCTTGCTCAAGCTAAGAAGTATTTAATCCATTTTATCTTTATCAGCCACCAAAATTATGTTTACATGATCTTTAAAGGAATGCCATCTCAGTTTCTCCAATATAGGATATCTTGTATGCTAAAAAATACCTTTTAACCCTTCTAAAATGTTAACCCTTCTAAAGGAGAAAAGGACAGATATAAGCATCTGAATGCAGAGTTCCAAAGAATAGCAAGAAGAGATAAGAAAGCCTTCTTCAGAGATCAATGCAAAGAAATAGAGGAAAAGAACAGAATAGGAAAGACTAGAGATATCTTCAAGAAAATAAGAGACACCAAGGGAACATTTCATACAAAGATGGGCTCGATAAAGGACAGAAATGGTATGGACCTAATGAAAGCAGATGATATTAAGAAGAGGTGGCAAGAATATACAGAAGAACTGTACAAAAAAGATTGTCATGACCCAGATAATCATCATGGTGTGATAACTCATCTAGAGCCAGACATCTTGGAATGTGAAGTCAAGTGAGCCTTAGAAAGCATCACTACGAACAAAGCTAGTGGAGGTGATGGAATTCCAGTTGAGCTATTTCAAATCCTGAAAGATGATGTTGTGAAAGTGCTGCACTCAATATGCCAGAAAATTTGGAAAACTTAGCAGTGGCCACAGGACTGGAAAAGGTCAGTTTTCATTCCAATTCCAAAGAAAGGCAATGCCAAAGAATGCTCCAACTACCGCACAATTGCACTCATCTCACACGCTAGTAAAGTAATGCTCAAAATTCTCCAAGCCAGGCTTCAGCAATACGTGAACCGTGAACTCTCTGATGTTCAAGCTGGTTTTAGAAAAGGCAGAGGAACCAGAGATCAAATTGCCAACATCCGCTGGATCATGGAAAAAGCAAGAGAGTTCTAGAAAAACATCTATTTCTGCTTTATTGACAATGCCAAAGCCTTTGACTGTGTNCTAGGCATGATTTTTTAACATATCACTGTACACTGAAAAATAACACAATTAGAAGTTCATGTTGATGTATGGCAAAACCAATACAATATTGTAAAGTAATTAGCCTCCAATTAAAATAAATAAATTTAAATTTTTTAAAATAAAGAAGTTAAACTAGTCATACAGCTTAAGATAATCATAAGTAACTAATGATGAGCATAACATCTTTTAAACTTTAAAGTTAGTCCTACTTAAGTAAAAGCCATGTTTATTTCCAGCTGATTGATATTCCCACTTGATTTCTCAACATCAGATTCAACAGTAAAGGTCATAGTTCTTGCTTGCAAGTAGCTAATTTCTAATTTTCATATTTACTCTGAGTAGTTTCATTCCATCATCACCTAGCTTTACTATTTGGAGACAAAGAATGCTGGAATTTAAAGTTCACCTATTTTCTATCTCCCCCAATATTAATACCCCTAGCCATTTACCCCATCATGTTCTAATAATTCTGAAAGCCAAACTTATATCTTTTAAGAAGGAACTGGAGATTTCATTCTGAAGAAGACAGTGAAATCTTAGAACTCCCAGTGAAAAGGGTCAGAGATAAAAACTTCCATTCGCAAGTCTTGTTATACACCCTGAGGAATGGAAGGTGGACTTGAGTAAACTATTTAAAATTAGAATAAAAATTAAGTCAATGGAAAGAAAATTAAAGAAATTATGGTATCAGTCCCATAATGTAAAAAACTAAATAAAAGGAAATATAAAAACAAAGGAGAGGCAATTATTAGTAAAAGAGTTTAAGTAAATTTCATCGAATTTAAGTATATGAATTTTCAGACTAAAGGAGTTTGTAAATTATCCCTGAAGTCCTACACTATGACATCTTATCATGACATTTCAGGTAATAGAGACATGGAGAATATCATAATAACTGCCAGAGAGAACAAAATAGACTACATAGAAGGATTAAAATTCAGGATAGCAACATTAGAAGGTGGATGACAATATATCAATGCCTTCTCATTTTGAGAGGAAATTTTACTTAGAAATCCAAAAACAGGCAAATAATTAAGTGTGTGAATTTAGTAAAGGTGATTTTTGATAAGAGAATTATGACAAATCTACCTCCAGAAATTCTGTATGTTCTCCACAAAACAGATATTAATGTAAACCAAGAAAAAGAAGGACTTAGTGTTAAATAACTAGCCCAAATGACAGAATTAAAAGGAGGAAAAGACCCCGATGCTGGGAAAGATGGAAGGCAGGAGAAGAAGAGGGCAACAGAGGATGAAATGGTTGGATAGCATCACAGACTCAATGGACATGAGTTTGAGCAAGCTCTGGAAGGTGGTGAAGGACGGGAAAGCCTAGCATGCTGTAGTCCATGGGATTGCGAAGAGTTGGATATGACTTAGTGACAGAACTGAACTGACAAAGTTCTTCAGGAAAATTAAAACAAAAACAAAACTTGCTGAGTCCTTGATATGCTTATGTGTAAGGTAATATTTAGAGATTTTACAATTATCTTCTAAGTTTCAGAAAAAAATTACATAGAAAAATAAGCAAAGAGAGAGAAAAAGACTTTAACTTTTGGAAACAAAGGAAAGGGAAACAGCATATTAGTGTCTTAAGGTAGTCAGTTATAGTCAGTGTAAGGAAAACACTATATACTTGTTTAAAAAATTGTGATACAATTAATCGGATAAAGGTAGGGAGGTTA
This sequence comes from Neotragus pygmaeus, assembly GCA_006410875.1. Lineage (NCBI taxonomy): Eukaryota > Metazoa > Chordata > Mammalia > Artiodactyla > Bovidae > Neotragus > Neotragus pygmaeus. The sequence goes on along the minus strand of SJYV01030354.1, from coordinate 64,605 downwards.
AGAAGGAACTTTGGAAAGTGGTTAAGCCAGTTAAATTCTTATTACCATGTGCGATAAGTTACTTCAGTCATTTCTGACTCTTTGTGACACTATGGACTGTAGCCCTCCAGGTTTCTCTGTCCATTGGATTCTCCAGGCTAGAATACTGCAGGTGTTGCCATGCCTTCCTCCAGATTTTCCTGACCCAGGGATAAAACCCACGAATCTTACATCTCCTGTATTGGCAGACAGGTTCTTTACCACTAGCGCCACCTGAGTATTACTATGTGTGTATTAGTCACTCAGTTGTGTCCGACTCTGTGACCCCACAGCCCAGCAGGCTCCTCCATCCATGGAATTCTCCAAGCAAGAATACTGGAGTGGGTTGCCATTTCCTTCTCCAGTGTATTACAGGAGATAGAGAATGAATGAAGGATGAGGCAAAATCTACTAAAATAGATTCAAAGAGGTAATATATCTGAACTTCAGATCTCACTATGTCATAAAATGAAGAAAAACTCTAAGTCCAATTATCTTCTTTTGTACTAAAATAAAAAGAGAATCAATAGAAATGGAGGGGGAGGGGGTGAGAACTCAAGAAAACATAAAAAAGAATTGTAAAAATATAAGTGGTCCTGTGTTAGCAGGCTAGTCTCAGCAAGCTATGGTAAGTTATTAAAGTGGAAGTGAAATGGGCTGAAATAATGACTTTCAAGAGGTAATAAAAATTGTTCCTTTGTAAAAACTCTAGTTTCTTCATCATTGCACTTCTGCCTATTATTTTCAGGAAGGACAGACCATCTAAAAAAACACCCTATATATTAATATATATGTAATAAAATATATAAATATATATAAGTACATAATATATATTATATAAAATGACTAAAAGTTAACTTGTCTTGGCTGAAGTGGGAATGGAAACCTCAGTTGCTCTCTCATACCAACTTCACCCCACCCATACACATAACAAGGCAATTGTTCTTACTCTAATCTAGAATCACGTATCTATCAGAACTCTGAGAACTCAATTGTAAAACCAACAGTCTAATGCAACTCTGATTTTCTACTGAAATAACTGAGCATAGAAAGGATGTATGATTTGTCCAGATTTATTCAGTGGAATATAACTAAGTATTCTACAACCCAGGTCTACGTTATTTCCCAGAATTCTTCTCTTTTTCCTCTTCTACATTCAAACTGTTTTAATTCAAGGACTCTTAGTTGCTTAACGTTGTATTGTATTGTGCAGTCACTAAGTTGTGTCTGTTCTTTGAGACCCCATGGATGCTGGATGCCAGGCTTCCTTGTCCTTCAGTGTCTCCTGGAGTTTGTTCAAACTCATGTCCATTAAGTTAGTGATGCCATTCAACCATCTCATCCTTTGTTGCTCCCTTCTCCTCTTCCCTTAAATCTTCCCCAGCATCAGGGTAGTTTCCAATGGGTTGGCTCTTCACATCACATGGCCAAAGTATTGGAGCTTCAGCTTCAGCATCAGTTCTTCCAACGAATATTCAGGATTAATTTCCTGTAGGATTGATTGGTTTGAGCTCCTTGCTGTCCAATGGACTCTCAAGAGTCTTCTCCAGTACCACAGTTCAAAAGTATCCATTCTTCAGCCCTCAGGCTTCTTTATGGTCCAACTCACACATGACTACTGGAAAAACCATCAGTTCATTTCAGTCACTCAGTCGTGTCCGACTCTTTGTGACCCCATGAATCGCAGCACACCAGGCCTCCCTGTCCATCACCAACTCCCAGAGTTCACTCAGATTCACGTCCATCGAGTCACTGATGCCATCCAGCCATCTCATCCTCTGGCGTCCCCATCTCTTCCTGCCCCCAATCCCTCCCAGCATCAAAGTCTTTTCCAATGAGTCAACTCTTTGCATGAGGTGGCCAAAGTACTGGAGTTTCAGCTTTAGCATCATTCCTTCCAAAGAAATCCCAGGGCTGATCTCATTCAGAATGGACTGGTTGGATCTCCTTGCAGTCCAAGGGACTCTCAAGAGTCTTCTCCAACACCACAGTTCAAAAGCATCAATTCTTCGGTGCTCAGCCTTCTTCACAGTCCAACTCTCACATCCATACATGACTACTGGAAAAACCATTGCTTTGAATATACAGACCTTTATTGGCAAAGTGATGACTCTGCCTTTTAATATGCTATCTAGGTTTGTCATAGTTTTCTTCCAATTTAACTTATTCAGTTCAGTTCAGTTCATTCACTCAGTCATGTCTGACACTTTGGACCCCATGGACAGCAGCATGCCAGGCCACCTTGTCCATCACTAACTCCTGGAGTTTACTCAAACTCATCTCAATTGAGTCAGTGATGCCATCCAACCATCTCATCCTCTGTCGTCCACTTCTCCTCCTGCCTTCAATTTTTCCCAGCATCAGGGTCTCTTCAAATGAGTCAGTTCTTCCCATCAGGTAGCCAAAGTAACGGAGTTTTAACTTCAACATCAGTCCTTCCAATGAATATTTGGGACTTATTTCCTTTAAGATGGACTGGTTGGATCTCCTTGCAGTCCAAGGGACTCTCAAGAGTCTTCTCCAACACCACAGTTCAAAAGCATCAATTCTTCGGTGCTCAGCCTTCTTCACAGTCCAACTCTCACATCCATACATGACTACTGGAAAAACCATTGCTTTGAATATACAGACCTTTATTGGCAAAGTGATGACTCTGCCTTTTAATATGCTATCTAGGTTTGTCATAGTTTTCTTCCAATTTAACTTATTCAGTTCAGTTCAGTTCATTCACTCAGTCATGTCTGACACTTTGGACCCCATGGACAGCAGCATGCCAGGCCACCTTGTCCATCACTAACTCCTGGAGTTTACTCAAACTCATCTCAATTGAGTCAGTGATGCCATCCAACCATCTCATCCTCTGTCGTCCACTTCTCCTCCTGCCTTCAATTTTTCCCAGCATCAGGGTCTCTTCAAATGAGTCAGTTCTTCCCATCAGGTAGCCAAAGTAACGGAGTTTTAACTTCAACATCAGTCCTTCCAATGAATATTTGGGACTTATTTCCTTTAAGATGGACTGGTTGGATCTCCTTGCAGTCCAAGGGACTCTCAAGAGTCTTCTCTAACACCACAGTTCAAAAGTATCAATTGTGCGGTGCTCAGCTTTCTTTATAGTCTGACTCTCACATCCATACATGACTACTGGAAAAACCATAGCTTTGACAAGATGGACTTTTGTTGGCAAAGTAATCTCCCTGCTTTTTACTATGCTGTCTATGCTGGTCATAACTCTTTTTCCAAGGAGTAAGCGTCTTTTAATTTCATGGCTGCAGTCACCATCTGCAGTGATTTTGGAGCCCCCCAAAATAAAATCTGTCACTATTTCCACTGTTTCCCCACTTATTTTCCATGAAGTGATGGGACCAGATGCCATGATCTTAGTTTTCTGAATATTGAGTGTGAAGCCAACTTTTTCACTCTCCTCTTTCACTTTCATCAAGAGGATCTTTAGTTCTTCTTTGCTTTCTGCCATAGGTGTGGTGTCATCTGCATATCTGAGGTTATTGATATTTCTCCCAGCAATCTTGATTCCAGCTTGTGCTTCATCCAGCCTGGCATTTTGCATGATGTACCCTATATATAAGTTAAATAAGCAGGGTGACAATACACAGCCTTGAAGTACTCCTTTTCCTATTTGGAACCAGTCTCTTGTTCCATGTCCAGATCTAACTGTTGCTTCATGACCTGTACACAGATTTCTCAGGAGGCAGGTTAGGTGGTCTGGTAGTCTCATCTCCTGAAGAATTTTCCACAGTTTGTTGTGATCTACACAGTCAAAGACTTTGGCATAATCAATAAGGGAGAATAAGATGTTTTTTGGGACTCTTTTGCTTTTTCTATGACCCAATAGATGTTGGCAATTTGATCACTGGTCCTTCTGCCTTTTCTAAATCCAGCCTGAACATCTAGAAGTGTGCAGTTCATGTACTGTTGAAGCCTGGCTTGGAGAAGTTTTGGCCTTACCTTGCTAGCGTGTGAGATGAGTGCAACTGTGCCATAGTTTGAACATTCTTTGGCATTGCCTTTCTTTGGGATTNATTTGTGATATTCTTGTTTTTATATATTTCCCAGGTGAATGTCATGCCATAAACAGTTCCGAATTGATCATCTCTGAACTGTGAGTGGATATGGAGTCTTCATGGTTTACATTAAGATATTATCCTATAGGGTCATGCATTGTAATATAGTCAAAAGAAGGTCCTAACTGGTCTACACTCATGACTGGAACAATCACTGTTTACAGGATCTCTATGATGAGAAATGAATACAAGTCACAGTGCCAGTCCTTGAGAGGAATGAAACAGAGATGATTTTTATTGACAGTATTGTACTCACTGTTGTTCAGTTGCTAAGTCACATCCAATTCTTTGCAACCTCATGGACTGCAGCATGCCTGGCTCCTCTACCCTCCACTATCTCCCTGGGTCTGCTTAAATTTGTGTCCATTGAGTTGGTGATGTGATCCTCTGCCACCTCCTTCTCCTTTGGTCTTTAACCTTTCCCAGGATCAGGGTCCTTCCCAGTGAGTCAGCACTTCACATCATGTAGCCAAAGTACTGGAGCTTTAGCTTCAGCATCAGTCTTTCCAATGAATATTCAGGACTGATTTCTTTTAGGATTGACTGGTTTAAACTCTTTGCTGTCCAAGGGACTCTGAAGAGTCTTCTCCAGCACCACAATTCAAAAATATCAATTATTTGGCACTCAGGCTTCTTCCTGGGGGCTCCCTGCTGGCTCAGCTGGTAAAGAATCCACCTGCATTGCAGGAGATCTGGGTTCCATCCCTGGGTCAAAAAGAGCCTCAGGAGAAGGGAATGGCTACCCACTGCAATATTCTTGCCTGGAGAATTACATGGATAGAGGAGAGGATCCTGCTGAACAGTCCACAGGGTCGCAAAGAGCTGGACACGAACGAGTGAATGACACTTTCACTCTCACTTCACTATTATTTCTGGTCGAACTCTTGTGTCAATTGATTTTTTTCTCAGTTCACATACTGTTGAAGCCTAGCTTGAGGAATTTTGAGCATAAACTTACTAGTGTATGAAATGCATGCAATTGTACAGTAGTTTGAACATTTTTTGGCATTGCTTTTCTTTGGGATTGAAATGAAAACTGACCTTTTCCAGTCCTGTGGCCACTGCCGAGTTTCCCAAATTTGCTGGCATATTGAGTGCAGCACTTTCACAGCACCATCTTTTAGGATTTGAAATAGCTCAACTGGAATTCCATCACCTCCACTGGCTTTGTTTGTTTGTAGAGATGTTTCTTAAGGCCCACTTGACTTTGCATTCCAGGATGTCTGGCTCTAGGTGANGGAATGAAAACCGACCTTTTCCAGTCCTGTGGCCACTGCCGAGTTTCCCAAATCTGCTGGCATATTGAGTGCAGCACTTTAACCGCATCATCTTTCAGGATTTAAAATAGTTCAGCTGCAATTCCATCACCTCCATTAAGCTCTGTTTGGAGTGATGCTTCCTAAGGCCCACTTGACTTTGCATTCCAGGATGTCTGGCTCTAGGTGAGTGATCACACCATTATGGGTCATTAAGATATTTTTTGTATTGTTCTTCTTACGTCTGCTATTTTACTTTTTTATTTTCTATATATTTTATATCTTTGTTCCTTTATTCTTCCTTACTTCTTTTTCATTAAGGAAACATTTTAAAAAGTTATTTTCTTAGTGGTTACTCTATGGCTTACCATGTATTATCACAAACAGTGTGAGATTCATACCAACTTAATTCCAGTGATACCCCCACACAGGCCCACTCTCTCTTCTTCCTGTTTGAGACACTACTGTTATATATAGCACAACTATACGTGTTACAAACCCAATAATACATTACAATTATTACCATATATAGTTTTATGCTTTTCAAAGAGGCTGAAAGGAAAGAGAGTAAGTACATATCTACAGTCTGCCATTTCAGCTTTCCCATCTATCATGTTTCAGCTCTCTTTACTGTTTCTATGGCCTTCTCTTGGCACTGGGCAGCACAGAGGCTCTGGTCATTTAAGGGTTTCGTCTTTTACTCTGAGTGACATAAGGGGCCTCGGGCAGACTCTGAGCACAACAGCAGTATGACAAGGTCTCCGTTTTGACAGGTCAGTGACTGGCTCTTTGTTGGGAATAGCAAGAGTGGAAGCAGCAATAAACAAGGAGAGGCGAGGCCACCTGCACTAAACAAGGAGAGGCGATGGAGCCTGGGAGAAGGGTGGTGGCCGGGACAGTCAGGGCCCAGCCCGCCCAGAGCACAGCAAAGGCGGGGAGGATCCTCAGCGGAGTGCGCAAGCCTGCGGCAAGGGCAGATGTGAAAGGGGCGATTCAGAGTTCACTTCCAACAAGGAGAACACACAGGNGGGTGGTGGCCGGGACAGTCAGGGCCCAGCCCGCCCAGAGCACAGCAAAGGCGGGGAGGATCCTCAGCGGAGTGCGCAAGCCTGCGGCAAGGGCAGATGTGAAAGGGGCGATTCAGAGTTCACTTCCAACAAGGAGAACACACAGGTGTCTAACTAATGGTGAAAGCTCAATAAACGGTGCTTATCATCACCACCACCTTGAGTCACACATTGTCAGACTGTGAAAAGGGACAAGAGGGCCCTGCTGGACCCTCTCAGGTGTTCCCTGCTGGGACCCTCTCAGGTGTTCCCTGCGGGACCTTCTCAGGTGTTCCCTGCGGGACCCTCTCAGGAAGGTGACTCTTGTAGCCCGTGGAGTGTGTGCAGCCTGTCAGCCGCCTCTGCCCAAGAGCACTCTCCAGGCAAGAATCCTGGAGTGGGTTGCCGAAGAGAAAGGTAAATTGCAGATCATAAGAGGAGGCTCCATGTAAATTCCTTGAAATTACGCACAATTTTTTCAAGTATATGTAAGCATATGTGCATTCTACTGAGAAGGGAGGGGCCACAGATGATTCTACAAGGAGTTACAAGCCAAAACAGTTCTCAGAACATCACTCTTAAGACAGCATTATAAACCTGAATGGAAACACACCAATCGAGTTTATTTATAAACAAACCAAAATGTGGACTGCTGGCACAAGGGGCGCATCTGGGGAGTGTCCTCCAGCTCGCCAACAACAAACACCTCGTCACAGTGCAGACGCCCGCACCGCTGCGTCTGAGCACTCAGACCGCTTATCCCTGACTTCTGGCCTTGCTTGGCATGAGCTGTCCTGGAGCTTCTTGTACTTGGAATTGGACTGATGAGGTTCAGAGCTTACGAAACTGAAATGGAGCATGGGTTTTCGTTGTCAACAAGATCTGTGACTTCTGAGGGTGTGCTGGAGCTGCACTCTGGTGTCTTTACACCTCTGCATTTATCCAGAGAGCCAGCAACTCTGGAGAGGGGAATGACGCTTGCTCTTGAGACTAAAAACAGCTTAGCCAGGCAGTGAGACAACATATGAGACAAACTTTAGAAAAGACTACAAGGATTATCATTAAATTGAATGGAATTATAAAGTTTTTATTCTCTTAGAACAATGCAATCCGGAACGCAGGCAGATTCTGGGAGAGTCAGCAGTCGTGGGAATACAGTCAAGAGATATCATGAAAACCCAAATCGTTACTGACATTTGAGAGGAAGATTCTTCTCAGCTTTGCAACTCAAGGAGCCCCCCATTCCTCTCCTCCACTCCTATCCCTTGCCAATTGGGCCTAAATTACATTCCTCCATAAAAAAAAAAGTACTGAAAAGCTCAGATGGAATACAGCACCTGAGTGTAAACTGTCTACTATCAGAGGTGTTTAAGATCGACTCTGCCTGGTGGGCCTTGGTCCATGCCAACGTATCTACCTTGAAAACCTTTCCTTTCAAAACTATGCATTCATTAGAATTCTAGAAATTAGACTTCTCAAGTGTCCGCCAATTTCTTCCACAATGAACTGCAAGCATGACGGCTGGATTTTGTTTGAGCCAACGTGGACAGTTTTTATCCTCTTTAGGGGAACACAGCACGAGCGCGCGCAGTCTCTCCCGATGCTCCTGAGGCTCTGTGCCTCTGTGGACAAACAGTGAAAACGGACCAAGTGGCGCAGGCGCGGCCTGCACTGCTGGCCACGGCTGTCTGTAGAAGCAGCTCCTTAGAACCCCAGCTCGTCACGCTAAGTGGGAACGGGCTCCTGGCAGGTAAGAACTCAAGTGATGCAAAACAGAGTTTTGGCTGACTTCCTTTAAGATCTGTATCTTAACACAGCTCACTGCTTTTCAGACTAGACAGCGACATAGCAACAACTAGAGATACTGGGCGCTTGCAGTGTGCCTGTTCTATTTAGATACAATAACAAATCTGATACTCAGAAACAATGCTGTGAAGCTGGTGCTATTAAATACTAGTATAACTCCCAGAGAAAGTAAGTTAATCTCTAGAAAACAGTGAAACTCAGGGAGGTTAAAAAATTACCCAGAGCTGCATAATCTTTTAAGTGAAAGAATAAGGATTATGAACATGGGCAGTCTAACTCTAAAAACAGGAATTTAAAAATTTTATTTTTTAATTGAAGGATAGTTGCCTCACAGAATTTTGCTGCTTCCTGTCAACCCTCCACACGACTCAGCCATAGATTTACATGCG
>SJYV01030354.1:0-43139 GCA_006410875.1 Neotragus pygmaeus | reverse complement strand
TCTTTGTGAACCTAATTTGAGATCTGATGGCAATATGTCCATTAAAAAATATTTATTAATGGACATATTGCCATCAGATCTCAACATATATATACATATATAGTGTATGTATATTTACAGCATATGTATAGTATAAATATATATATACTATATGTATAGTATAGTATATATACATGTATAGTATATATACATATATAGTTGTTATACTTAACAATGGATCATGAAATCTCACTGTCAATTGGGAAAAAAATAGGTCATTCTTTTTAATTGCAGAATAATTGTCTATGGTATGGACAGGTGTCAAAGTATAGAATCATTTCATCGTGGAGGGCATTTAACTGGCTGAAAGTTTTCTCTTCACTTGATGATATTTTTTATTAGAATTCCTAGGAAAATATGCAGTTATAAAAAAACAATACAAGTTCTTTTATTTTTGTACAACTTTTCTATAATGAGACATTTAGAGAGAAATTTATCTGTATGGGAAACTGAAGAATAAATCTCAAAGTAGCTGAGCTATTTTAGACAAGGTACTTGTGACTCCAGTTGTCTGGTCGATGCTATTTACTTAATAAATTTTCTTTTTATTATCATATATATATATATGTCATATATAATATGCATGAAAGGGAAAAGTGAAAGTGACGTTGCTCAGTCGTGTCCGACTCTTAGTGACCTCATGGACTGCAGCCTACCAGGCTCCTCCGTCCATGGGATTTTCCAGTTAAGAGTACTGGAGTGGGTTGCCATTGCCTTCTCTGAATTTTCTGTATAGATATAGCCAAATCATATAAAGGAAAGTAAATATACACAACATGCATGCCTTGGAGAAGGGAATGGCAACCCACTCCAGTATTCTTGCCTGGAGAATCCCAGGGATGGAGGAGCCTGATGGGCTGCCTTCTATGGGACTGCAGAATCGGACTCGACTGAAGCAATTTAGCAGCAGCAGCAGCAAAGTCAACTTGTGATCAATGAGATGTTTTATTGCATTTTTCTGCTCGTTGAATTTTTTATTTAATCAAGTCATCATCATTTTAAGCTGCTTTCATATATGCTTAATACCTACAAATTTATTTTAAAAAAATCAAGATTTAAATATAGAGAGCAATTTTACAAGTAATTTACAAATGATGAGCAATCTCCCAAAAGGAAGTGCACAAAGGTGAGAGCAAACTAACATATGTTAACTAAGGAAAACCATCCTTTTGGTGCTTTTACTTTGGAGTTAAATTCAAAGCTGGTTTTCTGAGTTTTCTCTTTTCTTCCTTAACTTGAGAAATGAAATGGAATTTTGATTTGTGTATAGCAGAAAGTTTTGGGAAATCAAGTTAAAAATAGGGCTATACACAGATTTTCCAGACAATGTGGTACAGGAGACTTGTTAAGTTTTGTTTACATTTTCTTAATGGCTTAACTTTATCTTAACTTGCAAGATGCTTAACTTGCATCTGCATTTTGCAAGTACAGGATATGACTAAGCAAGTTTTAGAGACAGCTGTATCTGAGAAATACATGAGTGTAGAGAGTAGAATTGGATCCCAAAGGAGAATATAGGGCCTCTAGGTCCATAGGACTCACTGAATTTCATTAAGGAGTTTTCATAAATTGTGGAATAGTGTTGCATCCCCTTTCCTACTCCCAGCTGAATTCCATATATTCTATTACTAGTTTCCCTCCAAAAATGTACAAATTCACACATGCTGGAGGAAAGGTTGGCAACATGGATTTCCATACCTGAGACCCTGACTATACAGTCATGAGTTTGCTGATATTGCATCACATTGCCAAAATCTCTTTCCCATCCTTTAATTTTATTTATTTTTGAAATATATCAATTTTCCAGGATCTTCACGTCCACTTCTTAACATGTGTTTATTCTATTTCACCAGTAATTGTACCACATACATTGACATATATGTTGGTCATTTGGTCAGTCTCAATATTTAGTAATTTTCTTTATTAATTTTTATATTACAAAAACAAGAATGATGATGCCATAATGACATTCAGGAGTCTAGGCAGTGATAAAGGAATGGCTGGGTTTTGTAAAACAATTCTGTTTTAATCCACACCACCAAATATGTGGGGAGTATTCTATTTAGGGAGTAAATGTATTTTTCCAGTCATTTTTTTCTAAACTATTTCACATTTCAGTGATTCTAATATGTTCTGCTTGAATGTTTCTAGTACAGGGATTGCTGCTTGACATCAGCCTATTCCATGTTATTAAATAAATGCGATTACCAGAATTACCCAATTATCTTCTTTCTGTTGGTCCTGGTACTGACCTTTAGAGAAACAGAACAAATTTACTCTGTCTTATCTATGAAAGGGATTTGCTGTTGCAAATACAGTGGTTGATTTCTTGCCTAGTTTGAATACCCTCATTCAAATTTTCTCTATGTAGCATAATTTCTACACCCTTGATGATGATGGTCATTATCCTATGGTTATGTTTGGTTTTGCTGAGTCTCTTTTTAAAATTCAATTATTGCCCATGTGTCTAGTACCTACTATGTATTATATAATGGATTAGATTCTAGGGAACATTTATTTTTATTTAACAAACATTTAGATATAACTTTTTTCTTCTAGGATTCATTCCATTCACCATATAAATATTAACACAATTAGATCTCTTATCTAACATATTATTTGGGTACTATTATTATTTCTATTCATGTATGAGAAAAGCAAGGCATAAGAAAATTAAATAACATCTATTGTCACACTTAAAAGAAGCTTGCTCCTTGGAAGAAAAGCTATGTCCAACCTAGATAGCATATTAAAAAGCAGAGACAGTGCTTTGTCGACACAGGTCTGTCTAGTTAAAACTATGGTTTTTCCAGTAGTCATGTATGCCTGTGAGTGTTGGATCATAAAAAAAGCTGAGTGCTGAAGAACTGATGCTTTTGAACTGTGGTGTTTGAGAAGACTATTGAGAGTCCCTTGGACTACAAGGAGATCAAACTGGTCAATCCTAAAGCAAATAAGTCCTGAATATTGATTGGAAAGACTGATGTTGAAGCTCCAATACTTTGACTATCTGATGTAAAGAACTGACTCATTTGAAAAGACCCTGATGCTGGGAAAGATTGAAGGTGGGAGGAGAAGGGGATGACAGAGGATGAGATGGTTGGATGGCATCATCACCTCGATGGACATGAGTTTGAGTAAGCTCTGGGAGATGGTGATGGACAGGGAAGCCTGGCATGCTGCAGTCCATGGGGTCTCAAAGAGTCAGACACAATTGAGCAACTGAACTGAACTGATTATCACACTGTTAAGAAGTGGAGAACCAAGTTTTTAACACATGAGATCTCTTTCAGAGTCCACCAAGGTACACTCTTTCTCATACACTGTGTTTGCTCTCGTGCAAAGGTTCTTTATGAACACAAAAGTTTGAAACCCTGGGACACACAAGGTGGAGCTCACCTAGAGAAGGAAAAAAAGTCAGTCCTGGAGACCTTGGCAATAACGAAAATCAACTCTCATCTGAAGCAACTGCTCCAGGTAGTTAATTTTCTACACAGTAAAACCAGTTTTCTACTATAATACAACCACAATAGTGAAAAAATTATGTATATATATATTTCTTGGTATAGATATGAGTTTAAGAGAACTCCTTATGGTCACAATACTGTACTTTCTTAAATTATTAAATATGCTATGTAAGCAATACTTAAAAATTGCTTTGCCATCTTATCACACAGGATGGTGTTAATTTGGAGATTTATTAAAATACTCAGAATTTTTTTTTCTTTAGGTATATATATGTATGTTAGTCACTCAGTTGTATCTGATTCTTCGTGACCCCCTGTACCATAGCTCGCCAATATCCTCTGTCCATGGAATTCTCCAGGCAAGAATACTGGAGTGGGTTGCCATGCCCTTCTCTATGGAATCTTCCCAACCCAGGGATTGGACCCAGGTCTCCCACATTGTAGGCAGATTCTTTACTGTCTGAGCCAAAGGCAAGTCCATTTTCTATATGATATACTGCCAAATCATACTTTTCTAATTATGTTTCCTTGAAATTGAATTTTTAATCTACACGTAAGATCATGCCTGTTAGAATATATATTTGTTTGGGCTATCTAAGATTATGAGTTTATTAAATTAGCTGTATGTTTCAAGTGAAAAAAATAAGATTTTCACTACCAAATGTTACTTACCTAAAATGCTACTAACCTCATTGTAGTGTATCCTGAATATCCATTATTATGAGTAGAATTTCCTTTTACATAAATGCATACACATAGTTTTAAAAGTCAAGAGAAAACAATCTTGGCAAAATATGTTTTGGTTTGTATCATATATTTGGAAATATTCTGAATGTAAACAACTGTCAATATCAACCGTTAGGGTCACCAGATATAATCATGGCTTTATAAGTCTGAGAACATTAAAGCAGTTTCATTGAAATACACATTTTTTTTACATGATGTGTCATAATTTGGCTTTGTATTGCATCAATTTAAGATATAAAATACAGATACTGGTTGTTTCACAGAATTAATGTATAATAGAAATCACAAAATGAAGAAATATTGTATTTTGGAAACTATATAGTAATAAGGGATAAGAGATAGAATTTCCAAATTATAAATTTACTGCTTCACCAATTGAAGGCAATCTATAGGAGACAGATTATTATTTAAACCCACAACTTGTACAAATCTCAACATATAAAACTTGATTGATCTCAGATTCATATATACATGTGGATAGCATGATTATGGTTTGGAGAAGGCAATGGCACCCCACTCCAGTATTCTTGCCTGGAAAATCCCATGGACAGAGGAGCCTGGTTGGTTGCAGTCCATGGGGTCGCTAAGAGTCAGTCATGACTGAGTGACTTCACTTTCACTTTTCACTTTCATGTATTGGAGAAGGAAACGACAACCCACTCCAGTGTTCTTGCCTGGAGAATCCCAGGGACAGGGGAGTCTGGTGGGCTGCCGTCTATGGAGTTGCACAGAGTTGGACATGACTGAAATGACTTAGCAGCAGCATGATTATAAAATATTTAGCAGGCCATCACATATGATTTTAAACTTATTAATTATTGATGCATTTGTTGCATATTTACCATGTGCTGCACTCTGTGTTAAACTCTTCCTGTGACAAATCATTCCTCCTGGAGTACACTCTGAAAGTGAGTGTTCTTTTTATCTTCTTCTAATAGATGAAAAAACTAAAGCCTCAGTCAGTCAGTTCAGTTCCGTTCCGTCACTCAGTCATGTCCAACTCTGCGACCTCATGGACTGCAGCACACCAGGCCTCCCTCCCATCACTAACTGTCAGAGTTTACTCAAATTCATGTCCATTAAGTTGGTGATGCCATCCAAACCTCTTATCCTCTGATCCTCTTCTCCTCCCACCTTCAATATTTCCCAGCATCAGGGTCTTTTCAAATGAGTCAGCTCTTCGCATCAGGTGGCCAAACGATTTGAGTTTCAGCTTCAACAGTAATCCTTCAAATGAATATTCAGGACTGATTTCCTTTAGGAGGGACTGGTTGGATCTCTTTGCTGCCCAAGGGCCTCTCTCAAGAGTCTTCTCCAACACCACAGTTCAAAAGCATCAATTCTTCTGCACTCAGCTTTTTTTATGGTACAACTCTCACATCCATACACGACTACTGGAAAAACCATAGCTTTGACTAGATGGAACTTTGTTGGCAAAGTAGTGTCTTTGCTTTTTAATATGCTATCTAGGTTGGTCATAACTTTTCTTCTGAGGAGCAAACATCTTTTAGTTTCATGGCTGCAGTCACCATGAGCAGTGATTTTGGAGCCTTCCCCCACCCAAAAAAAGCCTCAGTGGAATAAAGTAATTGTCCAAAGTCTTAACATTATTTGACAAACTGAAACTGAACTTAGCTGTGTGACTTAAGGACTCAATTCCTCAATCGCTTTTTGTCTGTTTCTTACTTGAATGAATGTAGCACTAATGGGGAAACCAGACACCATTATTCTGGCTCAGACATTGCTGGTACTCCTTTTAGGGAATAACAGGGCCAGTTTATGATCTACAGCAAAAGGATGGTAATTTTAATATAAATTCACTCATTTTTGTCTGTGCTGGGATTTCAGTGCTGCAAATGTGCTTCCTTTAGTTGTAGCAAGTGGAGGCTCTTCTCTAGTTGTGATTCGTGGGCTTCTCATTGCGGTAGCTTCTCATTTGGAAACACAGGCTCTAGTGAGCACAGATTTTGGCAGCTATAACTGGTGGGCTCTAGCATGCAATCTCAGCAGTTGTGGCACACTGAGCTCAGTTGCCCCAAGGCATGTTGGATCTTACAGGATCAGGAATGGAATGCGAGTCCCCAGAATTGGCAGGCAGATTCTTCATCACTGGACCACCAGGGAGGTCCAGGATGGTATTTTTGCTGTTGCTGTTCAGTCACCCAGTCATGTCCAACTCTTTGCCATTCCTTGGACTGCAGCTTGCCAGACCTTCTTATCCATCACCATCTCCCAGAGTTTGCCCAAGTTCATGTTCATTGCATCAGTGATGTCATCCAGACATCTCATTCACTGATGCCCTCTTCTCCTTCTGCCCTCGATCTTTCCCAGCATCAGGGACTTTTCCAATGAGTCACCTCTAAACTTCAGATGACCAAAATACTGAAGCTTCAGCTTCAACATCAGTCCTTGTAGTGAATGTAACTTTTAGTTTTAGGGTTGATCTTCCTTAAGATTGACTGGTTTGATCTCCTTGCTGTGCAAGGGACTTTCAGGAGTCTTCTCCAGCACCACAGTTCAAAGACATCAATTCTTTGGCATTCTGCCTTCTTTACAGTGCAGCTCTCACAACCATATGTTACCACTGGTAAGACCACAGCCCTGACTATACGGACCTTTGTTGGCAGAGCAATATTTCTGCTTTTCCACACACTGTCCAGGTTTTTCATTGCTTCCCTGCCAAGAAGCAACTGTCTTCTGATTTCATGGCTGCAGTCACCATCCACAGTGATTTTGGAGCCCCAGAAGAGGAAATCTGTCACTACTTCCACCCTTTCCCCTGATATTTGCCATGCAGTAATGGAGTGGGATGTCATGATCTTAGGTGTGTTTTTTTTTTTTTTTAAATATTTAGTCTTAAGCCAATTCTTTCACTCTCCTCCTTCACCCTCGTTGAGAGGTTCTTTAGTTCCTCTTCACTTTCTGCCATTAGAGTGGTATCATTCACATATCTGAGGTTGTTGACATTTCTCCCACCTATCTTGATTCTGGCTTGTAACTCTTCCAGCCTAGCATTTCTCGTGATGTGTTCAGCATATAGGTTAAACAAGGAGGGTAACAGTAGACAGCCCTGTCATATTCCTTTCTTGATCTTGAACCAATCAGTTGTTCCTTACAGGGTTCAAACTCTTGTTTCTTGACCAGCATACAGGTTTCTCAGAAGACAGGTAAGATAATTTGGTATTCCCATCTCTCTAAGAACTTTCCAGTTTGTCACAATCCACACAAAGGATTTAGCATAGTCAATGAAACAGAGATAGATGTTTTTCTGAAATTCACTCATTTTCTCTGTAATCTAACGAATGTTAGCAACTTGATCTCTATTTCCACTTCTTTTTC
The DNA here is from genome assembly GCA_006410875.1 of Neotragus pygmaeus. NCBI lineage: Eukaryota > Metazoa > Chordata > Mammalia > Artiodactyla > Bovidae > Neotragus > Neotragus pygmaeus. The sequence continues at coordinate 35,547 of SJYV01030354.1, read as the reverse complement.
TAAACCAAGCTTGGACATCTGGAAGTTCTTCATTCACATAATGCTGAAGCCTAGCATGCAAGATTTTAAGTATGATCTTGCTAGTGTGGAAGGTAAGTACAATTATCCAGTGATTAGCACATTTTAGGTACTATCCTTCTTGGGAATTGAGATGAGGATTGACCTTTTCCAGTCCTGTGGCCACTGCTGGATCTTCCAGATTTGCTGCTATAATAAATGGAAAACCTTGATGGCATCCTTCTTTAGGGATCTGAATAGTTCTGCTGGAATTTCATCACATCCTCTAGCTTTATTAACTTTAGTGCTTCTTAAGACCCACTTGACTTCACACTCCAGAATGTCTGGCTCTGGGTGACAAACCACACCATCATAGTAATCCAGTTCATTAAAATCTTTCTTATGCAGTTCTCTCATATATTCTTTCCATCTCTCCTTGATCTTTTCAGTGTCTACTGGGTCTCTACCATTTTTATCCTTTATTGTGCCATCTTTGGTTGGAATGCTTCTTTAAAGTTTCCAATTATCCTGAAGAGATCTTTAGTCTTTCCCCTTTTGTTGTTTTCTTCTATTATTAAACACTGTTCATTGAAGAAGACCTTCTTGTCTCCTCTAGCTATTCTTTGTATCTCTGTGTTTAATTGGATGTATAGCAATACATGAACCGTGAACTTCCTGATGTTCAAGCTGGTTTTAGAAAAAGCAGAGGAACCAGAGATCNCTTTTCATTTCTCTTCATTATTCCACTATTCTTAAAGCCTCCCCAGGTAACTGTTTTGCCTTCTTGCTTTTCTTTTTCTTTTCTTCTTCTTCTTCTTTTTTTTTTTTTTTTAATGCAACCTAAATAAGTGTCTTGGGTTAGAGTTCCATGAAGCAATCCTGAAAGGAAGGTTTTATTAGAGAAAAGCTTTCTGGTAGTAGTGGTCAAGGAGTAGAAGAAGAAGAAAGAGAAATGAAAGTACCTAGGGCTTTGAAAAAATGAAAGTGAAAGTCAGTCAGTTGTGTCTAACTCTTTGGACACCATTGTAGTCCTTGGCTCTTAATCTTGCAGGTTATACCCCTGGAATATGAAATACCCATTTAAGCATCTCTCAACTTGGGCAAAGAAGTAATACTTCTGCACAGGCGTATTCTCTTCTTATAGTTTTCTTTTTCTCAGGAAACACAGGTTCTCTTAGAGTGATATTACATATTTGTTCCTCTCAGGTCTGATTAGCCCCCGAAAGTCAAAGCATGATTCTAGATATCTGTTTCTTTGCTTCTGAACACTAAATTACAGCTAAGAAATGCTCTTAACATTATCATGTTACAACAAGCTTGCATTTCTTACTGTCTATATTTTAGTTGGGCTTCCCTCATAACTGTCAGTAAAGAATCTGCCTGCAATGCAGAAGGTGCAGGAGATATGGGTTCAGTCCCTGGGTTTGGAAGATCCCCTGCAGGAGGAAATGGCAACCCACTCCAGTATTCTTATCTGGAGAATCCCATGGACAGAGGAGCCTGGCAGGCTACAGTCCGTGGGGTTGCAAGAGTCAGACATGACTTAGTGACTAAATCACCACCATATTTTACTTAAAATAAAATATTTAGCAAATTTTTAGATTATTTAGTGAATATTGATGTGTGTGTATGCTTTGTATACACCTAGCATGCATTGAGTGGTGTTAATAATTACAACATTCCAATATGGCAAGATAGGTTTTCTTATCCTGAGTTTACAGATGGAGGGATTTAGTAACAGATAAAATGAGTAACTTGCCCACTGTATTTGTTTTCCAAGACTGTCATAGCAAAGTACCCTTGGGAAGCTAGAAATAAGGTTTTGGAAGAATTGATTTCCTTCTAAGGGCTCTAAAGGAGAATCTGTTATTAATATGAGACTGTTCTAGCTGGCAATTCTTGGCCTTTCTTGATTTACAGACATTTCATTATAGTGTCAACCTCTGTCTTCACGTGGCCATTCTCTTTTAAGCATGCCAGTCATATTGGATTAGGGGCCAATCCTACTTAGATATAAACTCGTCTTAACTAATTGCATCTGTGACTATCATTTTTCCATATAAGGTCATATTCTGAGGTACTGGGGGATAGGATTTCAACATATCTTTTTTTGAGGGAGACACGATTCAACCCACAACATCCATTTGCTGCAAAAATAGAGATCCCAAACCAATTTTGTGTGACCGCAAATTCTATGCTGTTTCTACTCTTGAAGTGTGAGGATGAAAACACTGGTAAAAACTACCTAAACATGAAAGAAAAGTGCAAGTAGATTTCCCCTCTACTTTTTGTTTTAGAATAAAAGAATAAGTATAGTATTTTAAAATTTCTTCAGTCTTGTAGCTACAGACCACTTTTTTTGAGCAAAATTAAGGGCTAAATCACTAGGTTTATAAATGAATAGTATGAAATTTATTTGTAAAGCTGAGGACAAAGCAGACTAGAGTAGAAGAAATGAATGGCATGTAATTTGAGCAGACAGACTGTTTATTAACGTGCAACATTCCATAAATACTGTTTCACTGATTTGGTTTGCTTGAAGTTTGAATGCATATGAAGGAAAGAGTAAATCACAGGGAAATTGCTTGAAGGTAAGAAATGTGGAGGTAGATATACAACTGCAAAAGAAAAAGTAGCAACAGGAAAAAATGATAGCTTCTTAAGTAAAAGAAATACTATCCACATAATTATAAACTCATTTTTTTTCTCTAAATAAAATTTTAAAAAAGTATAAGGAAGAAGGCAGCACATTTGTTAAGAAACTTGATGTAGTATTTAGAGTGAAATGATGTAATTTAAAGAGTAAAGACTTTGCCTGTTTGCAAAACTGGATTGATGAACTGAAAGAAAGCTTGAAACATAGCCTATTTAATGGTATATATTAGCATACTAAATATCCACAACTGGGTAAAAAAGTATTGAATAAATGAATGAAGGGATAAATCCATTATGTATTTTCTTTCTAAGTTATGAAATCCACATATTGTTTTACTAACAAGGACATAAATAATGCAGTGTCTTTCAATACTCAGTCACTTTAGTCATGTCTGACTCTTTACCATCCCATGGACTGTCGCCCACCAGACTCCTCTCTCCATGGATTCTCTAGCCAAGAATACCAGAGTGGGTTGCCATTTGCTTCTCTAGTGTTTCTCAATAAATTCTTTGCATTTTTAAAGAGAATTATGAGCCCATGTCCCTCCATTAAACCTTGGGCAAAATAAAAAACTTTCAATGGAATAAATAATCTATAAAGACCTATTTCCAAACCTCAAAAAGTTTATAATCATATAATACAAATTTTAGCTTTAGTTATTCTGAATAGATCATTTAGTTATTATGAATAGTGCATTTTGTCCAATTACAACAATGAATATTTTGATTAGTTGCTCTTGAATACTAAAATAAATTTATTATAATACTTAAATCTTATTTCAACACTACTTCAGCTGAACTAGTTTGAAAGTAGACTTTTATGAGGGAATACGAAGCTACATATTCTCTCCTAAATATTATGGTAATACTTCATTTTATGTGATCCACATGTTTTTGAAGGGCTTCAAAGGTGGTGCTAGTGGTAAAGAACCTTCAAGCTAATTCAGTATACATAAGAGATACTGGTTTGATCCCTGGGTTTGGAAGATCCACTGGAGGAGGAAATGGCAACCCACTCCAGTATTCTTGCCTGGAGAATCCCATGGAAAGAGGAGCCTCGCGGGCTGTGGTCCATAGGTTGCAAAGAGTTGAACATGACTAAAGTGACTTAGCATGCACGTAGGCATGTGTTTGAAAACATATACTAATTTAATCTTAATTAACAATGAAAAATACATTGACAATGTATAACACTTTCATAAGATATATTTAAGTAATTTATTTGGATCTTAAATTGGAATTGTGGCTGCCCATCCTCTTAAAATGGATTGGATTCTATTGATGCCAAAATTAAAGAAAATATATAACCTTTCAGGTTTTCAAAATTCTTCTGTCATTTTAAATTTGTGTTAAAAAATCCTTAGCACTCAAGTATTATTACTTAATGCATCAAAGCACAAAAACATGGGGCCATACAATATCACCAACAGCTGGCTTAAGATTTAGACTCCAAATCAGTTAAACTTAAGATTTCACTTAAGAGAAGATTTCTTTCAGTTTGATGTTAGATCTTAAATTGTAGAGTGATAACCAAGATCATTTAGTCATTCACCTGTCTCTGCACTGGGCCACATATTTAATCATCTAATAGGGAAAAGAAATTCAAATTTTGAAGTTTTTGTGAAGGAGACATTCAGATAAATTTAATATACAATACAAAAAGAAGTCCTTTCTGGGATGAAAAAATAAAGGTCTTTTTTACAGAAGAAAACTTGATAAGATATTTAAAGGAAAGATAAAATTATAAAAATAGCTATTTTTCTACCCTTGATGCAGAGTAATCTGGCATGAATCATAAAAAACTGTTCGATGAAAGGTTGTTACAGAACAGGATATTCATAAAGTGCTAGATATAATTCCACAGATTTTTAAATTAAGTGTATTCCACTAACTAATTACAAAAATGGAAATATAGTGGGGAAAATCCACAGTCATCTCTACAACTACCTTAACCCCAGGACCAAACTTAATATCATGTGTGCTGGGGCAACTTGATATTTGTTATATTGTATTATAATATTAATATAATATTATATATTATATTTTAATATAATGTGAAATACAAAGCATCAACTTTGAAATATTATTTTCAATAATACCTAACCTGAATCTAATAAAACTTTCAGAACTTACTTCCTATTTACATTATTCAGGAAATTAAAAGAAAACCTTAAGCCATATTGGAAACCTAATTTTAGTCATACTGGAATTAAAACCAATGCCACAGTGAAAAATTAGAAAATTAGTAAATCTAGAATGTTGAACTTCTGTAAGACAAATTACCTAGCCTATTTAAAAAAGAGAAAGAGAGTGAGAGTCATAATAGTCAAATGAAATGTGTGAATTTATGTTGGATAGCAGATTTAAATAAACAAGTGTAAAGTACATTTGGGGACATTTTGGAAAATCTGAATATAGACAGGATGTTAGATAACAGTATAGAATGATTGTACTTTTCTAAAACATGTTTTTGAGATTGAATTTACATAAGAGGATGTCCTTATTTTTAGTAGACATATGGTTAGGGAGAGTCACTGTGCCTGCAATTTATTTTCAAATGGATCAGAGATAAAAAAGAATATATGTGTGGAAAGACATACAGTAAACAAGGGAAAATGTAAATAATTGGCAAATTATGGTAAAGATAAATAGGCATTTATTGAAACATTTTTTTCTGTAGGTTTGATAACATTAAAAATAAAAAGTGAGGGCATAAAGCCCTTTCTTTTATATCAGCTTAATTAATTCTAGATTATAAATGTTTGATTCCTATTAGGTAAAGTATGAATGGTGGTGATCCTTCATGGGCTAAAAGATTCAAATAATGGCTATAGCTTTTGATATGTGATACATTTGCATTTGTCTCTGCTCAGGAAGTTTGTACATTGTTAAATTCTGGCATTATAAGTTACTTTCTTCAGCTGTGCCCATGTGACTGGAAAACTGCTACATCATAAGCTAAAGTAGCTATGAGATATTTGAGGGAAATTTCTCTCCTAACAAAAACCTGATGGACTCATTATAAAACAATTCTAACAATGAAAAAAGTAGACAGTCTTTATACATGATACTTGCTTGATAGACAAGCAACTGAGATAAATCAAGCTCCATTTCCATTCATCACTGGCAAGGGGCTCTTCTGGGAGTGGAGATGAGTTTTTCTACCTTTTCCTAGAATTTATAGGTTTCTGTGCTCATAGTTGGTCAAGAAAGGTGAGTATGCTGTTATTTTTGGTGCCATTGCCCTTTACACACATTATTTTATTGTGTTATATCTCACTGTTGCAAGAAGGAGCACCCGTTCCAGGCCCAAGAGTGGGCTCTTTTTTCTACCACTGGGAATTGAAGCGTCTGAGGAGACACACATGCTGATAAAGCAAGAGACTTTATTGGGCAGAGGCGCCTGGGTGGAGAGTAGGAGGGTAAGGGAGTCCAGGAGACCTGCTCTGCCATGTGGCTCACAGGGTTTGATTTTATGGTAATTGGGTTAGTTTCTGGGTTGTATCTGGCCAATCACTTTGACTCAGGGTCTTTACTGGAGTCTTGCCCATCATTCAGCCAAGAAGGAGTCCAGTGAGGAGGATTCTGGGAAGTTGGTAGGACATATGGACTGAAGTCTCCTCTCTCCTTTTGGCATTTCCTGAATTCCTGGCTAGTGGTAGCTTGGTAGTTCCGCATTCCTTGCCAGGACATCCTATTGTAAGAAAACTCCTGTAGTAAGAAAACTCAAGTGGTTACAATGGCGCCTGGCCAGGGCCAGTGGTTTCAGACAATTGGTTCACCTACCACCACCATTAGTAGCACAATGCCAAACAATGTATTTGAATGTAGCTCTATTCTTTCCCTTATGTTCCCAACACAACCAGTTCTCTCACCAAAGTCACAGTAGATAACAGAAATGAAAAATCCAATTAATTGTAGTCATATAATCACAAACACATGTGATAGAGATTGGGATCAACAGTAGCACTAGGTATGAATAGGAGACTTCATTTATTTGTGAAGGCCTTAGTGAGAACTTTCTATGTGCAAGTCACCGTGCCTTTCATTATCTATAATCAAACAATGAATTAAAATGTGATTCTTGCTCTCCAAAACTTTATAATTAAATAGGAGAACTTGAACATAAATGACTAAAAACAAAGAATTATCTAAGAAAAGTCATCTGAGTACCATACAAACTTAGAATGTGAAATTAAATCAGTCTAGGAGCATAAAGAGAGCAAAGCGGTAGCTTTCCATCCAAATCTTGAGTGGATACATGACAATGGAGGATGATGGCATCTTGAATAAAGGCAAATATGTGTGAATGGGAACAATCAGGTGATTGCAGTGCCTGATTATCAAACACATTTCCAAAAGTAGCATGGCATAGGGAAATTATAAAATAAGAATAATGGGTAAGAAATCTGAAATTTATTGTTCACACAAAGTGGTTCTCAAAGTGTGACTGAGAATTGCATGCCTCAGATTTTATGACCTACTTGTCAAACACACGCAATTGCTGAGAACTTCATTAAGAGCTACCAAATCTTGGTTTCCATGTATAGGACTTGCAAATGAGCATGTATAAAATCATCTCTGTTGACTGTTATTCACACTAAATTTTGGACAATATTTCCTTAGGCACTGGGGAATCCCTGAAATACTGTGGGGAAATACATAATCATTCCTGGAGTTTATGTAGAATGATCTGGCTAAACAGACGTTCTTGTTCAAAGACATTTGGGCCTTTTGATAATCCCAGGACAAGTTACTTTCAAGAAAGGAGGAAATCCTTTAAGTCATGTTCACCCATACCTCCTGTCATATCATTGGCAGCATTAGATTAGAAATAGAGTGCCCAATAAATGTAATGTGCTTTAATCAGCCCAAAGCTGTCTCCCTCACTCCAAGTCTGTGGAAAAAATAGTCTATTCTGTGAAAATAGTCTCTTTAGCAAAAAAGGGTTGGGATCACTGCATTACAGCATCTATGAGAAATTAAAAACAATAAAAATTTGATTTAATCTGCATAACAGCAATGAGAAACAACACTTTGGACTTAAATAATTTGACAGCTAGTGTATTAATATACTATTAGTACACACTATTAAAAAAGTCAGTAGACTCACAGACATAGGTAACCCATATGGCTACCAAAGGGTAAGATGTAGAGAGATAAATTGGGAATTTGCAATTAACATACATGCTGCTATGTATAAAACAGATTAAAAAATAAGAATCTACTGTATAGCACAGGGAACTATATTCTATATCTTGCAATAACCTACAATGGAAAAGAATATGTATATAAAATTTGACCAATATTTTAATCAAGTATCACTATGTCAGGCAATGCTTTGTGTTTAAGTTAATGATAATTGAGAAGGATAATGTTTTTAAATACTGTGGTCCTTTTTTCTCCTCAAAAATATTTGCCGCATTATGAAAAATTAATTCATATAAAATTTAATTAATATAAAATATTTATTGCTAGTGCAAATGAAATATTCTATATATCACACCCTGCATAAGCTTACACATTGATGATGAAAGGCTATCATAGAACAGTGTCTTAGGCAGATAGAGGCACTTCCCCGGTGGTCCAGTGGTTAATACTCCATTGCAAAGTGTACAAGTTTGATCCTTGATAAGGGAACTAAGATCCTGTATTCCACATGGCATGGAATGTAAAAGTAAAGAAAGAAGAAGAAAACAAACAAATAGGCAGGTAGGGCTCATGAATGTTCAGCATGGAGAGTTTCTCACCTTTGAAGACATGGTCAATGAGAGAGAACCAGGTGAAAGTCAGAACCAGGTGAAAGACCCACATAGCCTTACTCAACCCAGCTGCCATGCTGCAATTCTACCACTCTGCTCATGGGATATAGAGATTCTTTTCCACTCTTTTTTATGATTTCTAAAATCATACACCTCTAATTACTATTAAAATGTGAAGTTTAAAATAGCTGGCAGAAATAGTGCTACATACTCATGAAAGCATTCTTCACATCATTTGGCAAGTGTGTGTGCTGTTGTCTTTTCTCTCTTGTATTGTCTACTTTAGCTTCAGTGCCATGCCTTACTTATGTAATAGTCTATCCTCCATTCTCTCTCGAATCTGACACTGCCTTCTCCCTTTGCTCTGCCACCTCATTTCCTTCATCCTTTTAAGCAAACTTTATAATTGAATCAATTGTCATTGTATAACTTTGCAAAATCTCCCTATTAGAAAATGATCTTTCTGAAAACTCATGCCATTGCAAGCCATCTTATATCATTTAAAACAAATTGCTATGTCTGAAGAATGAATGACATGTATATCTGATTACTTTTATGAGAACATAAGTTCCCTGAAGGCAACAGCAAATAACTTAACTGCTAAATCCTTCCCAGTCTTCACTCAATCAGTTCCGTTCAGTCGCTCAGTCATGTCTGACTCTTTGCGACCCCAAGGACTGCAGCGTGCCAAGCTTTCCTGTCTATCACTAACTCCTGGAGCCTACTCAAACTCATGTCCATTGAGTTGGTGATGCCTCTCTCAATAGCCATTCAATAAATATTTCATAAGTCCATGGGTTAATGAATGAATAAGGTAAGGGAGATCATAATTTCTATAAGGACTAGGGCATTATCAGCTTATTAAAGGCTTTAACTCCAGGTTCCAGTCCCTCATCCTGAGGAGTGACCAATACAAATTTTTTAGTGAAGGAATTTATGATGCCGAGAATAATTGGGGAAAAAAAATTCTGGTCACTAACAATTATTTCCAACATATATTTCTGGGAAATTATATTTAAAATAAAATTACCAATCATTGTATTTCCTGTGATAAAACATTACTGTAACTTTTTTAACACTTACCTTTGTGTTGATTGACTTTGTCTTTACATGGGTTACCATGTTTTTGCTTACCAGCATTCCTGGAATATAGCAGGGATGTTTTAAACATGAGGATAAGTTGGTGAAAATCATTTTACAATTTTAACATGTAATAGTAAAAAATAGAATAATACATCAAGAATCTGTTTAAAACAGAGTTAATCGTCAAATTTGGGGTTTGTTTTTTTCACTTTAAAATCTGTTATGGAAAGCATATATTGAGGAATGTGGGCTCCAATGTTAGATTACCTGGGTGTTCATGCTGTGCGATTTCCTAACTAGACAAAATTTTTAGCAGGTTTTGTTTCTATTTCTCTGTTTACAAAATGACAAAAACATCAGCCCCTTCTTCTAGTCTACTTTATAGACTATAAAGTATATACTAACTGGTGTAAATTGGTGATTTATTGAAGAATCACATCTTTATTCTACACTGTGCAAAAGTTGTCAGAATACTGCATATAATTTGCAGTGATTCAACTGGCCATGTCTACCTCTGGAGCAATCCAATAATTTACTTGATTAGCAGTAATTTCACAAAAATAATTACATAAGAAAAAATTTTAATATGGGACTCAGTACAAAAGCAGAGAAGATAATTATAATAATGATTTTGGAAAAATATATAAGACATAAAATTTCCCCCAAGAGAATAAAATATTTTGCCTCTCTGGTAAGTTGCAGTGGAATGAACATTGTACCATGAGTCACTGGACCTGAGTTTAAATCCTGGGCTCAATATCTGTACTTTCTCTTAACAGTCACGTGTATCAAATCAGGATAACACTGTTTTTCACTGCTCTTTTATAAACTTAAACTTTTCCTTTCTTCTTCCTTCTTTTCATTTTTCATTCTTTCCTTCTCTTCCCTCCTTCCGGCCCTTCTTTTCTCCTTTTCTTTCCTTCTTGTTATTTATTTTTCAACTACTCCTGCTTTGTTCCAAGAAGTCTAATAGGCCCTAAAATAAACGCGGTGAAAATAGCAATATCATCTTTTTTGTCCTTGGAACTAACAGTCTTAGCAGAAGGAAGGAATCTAAAGAAGAAATTTCAATAAAGCAAGAGATGAGAGTTCTGGTACTAAGCAAAATTAAATCATGAAAAGGCCCCAAAGCTTTGAACACAATTCTGGCCTTCCCTGGTGGCTCAGATGATAAAGAATCAGCCTGCAATGATGGAGACCTGGGTTCTACCCCTGGGTTAGGAAGATCCCCTGGAGGAAGTCATGGCAACCCACTCCAGTATTCTTGCCTGGAGAATCCCTATGGACAGAAGGAGCCATGGGGTTGCAAAGAATTGGACACGGCTGAGAGACTAAGAACAGCACCAGAACAAATACTACTTTTTATAGAAATACTGTGTAATCTGAAAATACCCACTCTTGACAATGTGCAATTAACCTGTGCACATGGCATGCTAGACAAATAATGCTTCTTTTCAATGAAAAATTCCTTTGTTTTTGATGACTGGAGCTGTGCCAGCTGTCCAATTTCATCAGCTTTCTTCTCTGCTAATGGTAAGACACTGTTTTCATTGTGCTCAAGTGAGGGATCTTTCAGATACTGCTGTGTGATTGCTTTCTCTTATGAAGTATTTTAAATGAAAAATAGAATATTAAGAAAAATATAGAAACATTGACATATCTGTTATCTAGCCTTACCAAATCTTACCACTTTCGCATATCTTTTTCAGACTTGAAAGTAAATTATACAGTACAGTTACTTGAATACACTTTTAAATTCTCTTTTTTATTCTCCTCTTGGTGAAATCTAAATTACATAATTATCATTTCTATGAAAATATTTGCAATGTTGCTATAATCTTTACAAATAATAAGTAGCATTATTTTGAATATATTTAAACTCTATTATCAATATAACATTGTATGAATGTTTCTGCATCTTGCTTGCCTGCTTATTTTGCTGGTTATAATGTATAATATGATGTTTTATAAATACATAGAATTCATATGTGACATGAATCTTTATATGCATGTATACATGTATATACATATACTTCATTTTAATGGTGATTCTCTATTCCGTTACCTGATTATGTCATCTATTTTTTAAAAAGATTTTAAAATAGATCCATATCATCTATTTTTTATTGAAAAACATTTAGACAGTTTCCTATTTTCACTAGTACAAATCATACCCCAGTGACCATTATTTTCTGCAAGTTACTTTTCTTTCTCTCCTCCCTCCTTCCTTCTTCCCTTCCTTCCTTCCTTTTCAATATGCAGAAAGAAGTCTGAGAATTGTGAAACAAAACGAAGGCAGATACCTCGAATTGTTCTCCAAAGATTGTACTCAATACTTTTCACTATCCACACATGAAATTTTCTATTTCTTCTCCTTATCAACACAAAGATAGTCACATTTCAATTATTTCCAAACTAATGAACATGAAGATGTAGGTCCTTATATTATCATTTTTTTGTCTTTTCCTTATTAAGATTGCATATCCATGTTTCTTAGTCACTTGCACTTCCATTTAATAAAAGTGGATGTTATTTTTATTGACTATTAGTTTTCAGTTAATGTATTTTGCCCATTTATTTGTGAATTGCCATATCTGATTGATATGTTGGAGTTAAAAAAAAATTACATGTGTTGATCTTTTATGAACTAGTTTAATTATATGATTTAAAATATTTTATCCCTGTCAGTGGTTTGTCATACTCCTTTGTTTTAGTAACTTTTGATGAGCTACAGTTTATTGTTTATGGAATATATAGTTTGTGATGTTTAAGAAATCTTTCCTATTGTGACATAAAAATTATCTTACATTTTCTTTTAAAATTTAAATATCTGATAGAACAAATCTTACATTTGCTCATCTTCAAAATATTTTTGGCTGTTCTGGGCCTTTGTTGCTGCCTGTGGGCTTTCTCTAGGTGCAGGAAGTGGGGGCTCTTCTTCCTTACAGTGCTCAGGCTCCTCACTGCAGTGCCCTCTCTTGGTGTGGACCACACACCCAGGCTCTAGGGTGCACGGGTTCAGTAGTTGTGGTGCGCAGGCTTAGCTGCCCTGCGGCATGTAGAAATCTTCCTGGTCCAGGGATTGAACCTCATAGCCCCTGCATGGGCAGGTGGATTCTTAACCACTGGACCACCAGGGAAGCTCACTGCTGGATTTTTGAAGGAGAGATTTTGATTACATATTCATATTTTAGTAATGTTTGCCTAATCTTCCCTTTGGCCACTTCCTTCCTCTACTTCTCCCTTTCTTTCTTCTCCTCCCTACTTTTGCCATCTCTTGTTTATCCAGCTTCTTATTGAATTTCAGTGTTTCTTGCTTTTAAAACTTTAAAGTGGGCAAATTTACTTCTAGGCTTTATCCTAATTGCATTTCGTGAGTTTTGAGGTGTGATTCTTTCATTCTTGCTTATTATGTAATTTCTTTAGTGCTTTCTTCTTTAATGTACAAATTATTTAGGATTTCATATTCAAATTTCTAAACATATAGTTTTATAGCATATTTCTAAATGTGGGTTTTAGCTGTAATTTTATTGTTGATGACTTACTGAATTTTATTGCAATTCAAGCTTTTGTTAACAGAATAGCAATTCTTTGACCTCTGATGAGACTTTGAATCTCTGTACATACTTATTTTCTTTTTTTGGGTAAATGCAAATATGTACTTGAAAAACATATTTTTTTATGCAGTGTGTGTGCATGTAACATATGTGTGTGTAATATAATTAAAGTTTCCTATTTTTACTAAGTTTTTTGCCCTACTTGATTTGTCCTCATATGATAGAAGAATACACATTAAAATCATCAAGTTCAGGATTTATTTATTTATTAGTGTAATTTTCTTTCATCATTTGTGTTATTATTTTAGCTCTTTACAAGTTCGTTCTTGTTATATATGTCATTGTTTGCATTTTGGTAGATTTTTATTATATTCTTCATTATTTTATAATTATTAGATTAGATTTCTATATTTGTATAAATTATACACATTTATTATTTTATAATGTTGATTTTTACATTATAATATTTATATTGCTGAATTATTGTTATAACACATATTATAGTAGTATTGTTTTGCTTAACCTTTATTGCTTCTTTTCCTTAATTATACTTTGGCTGGTAATATTATCATGGCTTTGTGCCATATCTGTTTGTACTGCTGCTGCTGCTGCTGTTGCTGCTAAGTCATTTCAGTTGTGTCTGACTCTGTGTGATCCCATCGACAGCAGCCCACCAGGTCCCCCATCCCTGGGATTCTCCAGGCAAGAACACTGGAGAGGGTTGACATTTCCTTCTCCAATGCTTGAAAGGAAAAGTGAAAGTGAAGTCGTTCAGTTATGTCCAACTCTTAGCTATCCCATTGACTGCAGCCTACCAGGCTCCTCCGCCCATGGTATTTTCAAGGCGAGAGTACTGAAGTGGGTTGCCATTGCCTTCTCCAATCTGTTAGTACTACTTTACTTATAATCTAAATATATGATTTTATTATAGACATGTCTTTTTTAAAGCAATGTATAGATTGATTTTAAAAATACAACTTGAATAACAATGTCATATGTTAAGGGGATTCAGTTCAGTTCAGTTAGTTCAGTCACTCATTTGTGTCCGATTCTTTGCAACCCCATGAACTGCAGTGCACCAGGCTTCCCTGTCCATCCCGAACTCCTGGAGTTCACTCAAATTCATGTTCATTGAGTCGGTGATGCCNGGAATGTGAAGTCAACTGGGCCTTAGAAAGTATCACTACGAACAAAGCGAGTGGAGGTGATGGAATTCCAGTTGAAATTTACATTATTTTTGCTAATAACTGGGAAAGTATTGATTTCCTTTTTTAGCACTGTTGCTGATTAAATTATGCTTTTCTTATAGTTATTTTTGGTATGCTATTTTTATTGTTGTTGATTTTTTAAAATGATTTTCTATTTCTTTCTTATGTTGTTCAATTCATTGTGCTGTGTTTACCTGTGAGCTTATATTGATCCTGCTCTGTGCCAAGAACATACTTTCAAAATAAAAACTCAGCCATTGCCCAATTCAGAGCCTATTTGATGATATATGATGGAGGCTTTTAAAATTGTTACTGTAAGTTGAATTACCTTCCAGTTTTCCAAGAGACTGTGGATATCCTAGTGACATTAATGAAATAAGTACATTTTTTATTTCTAAGGTTTCTAATTCACTTTTTCATATCACTTGTCCTTATTTCATTTCTGCTAATTTTGTTACAATACTATCCATTCATTTCACAAGTATTTGTATGGAAGTTTGTTAGTCATTCTATAAAATTAATTGCATCTGGAATAAGTATATGCTACATATAGTTTGAGTATCCTTTTTAGCTTTATTTATTCCATGTGATTTATATATTTGTCATTGCAATTGGTTTATTTATTCATTTATTTTCTAACTGATTTGATTACTAATCTCTTTGAGTTGTCTCCATCTATATCTAAAAGACAGTGAAAGTGAAAGTCTCTCAGTCATGTCCAACTCTTTGCAACCCCATGGACTATATAGAGACTATGTAGTTCATGGAATTCTTCAAGACAGAATACTGGATGGACAGCCATTCCCTTCTCCAGGGGCTTTTCCCAAGCGAGGGATCAATATTTATCCAAGGCCTTTTTTCAAAATCAGATATTATAATGACCTCTGGATCAGTTATCTCCAAAGTGACAGCCTTGAACACTGTTCAACATTTCAATTTCATTTCTGCAGTAACAAATGTGGTTGTTTTATTTTTATGGATGGCAATTTTGTTTGGGTTTTCTATTTTTCTCTCTTATCTTTTGCTGTGTGTTTGATTCACATCAAAGCATGGGCTCATTTTGGCATTTTAACTAAAGTCTTTGTGACTATTTTAATGGACTTTTTAGTCACCATATAATTTTTCTGATCTTTTTTTATTGCCAATGTTATGAATCTTTGCCCATGTTCTCATTATTATTTAGCATCACTTGCGGGAAAAGTGAAAAACAGCATTTTGTGAAAACATCATCTGTGATAATGTTATATGAATTACAAATTTTCAATACAGAAAATTTCTTGCAGATTTGAAATTGTTGTTGTTGTTCAGTTGCTAAGTCATGACCGATTCTTTGTGACTCCATGGACTGTAGCACACCAGGCTTTCTTGTATTCCATTATCTCCTGCAGTTTGCTCAAACTCATGTCCATTGAGTCGATGATGTCATCCAACCATTTCATCCTCTGTTGCCACCTTCTCTTCCTGTCTTCAATCTTTCCCAGCATCAAGATCTTTTCCAATGAGTTGGCTCTTTGCATTGAGTGGTGGAAGTATTGGAGCTTCAGCTTCAGCATCAGTTCTTCCAATGAATATTCAGGTTTGATTTCCTTTAGGATGAACTAGTTGGATCTCCATATAGTCCAAGTGACTCTCAAGCATCTTCTCCTGCACCACAATTCAAAAGCCTCAATTCTTCAGCTCTCAGCCTTCCTTATAGTCCAATTCTCACATCCATACTTGGCTACTGGAAAAACCATAGCTTTGACTATATGGACCTTTGTTGGCAAAATGATGTCTCTTCTTTTTAATATGCTGTCTAGGCTTGTCATAGCTTTCCTTCCAGGGATCAAGAATCTTTTTATTTCATAGCTATAGTTGCTGTCTGCAGTGATATGGAGCCCAAGAAAATGAAATCTATCACTGCGAAATAATTCCTCAAATCATTCTGTATGTGGAAAGTAAAGTGAAACTTTTGACCTGAGATATGACTTAAGTCACCACTGAAAGTCATAAAAACTGAATATATTATATAGAAATATTACATAAGGAAAGATGGACATTTTACACAGTAGGGCAGAGAATAATGGAGTAACAGTGTGGAATGTGGAGAACTCCAGACTCTGGTGTAGGAGACAGGTATCTACTTTGAATTTGCCAGAGATCAAAAGAATCAAAACCTTTTCTGAAGATTCTTTAAAACCTTTGTTTCCTTATTTGTANAGGGCAGAGAATAATGGAGTAACAGTGTGGAATGTGGAGAACTCCAGACTCTGGTGTAGGAGACAGGTATCTACTTTGAATTTGCCAGAGATCAAAAGAATCAAAACCTTTTCTGAAGATTCTTTAAAACCTTTGTTTCCTTATTTGTAAAATTAATGTGTTGCATTACAGAATTTTTCCAGCTCAATATATATGATCTTGACGTTCTAATTGATGTTATGCTTCCAAAATGATGTCCAATATTTGCAAATTTCTTTAATCAGAGTAGAAGCAATTTTTATAGTGGCAATTTTTATAGAGTAGATTCCAAATGAGGCATTTGGATTTACAAAGAAAAATAACTGGCAATCATGCACAGGTAGAAAAATAAATCATAAAAGTAAAGAAAATAACTGTTGTCTCAAAATAGTTCAATTTCTGAAGAGTTCTCCCCCATCCCTTTTTTTGAAGGAAATATTTCACCTGGCATTTTAGGTTAGCCTTGTACATATAAAGAATTCAGAGTATTCAAATAAGCACTGCTGTAATACCAGCATATCTCATAGGGTCTTCTATTCAGTGCCTTGTTTTTATGGATACAGAGAGGAGTTGATGAACATGCACTCACTTTCAGAAAAGCTAGAGAAGACTATTCCAGAATTTTGGTTTTCTTTTTACAGAAACTTCGGAGAAGGCAATGGCACCTCACTCCAGTACTCTTGCCTGGAAAATCCCATGGACAGAAGTGCCTGGTAGGCTGCAATCCATGGGGTTGCTGAGTCGAGCACGACTGAGTGACTTCACTTTCACTTTACAGAAACACAAACATCTTAGAAATTTAGGGAATTATACAGTGATTGCCATTTTTTGATAATTTACTTAATGAAAAGTATATACAAAATGCTTTATTTTGTTTTATAGTTGAAATCTTAAAATAAACCCTCCTAATTTGCAGATATCATGTTTTCAAAGAATCAAGAGGACTCAAAAACTTTAGACTGAGTACAAATGAAGGCCAGAATAAAGAGAAAATCATGTTTGTGTCTTTAATACCTATCATAACATTGGTTATGCTTTATTTGTTGAATTCATTAGTTATGTTTTACTTGTTGAATTTAAACTCTGAGAATGCAAGAGTAAAGTGCTAGTGACTTTAAAATTTATCCACCCAAGAAAACACACATATAAGACTTTTACTAGGCTTCTTAAATCTCATACAGGGTCTAGAATTCCTTATATAAAGCTTCTATGTTTGATAACTCAAACTAGTTTATACTCTATAAAAGTGATTTTTGCATACTTTATTTTGTGAGTCATTTTCAGTGATACCTAGAGTAAGATTCCAAGATTAATACATAATTTCTCTAACAACAACAACAACAACAAAATGTTCATTTTTAGTTGGACTAATAGCTTAACCTCAAATTAGGTTTTGTTGCCAGTGAGTTTGTGACTTATTTAAGAGAAAACTTTTTTCAGAGCTTTTGGTTTTAGAATTTCAGATAAATGATAGTATATCTGTATTATATTTAAGGTACAGAGAACTGGAAGGGGGAGAGTGGAATACAAAGGTGTTTTTGAAAAGATCTATTTGTATTGCATAAAAAATATCCTGTAAGTCAATAACCCCTAAGGATCCTAATGTGTTTAGCTGATACAGCCACACATTTGCCATGCCCTCTTGAGATACAGCAAAACTGTAAAGATGACTGCTTGGGTGGATATAGTGGGGCATTGTATGTCAGGAAACAGATTTTTTTTTTTTTTAAATATGAAGTGAACAACCTATAAGATAATAAACCTAGGGCCTGGACTTTTTCAGAGACAGACACTTAGTGACAGAATCAACAGAAATAAGAAAAGATAATTTTTTAAAGTTTAAAAATTGATAAGTCATCATTAAAATATCCAGAGCCACTCTGTGTAGTTTGGGTTATCACATTGCTCATGTATGAAGTCACATGACAGCAAATCCAAAAAAAAGATAAAAATTCCTCCAAGAGAAAGTGAAAGTCCCTCAGTCGTGCCCGACTCTCTGAGACCTCATGGACTATAGAGTTCATGGAATTCTATGGGTCAGAATACTGGAGTGGGTAGACTTTCCCTTCTCCAGGGGATCTTTCTGACCCAGGGATTGAACCCAGGTCTCCTGCATCACAGGAAGATTCTTAACTAGCTGAGCCACAAGGGAAGCCCGAGAGGAAGAGAAGAGGCTTTATTTTCTAAGTAAATAGATACATAAGCTTAAAAAAAAAAAAGGTAGTTGACACATAAACTTGTTTAAAAGCAGAGGGAACTGTGTTCAATGAATACACATAGTGAAAATTTCTGACATACGCATTTTTCATTTTCTGCAAATTGAAATTTTGCATAATGTAGTCAGTCGAAGATCATGGAATCTGGTCCCATCACTTCATGGCAAATAGATGGAGAAAACAATGGAAACAGTGAGAGGCTTTATTTTGGGGCCCTCCAAAATCACTGCAGATGGTGACTGCAGCCATGAGATTAAAAGAACTGGCTCCTAGGATGACAAGTTATGACCAAACTAGACAGCATATTAGAAAGCAAAGACATTACTTTGCTGACAAAGATCCATCTAGTCAAAGCTATGGATTTCCCAGTAGTCATTCATTTCTGGATGTGAGAGTTGGACTATAAAGAAAGCTGAGTGCCAAAGAATTGATGATTTTGAACTGTGGTGTTAAAGAAGACTCTGGAGAGTCCCTTGGACTGCAAGGAGATCCAACCAGTCCATCCTAAAGGAAATTAGGTCTGAATATTCGTTGAAAGGACTGATGCTAAAGCTGAAACTCCAATACTTCAGTCACCTGATTAGCTCATTGGAAAAGACCCTGATGCTGGGAAAGATTGAAGGCAGGAGGAGAAGGGGCTGGCAGACTGTGAGATGGTTTGATGGTATCACTGACTCGAAGGACATGAGTTTGAGCAAGCTCTGGGTGTTGGTGATGGACAGAGAAGTCTGCTGTGCTGCAGTCCATGGGGTCACAAAGAGTCGGATAAAACTGGGCAACTGAACAACAAGTGGCTGTTAATACTAGTTCCCTTTCCATAGTTCAAATTCAATGGCAAAAATGGAAGAAGGAAAATTGCACTTATATAGAAGTGATATTTTCTGAAGTAGAATCATTCATTTAAGCATAAAAAGACACAATGTAATAAACAGACATATTGTGAACACATAAATGATTCCTTGAAGATTTTGTCTCCTTCCATTAAGTGGCATTATCCTTGTTTCAGTTCAGTTCAGTTCAGCGGCTCAGTCGTGTCCAACTCTCTGTGACCTCATGAACTGCAGCATGCCAGGCCTCCCTGTTCATCACCAACTCCCGAACTTCACTCAAACTCACGTCCATCGAGTCAGTGATGCCATCCAGCCATCTCATCCTCAGTCGTCCCCTTCTCCTCCTGGCCCCAATGCCTCCCAGCATCAGCGTCTTTTCCAATGAGTCAACTCTTCGCATCAGGTGGCCAAAGTACTGAAGTTTCAGCTTTAACATCATTCCTTCCAATGAACACCCAGGACTGATCTCCTTTAGAATGGACTGGTTGGATCTCCTTGTGGTCCAAGGGACTCTCAAGAATCTTCTCCAACACCACAGTTCAAAAGCATCATTTCTTTGGTGCTCAGCTTTCTTCACAGTCTAACTCTCACATCCATACATGACCACTGGAAAAACCATAGCCTTGATTAGACGTACCTTTGTTGGCCAAGTAATGTCTCTGCTTTTGAATATCCTTGTTTAGCAATAATAAATAATATGGACATTGTTTTTCTGTGTCTGCAAGTTTTGTGATTCTATCACACATTGTAGTGTTCTTTGTTATCGTTGTTTAGTTACTGAGTTGTGTCTGACTCTTTTGCAACCCCATGGATTGTAACCTGCTGGGCTTCTCTGTCTGTGGGATTTTCAAGACATAAATACTGGAGTGGGTTGCCATTTCCTTCTCCAGGGGCTTTGTCCCACCCAGGGATTGAACCCACGTCTCCTCCATTGCAAGAGGATTCTTTACTGCTGAGCCACCAGGGAAGGTTGTAGTATTCTTTACCTTATCATTNATTTTCAAGACATAAATACTGGAGTGGGTTGCCATTTCCTTCTCCAGGGGCTTTGTCCCACCCAGGGATTGAACCCACGTCTCCTCCATTGCAAGAGGATTCTTTACTGCTGAGCCACCAGGGAAGGTTGTAGTATTCTTTACCTTATCATTATTAAGGGAACTAGTAGGGAGTCATGTGCTAGTCATTCACTAAATAAAAGCAACTTTTCATATCAATTGTTCTGATTTTGCCACCCTGCTTATGAAGGGAAAATTTTCAGAGTCATAAGTTATCCTTTTTCCTTTATTATAAAACATTTTACATTGTAAAACTGTTTCAATATCCTAGTCATTTTCTGATTTATTTATACTCTGGTTATTTATGACATCTTTTTGTAAGTCATCAGTTTTTATATATTTCTCCTCCTTTTCCATAAATGAACACATTGCTCTGAAATTAATGTGAAATAGATAAGTTGGCTTACATAAATCAGAGGTTTTATGTAAATAATATTTTATGAAAAGCCACAATTCCATTTAGCCTATATTTCAGAATAGCTGTGGTATTCTGAAAGGTAAAAGAGTTACACATAGAAGAGGAAGAATACTATTATATTCTTGATTAATAATGAATCAACTGACAATGCATCTAGGGTTAAAAATCTTGGGCAAACTCACACTTCATATACTCAATTTAGTTGAAATCACCCAGTCTCATCTGTTTTTTCCATTTGAAGCCAAAGTAAATTGTGACTCATTTTGATCAGATTTCCAATGTTACAAAAGTGTGATATATTTCTCTTATTATAAAGTTGTTATTTTATCTATATTTCCAATTTTAGAGCTACATTGTGTAAAAAAATCATTTTATTTTCAAAGGTCTTAATACAAGTTGTTACCATCTTTAATGTTATGAAACCATTTAAACATTAAAAAATAGATTTTGTGGAAAATTAAATTATTCAACAATAATTTAATGTTTCTAAGTAAAAATTCTAAAGTTATGTTTCAGTTTAGTTCAGTTCAGTAGCTCAGTCGTGTCCACCTCTTTGTGACCCAATGGACTGCAGCATGCTAGGCCTCCCTGTCCATCACCAACTCCCGGAGTTTACTCAAACTCATGCTCATTGAGTTGGTGATGCCATCCAACCATCTAATTCTCTGTTGTCCCTTTCGCCTCCTGCTTTCAATCTTTCCCAACATCAGGGTCTTTTCAAATGAGCCAGCTCTTTGTATCAGGTGACTAAAGTACTGTGGTTTCAGCGTAAACATCAGTTCTTCCAATGAATATTCAGGAATGATTTCCTTTAGGATGGATTGGTTGGATCTCCTTGCAGTCCAAGGGACTCTCAAGAGTCTTTGCCAACACCACAATTCAAAAGCATCAATTCTTAATCACTCAGCTTTCTTTATAGTCCACCTCTTATATCCATACATGACTACTGGAAAAACCATAGCCTTGACTAGACAGATCTTTATTGACCTCTGCTTTTTAATATGCTGTCTAGGTTGGTCATAATTTTCCTTCCAAGGAATAAATGTCTTTTAATTACATGGTTGCAGTCATCATCTGCAGTGATTTTGGAGCCCCTCAAACTAAAGTCTGCCACTGTTTCCACTGTTAGTGTAAAATTTATAAAACATCATCGGATTGTTTAAGATATACTACAGTAGTATTATATGCACTAACTTCTTTTGGAAAAAAATATGCTGTGGGTAAGAATTTGGAGATGTGTTTCACTTCTTTCTAATCAGAGTAGAAAAATACTGCCATTCATTTGAAGAAAACATATTAAAGGAGTGAAAGGTTTACCTAGCTAGCCAGGGGGACATTCAATAGCAGGTAGCTGCATTTCTGGAAAAAGCAGTTACCATTTTCCAAAATTTTGAAATGTATAAGTACATATTGCTAACAAAATTCCTGAGTATAGTTAAATGAGGAAAATCTCACATGTAGAGGAATCATAATAAATTTTGCGATTCCCAATCCACCACTGGTAAGCCAGTGTCCCTGTTGACTTTAATAGAAGGAATACCTATTAGAATTACTCCAGAAATGTGTAATAAGGAAACTGCAAGAAAGATTCCTTTACCTGTGGAAATAAAATTCCTTTACTTGAGAGTAAGGGTTTGATGACAAGCATATTTGAAACTCCAGATATAATGGTCATACTAATGAAGGTTCATTTATAGAGAAATATTATAAGTAAAACTAGGAAATAGATCACGGTCAGTTTAAAGTACGAATTCATGATTAATTGAATGATTGCCTAAACAACCACAATTGAAGATTAGTGAGAATAGTATTGGATTTTACAAAAATGTATCTAATACTTGATAATGTAACTGACTTTATTCATGAAGCATTGCCATTTAAGTCATCTTAATGAAAATACTTTTCTTATGCCAATAATCTTCACCTGTAATTTTGAGTGTAGCTTACAGTGATATTTTTCAGATTATTATACATGATTCATCTGCTTTAAAATTATAAGGGTGATTGTCAAAATGCATATTACTGGGTTCCAATCCAGACATATTAAATAAAATCACATAATTGCTGCTCACAAATCTTCCTTTTTATATCTTTCTATGTTATTATTATGTACTATTATTTAAGAACCACTGGCTTCCACTGAATATATATCATGACTATATAATAGAGAAAACTAGAATTAGTTTACTAGATATTAACTTCATATACTTTGACTGGGGGATAATCCTTCCATAAATTTAATCTATAAATCTAAATATATGAGGCCATAGGAAGCACCACATTGTGATTATAATAAATCAACCTGTACATTAATATCTGTACTTGTCTATTTCACAAGAAATTTTAAAAGCTATGACCAATTTTAAGGAATTGGCATACAACCAGAGGATCTTAAAGTACACAATAAATTTCATCTATGATTTAGTCCATTATGTGAAAACAATGCTAACTAGGAAAAATTTCAAGCTAGTATAATGTATGGCAAATTTTAATGAAATGTGGAGAATCTGAAGTAACATATTTTACATATAGAAGAGGGCTTAATTCTCCATCAAAAAATATAGTGTACTTATACATAGATTGGATAATATTGAATGCTTTTCCATTATTTTCACAGATTATGATTTTAAAACCCATTTTGATAGGGCACTGCAGTAAGTCCTCTCTAAATTTTTATTGCAGTCACAAGAAAAATTCAGTGCAGAGAACATTTTCATTAAGAGTAAGCTAGTTCTTGAAGGAAGTGAAAATGTCTCTGTGGTGTCAGCGACTTCTGTGAGACTGATTTTAAATATAAGGAAAACTGAGGTGAGAGGAAGTTAAATGCTTTTTACCAGAGTCATCTACAAAGGCAGTGGCAGGGAGAATTAAAATGAAGAGAAAATGATAGATTATACTTATTAAATTCAAGACATGTATCTAAACACATCTTGTTACTAGCAAAGTATTNACTCCTTTTCCTATTTGGAACCAGTCTGTTTTTCCATGTCCAGATCTAACTGCTGCTTCCTGACCTGCATACAGATTTCTCAAAAGGCAGGCTAGGTGGTCTGGTATTCCCATCTCTTTCAGAATTTTCCACAGTTTATTGTGATCCACACAGTCAAAGGCTTTGGTATTGTATTAAAATTGTTTTACATGTAATTAACTATTTTTTTTCTTGCAAAGAGCCAAATGTATACTAGTATTTAGCTTTATTATGTATTATGTTAAGTTGCTACATTTGTGCCCAACTCTTTGTGAACCTATGGACTGTAGCCCCCCAGGCTCCTCTGTCTATGGGATTCTCCAAGCAAGAATACTGGAGTGATTGCATGCCTTCCTGGGATCTTCCCTACCCAGGGATCAAACTTGCATCTTTTAAGTTTCTTGCACTGGCAGTCAGTTCTTTACCAATAGCACCACCTGGGTAATCCCCCTTATGTATAATATATTCATGGAAATACTTGTTATTATTTTTTTAAACTGTTTAACTTTCCTTTTTTTTTCTTGACAGTTGTTCATGTCTGATNTCTTTTAAGTTTCTTGCACTGGCAGTCAGTTCTTTACCAATAGCACCACCTGGGTAATCCCCCTTATGTATAATATATTCATGGAAATACTTGTTATTATTTTTTTAAACTGTTTAACTTTCCTTTTTTTTTCTTGACAGTTGTTCATGTCTGATGACATTTGATTTCCTCTTTCCCATTTTGAATATCCTTGAAGTGTTATTTAAATGTCTGAAGTAATGAAGATTTTTCCAACTTCATATTCTAGAAAAGGATTATTTCAAGACATGGGCTGTATCTTCCTTACAGCCAGTCCATATCTTTTTCCCCACCCTCTCTGCCTAACCATTCAATTACTGCAAAGCAAAATTTACACTTGATAATTTGTTACTTACATTCTGTATCTATTTTTAATAATCATATAATTTATATTCAATCATTACTTTTATTTGTCCATGACATTTTGTAGGATGCTAAAAGTTTTGCACTTTGTCCTTCCAACTTGTCTCATTTGTCATCTTTGACCTTAATGACAGGTTTATGAATCCCTGCCTGATGTATGAAAGAACACCAAGAATGAATGGCTTATTGTAAAGAGGGTAGTGATGCAAAATTTAGTTACCATCACTGACATTTAATAATATACTCAAATGTTAAAAGGTAGAAAACCCCCAGTACTATTAAGGTTCTATCTCAATAGGCACAAATTCAATGGAAATGTATTTTAGTGTCACTTCCACTATCATCATAATGGCTCACTGGAGAAAACAGAAAAAGAATCGTTAGTCACACTTTATCTGCCAGCTTTTGTGGTGCAAATGACTTCAATGGAAATGTCTCCTATGCACACTTCTCTAATTTCTGTTGTTTGTTATGGAAAATTGAAAAAAGAAATACTGAATGTAGATTTTACATGCCAGGGACTCTTTCACAGATCCATATATTGCTTTCCTGACACTTTGTAGAACAGAGATTGAAAGATGGAAGTGTTAAATAAAAACTGTGGCCTTGAGACCAGTTACAGAAACAATGACTGTGATAGTTATCCATACTTCCCTCTGCATACTATATACATCCTTTCTGTATATTATGCATTTTATTTCTCTCACCTTTCCCTATTATTTTACATTAAGTTGTTTGTGGGTAATTTACACTTTTGTGTTTATGTTGCAGACTTTTTGGATATGATAGTGACTGTATTCAATTCAGTTCATTCACTCAGTTGTGTCCGACACTTTGCAACTGTATAGATTTCAGCACGCCAGTCTTCCCTATTCATCACCAGTTCCTGAAGCTTGCTCAATCTCATGTCCCTCGAGTTAGTGATGCTGTCCAACCATCTCATTCTCTGTTGTCCCCTTCTCCTCCTGCTTTCAATCTTTCCCAGCATCAGAGTCTTTTCCAATAAGTAGTTCTTCACATCAGGTTGCCAAAGTATTGGAGTTTCGTCTGCACGGGGAGTCCTTCCAATAAATATTCAGGACTGATTTCCTTTAGGATTGACTGATTTGACCTCCTTGCAGTCCAAGATTCTTCTCCAGCATCACAGTTCAAAAGCAACAATTCTTTGGCCCTCAGCCTTCTTTATGATCCAACTTTCTTATCTGTACATGACTATGGAGGAAAACACACACACAGAGCTTTGATTATATGAACCTTTGTCAGAAAAGTGATGTCTTTTCTTTTTTTTTTTTTTAACTTTATTTTACTTTACAATACTCTATTGGCTTTGCCATACATTGACATTTAATATGCTGTCTAGGTTTGTCAAAGCTTTTCTTCCAAGGAGTAAACATCTTCCAATTTCATGGATGGAGTCACCATACACAGCGGTTTTGGAACCCAAGAGAGAAAAGTCTGTCACTGTTTCCTTTGTTTCCCCATCTATTTCCCATGAAGTGATGGGATCAGAGGCCATGATCTAGTTTTTTGAATGTTGAGTTTCAAGCCAGCATTTTCTCTCTCCTCTTTCACCTTCATCGAGAGGCTCTTTAGTTTCTCTTCACTCTGCCATTAGATTGGTGTCATCTGCATATCTGAGGTTGTTAATATTTCTCCCAGCAATCTTGATTCCAACTTGTGCCTCATCTAGCCTGGCATTTCACATGATCTACTCTGCATAGCAGTTAAATAAGCAGGGTGACAATAAATAGGCTTTAGTACTCCTTTCCCAGTTTGGAATCAATCTGTTATTCCATATCCGGTTCCAACTCTTACTTCTTGACCTGCAAACAGGTTTCTCAGGAGGCATGCAGGGTGGTCTGGTATTCCCATCTCTTTAAGAATTTTTCACAATTCATTGTGATCCACACAGTCAAAGGCATAGTAGTCAATGAATCAAAAGTAGATATTTATCTGGAATTCACCTGCTTTTTCTATGACCCTACAGATGTTGGCAATTTAATCTCTTATTTCTCTGCCTTTTATAAATCCAGCTTGTACATCTGAAAGTTCTTGGTTCACATACTATTGGAGCCTGTCTTGAAAGATTTTGAGCATTACCTTGCTAGCATGTGAAATGATTGCAATTGTGTGGTAATTTGAACATTCTTTGACATTGCCCATCTTTGTTATTAGAAAATTGACCTTTTCCAGTCCTGTGACTACCGCTGAGTTTTCCAATTTTGCTGGCATATTGAGTGCAACACTTTAACAGCATCATCTGTTAAGATTTGCCATCTAGAATGCCATCATCTCCACATCTCTACTTTGTAGTAACACTTCCTATGGCCCACTTGACTTCACACTCTAAGATGTATGGCTCTAGGTGAGTGACCACACCATTGTGTTTACCCGGGTCATTAAGATCCTTTTTGTACAGTTCTTCTGTGTATTCTTGTCACCTCTTCTTGATATCTTCTACGTCTGTTAGCCGCATACCATTTCTGTCCTTTATTGTGCCCATCTTTACACGAAACATTCCCTTGGTATCTTTGATTTTCTTGAAGAGACTTCTTTCATAATTTATCTTTGATTTTTTTTTTTTAATTTTGAAAATGATATGCCAAATGTAGTGAACTTATTTGGAATTTATTCTTTGGTGTTTTTTGAGGTTTGTGGATCTATGATTTCATGTATGACATTAAGGAAAATTTTAGTCATGATCATTTCAAATATTTTTGTTCTCTGTTACTTTTCTTCTCTTTCTGGTATTCTCATTACATGTGTTACATATTTGAGGCTGTTTCACAGATCACGGATATTTACTTCTAATTTTTGTTTGCTTTTAGATTTGGAGGTTTATATTGCAATATCCTCAAGCTTAAACACTTTTTTCCACAGTCCCATGTAGTCTTCTAATGTCTGTTGAAGACATTTTTCTATTAAAACAATTTGATAATATTTCTTTTAGGTTCTTTTAAAGAATTTACATGGTTTTGCTTACATTGTCCATCTGTTCTTGCACACGGTCTACTTTATCCATTGAAGCCCTTAGTATATTCATATTTTGAATTTAAAATTTTAATTAAAAAAATTCTCATCAACATCCCTGTCATATGTAAATCTGATTCTGATGGTTTTTCTCTTTAAACTGTGCTCTTTTTAGTATGCTTTGTAATTTTTTTGAACATCAGACAAGAAGTACTAGGTAAAAGAAATTGCTATTAAAAAGCCATGAGTAATGTGATGATAAGATGTGTGTATGTGTTGGGGGGAGGCAAACAATTTAAGGTCCTAAGATTTAAACTTTCAGTCTTTCAAGTGAGTTTGTCTGACCCTGGACTGTGAACTTCAGATGCATTTCTCATTCTTGTCTTCTCCACTCAGGTAAGATAGGATAGCTGCTGCTGCTAAGTCACTTCAGTCATGTCCAACTCTGTGTGACCCCACAGAAGGCAGCCCACCAGGTTCCTCTGTTCCTGGGATTCTCCAGGAAAGAACACTGGAGTGGGTTGCCATTTCCTTCTCCAATGCATGAAAGTGAAAAGGGTAAGTGAAGTCGTTCAGTCATGTCCAACTCTTAGCGACCCCATGGGCTGCAGCCTAACAGGCTCCTCCATCCATGGGATTTTCCAGGCAAGAGGACTGGAGTGGGGTGCCATTGCCTTCTCTGGATAGGATAGCTAGAGGGGGCTTAAGGTGTGTGTTTCCCTGGCTCTGATAAATCCCAGTTATGTTAAGCCAGAGGTCAGACCTTGTTAAGAAAAACAGAATACTGCAGTGTATTCCAAAATGGTTCTTTTGCTTTTCTCTGTGCTGGAGGCAGGAGGGTTTTCTTTTTTTTTCTTTTTTTCTCCCATTGTGAAGACCTGCTAGAGCTGCAGGACATAAAAATTACAAAGATATGGGGGGGTGCCCTGAGGACTGAATCCCCCTGAGTTTTTTTATTTCTCTCGGTTTGAGCCTCCAGCAATTTATCAATCACAGTTCAGTTTTCCATACCGACACTGATTCTTACAGAAGTTTCAGCTGGAAGGTTTCTGGTCCAAAAAGTTGTGATTCTCTGCATTTGCCTGCAAGTCTCTCCAGTTTGGGAGGTAGCATTTGTTCTGTGATCTTACTTCTCTGATAGATCTAAGATTTGTAGATTTTTCAGTTTGTTCAGGTTTTTAATTGTTACTAGGATAGAGTGGCAGCTTCTAAGCTTCTTACATGCCAGACCAGAAACTGGAAGTCCTCTAAAGACAATTTATACCCCAGAGTTATTTTTAAGTTTTGAGGCCAGCCTCTTGTTTGCATCAATTCTTATTGCCACCGTAGTCATCTATGATGTCAAAGAATTGCTGCTGATTTTATTCTTTTGTCAAATGCCCTGGGGATAGGGCATTTTTCATCAAGTATGTTCAAATTCAAAAGGAATAAAGACATGCTCTGTGAATGGGATTTTTTCTAGAAAGCTGCTGCTGCTAAGTCACTTCAGTCGTGTCCGACTCTGTGCAACCCCAGAGATGGCAGCCGACCAGGCTCCCCCATCCCTAGGATTCTCCAGGCAAGAACACCGGAGTGGGTTGCCATTTCCTTCTCCAATGCATGAAAGTGAAAAGTGAAAGTGAAGTCTCTCAGTCGTATCTAACTTTTAGCAACCCCATGGACTGCAGCCTACCAAGCTCCTCTGTCCATAGGATTTTCCAGGCAAGAGTTCTGGAGTGAGGTACCATTGCCTTCCCCGTCTAGAAAACTACTAGGGATAATAATGAAAATTCTGTGGGGATAGGGTTTTGGGGAGCTCCAAACCCATTATTCCCCCTCCAGTACTACCAGGCTGCTTTTGACTGTGGCTACCATGGTTGCAAGTCTGTTTTCAAAGTTTATGATGAGCTCAGATGAGGGTATAGTAACAAGACTAGTTAAAATTGCCATAGACTTGTTTTGTTTTAACCAACATTCAGTTTCTTCCCTTCAATAACACTTTGTGGCTTCAGAAAATGCTGATTTTGACATTTTAGTGCTCTCATTGCTTTTCTGGAGGAGTTGATTTTTAGAGGTCCTTATTTTGCCATTACAGAGTATTTCTCATCAGTAATATGTGTTTGAATGATCAGTTAAATCTCAAAAGTAGCATATAGCAAATTAAAAATAAATAAATAAGATCGAAATATGTCAATATTGAAAGATTGAAATATATCAAAAAATGAAATATGTACTATGTAAAAAGGTATATAACTGCAAGTTTGTTCTCTATGTCTGTGAGTCTGTTTCTATTTGTAAGTTCACTTGTGCCATAATTTCGATTCCACATATAAGCGATAACTTAGGGTATTTGTTTTTCTTTATGACTTCACTTAGTATGATCTCTAATTGCATCCATATTGCTAAAGTGTCATTATTTCATTCTTTTTATGATGGCTGAGTCATAGTCCATTGTATATGTGTACCACATCTTCTTTACTCTTTCATCTGTTGATGGACATTTAAATTGTTTTCACACCTTGTTACTGAGTCCAAGCTCACTTTGCTTTCCACACAATAAGTCAATGAATCCAAGACAAGGTGTTGGGGCTATGGAAGGGACTTAATTTGGGAGCCAGCTGACTGATAAGATGGCAGGCTATTGCTTCAAAATAACTGTATTGCTGGGGCCTGGATGTCAGATTCTCTTATGAATCAGAGATGGGAGGAGGTGAGGAAACAAAGTAAAAAGACCATTTAATTCCTGCAAATATCTCCTAGAATGGCAAGCCTCAGGTAGGGAGAGGTGTTAGCTTCAGTTCCTTACAGTCATTTCCTGGGTACTGCTAAATGGAATGTCTCCTGTCATATCAACAAGCAAATATGTCACATTTATTTGTGATTCCAGCCTCCCCAAATGTGAACTTCTGGGCCACGCTTGTAAGCAGCAGACAAGGGGCACCAAGAGTTGCACCACTTGCCACACAAAGTTCAAGAATCTCACAATCCTTCCCAGGTGGGTGGGGTCACGTTATCTCCCTGAGGCAAGCCATAATGTAGGCCTACAAAAGTGGCAAGATAAGGGTTTAAGTCTGGAGAAGAAAATGGCTACCCACTCCAGCATCATTGCCTGGAGAGTTTCATGGACAGAGTAACCTGGTGGGCTACAGTCCATGGGATCACAGAGTTGGACATGACTGAGTGACTAACACTTTCATTTTCAAGGGTTAAAGTTGCAAAAGCAGGTCCGCTGTAAATTCAAAATTAAAGCACTACTATGAACATTGGGGCGCCTGTATACTTTTGAACTATAGTTTTGTCCACGCATATGCCCAGGAATAGGGTTGCTGAATGGCAAGGGGGAAGGTAGGGAAAGGAGAGAAGGGCTGGGAGTTCAGAATTAGCAGATACAAACTATTATATACAGAACAGACAAACAACAAGGCCCAGTTGAAAAGCACAGGAAACTATATTCAATATTCTATTATAAAGCATATAATATTCATACAATGAATATATTCATATAATGAATATAATATTAAAAAAAAAGAATGCCTATACGCGTACAGCTGAGTCACTTTGCTGTGTAGCAGAGATTGAGAAAATATTGTAAATCACCTATGCTTCAATAAAAAATAAAAAATAAATAAAGAAGAATGCAGATAAAAATAAAAATGGAATTTGAGATAATGGTCACCTGGGTCAGGGAAAGTAGAGTCGGACATGACTGAGCGACTTCACTTTCACTTTTCACTTTCATGCATTGGAAAAGGAAATGGCAACCCACTCCAATGTTCTTGCCTGAAGAATCCCAGGAATGGGGGAGTCTGATGGGCTGCCATCTATGGGGTCACACAGAATTGGACACGACTGAAGCGACTTAGCAGCAGCAGCAGCATGCAGAAATGAGAGTGTATCATAAAAAAAGTATATGATTAACCTCCCTGAGTTTCAAGTGAGGAATGAAGGAAGAAATAAATACCATTTTAGCTTAAACAATTTCAAAATTTGCCATAAATTAAACAAAAAATGATGATCAACTTCAATTTTCCTAGATTTACAGCCAATTTATATATGCTATTCAAACAATCACAGATCATAGGTATACTTTGATATTTTTCATATGCTTACATATTTTTCCTAGACTTGCATATAATCCATACACTCACAAACAGGGTGTTGTGTGCATATTCTTCATCAAATGCATTGGCTATTACATATGATATTTTGTTAACTGCTTTTTAGTATGTGGGGGATCTGGGGTCATAAATTAAATTGAATATAAAGTATTTTCTGTTTTCTTATTTAGTTCTGTAATGGAGATTAAGAAACAATCCATTAAAATTTTAAGGAAAATTTATCTTTCTCTGTTTCTGTTGTTTGAAGGGAACATAATTTACCTTTTAAATATCGACATTCTATTTTGCTTATATTTTTATGATGGCCTCTTTTAGTTTACATGAACTACTTAGGCAACTGTGATGTTGAAAAGGTAAACAACTAAGCAATGAAAACTCAGCTCTGGCTTTAATAAATCTAAAATCTGATTCTAAATGATGTTAATCTGTATGCATCATTATTCTCTGCTCAGTATAGTGGTCAGGATCCAGAGCTTTGCAGAAGATATTCATGTTTGTATTTATTTGGCTTAACCACTTATAGTGCTTAACTTTTGAATTTGGCAATGGAATTTATTGCAACATAATTATTTTAAAAAGGCTGAATTTAGTACAAAATACTTAAGTCCTTTCTTACTTACCAACATTTTTTTATTCTCAATTTGGCTTCTTTTCCTGCCCCATTTTAAAAATCTAGTTGACATTGAGCTAAAAGCTTATAGAACATTCAATGAGGGTAAAAATATTAATAAATGAATACTTTAATTAATTTAAAAACTTACAGAAGATTAATAGAGAATTTTTTAAAATCAGGGGGTGGGAGGTGGGAGGGAGATTCGGGATTGGGAGCTTGTGTGTACCTGTGGTTGATTCATGTCGATGTATGGCAAACCCAATAGAGTATTGTAAAGTTAAATTTAAAAATAAATAAATAAATTAATTAAAAAAAAATCAGTTCTGAAAACTTGAATGAAAAACATTTGTAAAAAGAAAAAGGAAAAATCAATCTCCATTTATCTTCCCAGGGGGTATCAGCTGAGCTAAGGAATCAGTAGGAATTTACACTTTCTCACATGCACAATGATATATGTTTATATCAACACCACAATAAACATTGTCCAGCAAAAAAGAGAGAAAGAAAGCACCAAAGGACTAAAGGGGTTAGAAAATATTCCAAGACCCATGTGCTATTATTTCTTTTAATTTTCCACCTCATTAACATCTTAGATATGGATATGCTGACTCTGCAGAAGTTACATTATTATTAAATGCTTTGCTGCAAACCAAGTTCTCTAATGTCCTCAGTGTATGTGTGTGTGTGTCTTTGTGTGTGTGTGTCTCTTTGTGTGTGTTATATAAAATGTTTTATAGATATTCACAAGATATTCACGTAGCTTATATCTCCATCATTTATGTGAACCACAATATCAAGAATAAAACTATTAGATACAGAATAGTTTACTGATCATTCAATGATTTTGTTTATGAAGTAGTTTTATCTAGTATAAAAGTAACTATATTCCAAGATATTCCATACCTAAAAATGTCTGACATTAAACTTCCTAGGATATATTGGAAGTAAGGAAAAGAACCCAGGGCATATAAGGAAATTATTCATTCTAGTCTCATCTCTAGCACTGAATATTTGGGATTATGGGGAAGTCATTTAGATTTTTCTCATTCTTAGATTCACTAAAAGATTATTTCCAAAGTCATGATTATTCCTTTGCTTTTTTCTTCTCAATACCTTATTTTATTACAATTTTTCAAAGTCTTGTATTGCTTTGTAATCATCTACTGTTTACTTTATGCCTCACTGAGCAAAATGTGAATTCCTGGAGAGCAGGGTCTTAATGTATATATCCTTCCGTCACACATATTAGTGAATTCTAAGTTCATTTGCAGCTTTCAAAGTACTTCAAAATGTATTTTGTTGGTTTTCTTTAATGATTTAAATACATAATTTACACTTATAAGTGTAAATTTGTAGGTATTTAGCAAATTAATATTTATTAGTGTAACAATAAGACTGCATGTTGTTTGAAATTATGATCTCACAAGGAGGAACAGAGGTGTTTTTAGTTTTATTTATTTATTTTTTAAGAACAGAAATAAAGTTTAATTCATTGAAAAATGAAGCAGTGAACAGGGTCTATCAGAGGGCACTTTGTAAGTCAAATGACAGGTGACTCAGGCCAGAGCAGAATAACTTCTAGAAACAGATGATGCAAAAACAGGAATTCACAAATTCAGTTGGACCTACACAGTGGTGAAACAAAAGATCCAACCAGTCCCACCTAGTTCCCCTGGTGAATCAGTTTATATATTTTTTGCTATCTCTTAATAAGGATCATGAAACTAGTCCTTAGACACATAAATATAAATTTAAAAAACATTTCTAAAGAGGCTTTCCTCATATTTCTAAACTTCTGCAAAGCTACCTTCTTTTACATAAACTTATTGTTGGGCATATGTGTCTATTGTTTTTTCTCTTTAGAATGTTAGTCAAATATACTAACTATACATCCTTACATATCCTTAAACCTTAGTAAAAAAGGAGTTTAAATCTAATGCTTAATAATTTCATATTTAACAAGACTTTAAATTGTTAACATGGAGAGAACTATGTATAGCTATTTATATAGGCACAGACATATAAAATGTTATAATTGCAAAATGTCAAAAATATGACAGCTGAAACTTTACAACATGCTGCATCAAAAAGCATTGTTTTCTAGAGCAAGTTATGCAACTTTACATTTGGAAGCTATGATCAAATTTTCCTCCTGTACATTGCACTGATTTCCATTAGTACATTTAAAAAATCTTACTATGTGTTTCTTTCTGTGTTTTTTTTTTTTTTTCTGTCTCTCTTGTCTCTTTTAGTCTCTCAACCTCCTACCTTTTTTTTTTTTTTTTAAGAAAGGTAGAACTAGTATAATTCAGTTAGAATAGTGGGCCACATTGCCTTGAGATTCAGAGACTGTATATAGCCTGGCATGGGAGTGTCAGAGTCTGAATGTGGTCAAGAAAGCAGCCACATAAGGGAGATGTCCCCCTGAAAATATAGCCTCATGAAGGATGACAAAGCTCAAGCAGGTTGAAGAGGATATCCAAAGTAGGGGTCCTCCGCCATGGGGTGGCAAATTTTATAGGAAGCACAGCTGGGTGTGGCATCAAAGCCCGGCAGCAAGGGGAGAGTCTTTTTATGAGAGAACTGACTGGCTGCTGCTGCGTCCTAAAGCCTAAGCGGGATGAAGAGAGGTTCCTTAAATGACGGGATAATGACAGTGGCTCATCATGAAATTTCTTAGCCCAAATTAGAGGAAGAGGGCATCTGTCTGAAACAGGAGGAGGAGTTTAGTAGGGAATAGAAATTGTTCTCTTACAGGAATTTGCACAGATAAGTAAACACATGAAGAATAACAGACACTAGTTTTCTAATTGTCTAAGAAGGGAACTATAAATATAAAAAGGGGAAAAGTTAGCATAACTCTGTGGTGTGGAACTGAGCTAGAAGCATGTGAGCAAACGTCTTTTAAAAGATACAGAATGCATTACGAGTATGTATGTGCTTAGTCACTCAGTCGTGTTCGACTCTTGCGACCCC
>SJYV01030352.1:31553-112778 GCA_006410875.1 Neotragus pygmaeus | reverse complement strand
AGTTTCCTCACTGTGGGTGGGGTTGTATCAGTGGCTTGTCAAGGTTTCTTGGTTAAGGAAGCTTGTGTCCGTGTTCTGGTGGGTGCAGCTGGATTTCTTCTCTCTGGAGTGCAATGAAGTGTCCATAATGAGTTATGAGATGCAAATGGTTTTGGAGTAACTCTGGGCAGCCTGTGTATTGAAGCTCAGGGGTGTGTTCCTGTGTTGCTGGAGAATTTGCGTGGTATGTCTTGCTCCGGAACTTGGTGGCCCTCGGGTGGTGCTTGGTTTCAGTGTAGGTATAGAGCATTTGATGAGCTCCTATCGATTTAATGTTCCTTGGATNTGAAGCTCAGGGGTGTGTTCCTGTGTTGCTGGAGAATTTGCGTGGTATGTCTTGCTCCGGAACTTGGTGGCCCTCGGGTGGTGCTTGGTTTCAGTGTAGGTATAGAGCATTTGATGAGCTCCTATCGATTTAATGTTCCTTGGATTCAGGAGTTCTCTGATGTTCTCAGTATTTGGACTTAAGCCTCCTGCTTCTGGTTTTCAGTCTTATTTTTACAGAAGTCTCAAGACTTCTCCTTCTATACAGTACCATTGATAAAACATCTAGGTAAACATGAAAGTTTCTCCACAGTGAGGGACACCCAGCAAGGTTCACAGAGTTACATGGAGAAGAGAAGAGGGAGGAGTGTGTTAGAGGTGACCCAAATGAGATGAGGTGGAAACAAAAGAGGAAAGAGCAAGCTAGCCAGTAGTCAGTTCATTATGTGTGCTCCACAGTCTGGACCACTCAGAGGTGTTCACAGAGTTATACAGAGAAGAGAAGAGGGAGGAAGGAAACAGAGGTGGCCAGGAGGATAAAACGGGGGAATGAAAAGGAGAGAGACAGATCCATGCAGTAATCAGTTCCTTAAGTGTTCTCCACTGTCTGGAACACACAGAGATTCAGAGTTGGGCAGAGAAGAGAAGAAGGAGGGAGGAGACAGAAGCGATCTGGTGGAGAAAAAGGAGAGTCCAAAGGAGGAGAGAGCAGTCCAACCAGTAATCTCGCTTTCAAGTAAAAATGGGTACTGAAGATTGGGTTTTTGAAGGTACCAAATTGATAACAAATACCAAAAAGCAAAGATTAAAAATCTAGAGTAGAGGTTGGATTTTCAAAAATACAATATTAAGGAAAAGAAGAAGAAGAAGAAGAAAGTCACAAGAATTATTTAAAAATATATATATATGAAGTTTGCTTTAAGAATAGAGTCTTAATTTTTTGAAAAGTAATAGTAGGTTATAAAAATGAAAATTAAAGGAGTAATAGAGGACTTAAAATGTTTTTTAAGTTAAAAAAAAAGAAGAAAAAGAATGATCATAAAAATAGTAAAGATATATCTAGGACTTTCTCTGGTGTTGTTGTGGGCAGTGTGGGGTCAGTTCATTTTCGAATAGTTCCTTGGTCTGGCTTATATTTCTCAAGATCTATAGGCCCCTTCCTATGTAGTCGGTACTAATGACAGGGTTTTTATCTATTGCACCTGTCAGCTTCAAGGCAGTTCCCTCTGTTTTAGCTTCTTCTGTTTGCTGGTCTCTTCAGTTTCTGATTTCCATCCTGACACAAGGCGGGCAGTGGTGGACACTTTTTTAAGGCTCACTTGTTCAGTCATGCTGTGGGAATTAATGCTACAAACAAATAACACTGGCGTGTGCTCGCAGTGTCTCAGCCATGCTGGGCCTGCCCCCGGTCACGGCGCACACAGCTCAGGCTCTAGGTTGCTCCACCAGGAACTGTCTGAGGCCAGCCCTGGGCTGCAACGCACCTCCCAGGTCTACGCCTCTCGGGATCAGGCACTCAGGTAGTTCTCAGAGGCACAGACTCGGTTGGGCCTGCATTTTGTGCCCTTCCCAGGTCCGATTAGCTCAGGTGTTTGGTGAGCGCGGTCACTGCGACTTATAACCTCTCCCGTCCCTGCTGCTCAGTTTTCTGCGTGTACAACTGGCGCACTTCTCAGGTAGATGATGACTGTCCAGAATCCAAAGAAGTCTTAGTTAGCAAAGAAGCCTGCTAACAGTTTGGTAGATAATGTCTCTCTGGGGCTGCAATTGCCCCCTTCCGGCCCTTCCAGCTCTGGCTGCCTGTCACTGGAGGGGGATGGTCTGCAGCCGGCTAATTCTGTTCCATTCTTTGTTCTGTGCGTGGTCCTAGTGGTCTTATGTTAGAGCTTTTTGCGTGGTAGCTATCCCACAGTCTGGTTTGCTAGCCCAAGTTAGTTTGCTCTGGTTACCCTCGGGGCATTCGGGCCTGATCCTTAAAAAGCAATGCAGCCCGTGCCTCCCTGCCCAGGCCCCACCTGCTAGTGGCGGATGCAGGCGTCTGTTCTGTTTCTCCGCTGGGGGAGTTACCGTAAGGCTCGTAATCTGTGGGGTTTAATTATTTATTTATTTTCCCTCCCTGTTACGTTGCCCTCTGTGCTTCCAAGGCTCACCACAGACTCGGCAGTGAGAGTGTTTCCTGATGTTTGGAAACTTCTCTCTTTTTAAGACTCCCTTCCTGGGAAGGAGCTCCCTCTCTACCTCTTTTATCTCTTTTTTTGTCTTTTGTATTTTTTCCTACCTTTTTTCGAAGACAATGAGCTGCTTTTCTGGGTGTCTGATGTCCTCTGCCAGTGTTCAAAAGTTGTTTTGTGGAATTTACTCAGTGTTTAAGTGTTCTTTTGATGAATTTGTGGGGGAGAAAGTGGTCTCCCTGTCCTATTCCTCAACCATCTTAGGACCACGCCCCTGGAAAATTCTTTAAGAGATGGGAATACCAGACCCCGTGACCTACCTCCTCAGAAATCTGTTTGCAGGTCAAGAAGCAACAGTTAGAACTGGACATGGACCAAAAGACTGGTTCCAAATAGGAAAAGGAGTATGTCAAGGCTGTATATTGTCACCCTGCTTATTTAACTTACATGCAGAGTACATCATGAGAAACGCGGAGCTGGATGAAGCACAAGCTGGAATCAGGTTGCTGGGAGAAATATCAATAACCTCAGATACTCAGATGATACCATCCTTATGGCAGAAAGTGAAGAGGAACTGAAAAGCCTCTTGATGAAAGTGAAAGAGGAGAGTGAAAAAGTTGGCTTAAAACTCAACATTCAGAAAACTAAGATTATGGCATCTGGTCCCATCACTTCATGCCAAGTAAATGGAGAAACAATGGAAACAGTGAGAGCCTTTATTTTGGGGAGCTCCATAATTACTGCAGATGGTGACTGCAGCCATGAAATTAAAAAATGCTTGCTCCTTGGAAGAAAAGCTATGACCAGCCTAGACAGCATATTAAAAAGCAAAGCACATTACTTTGCCAATAAAATTACATCTAGTCAAAGCTATGGTTTTTCCAGTGTTCATGTATGGATGTGAGAGTTGGACTATAAAGAAAGCTGAGCACCGAAGAATTGATGCTTTTGAACTGTGGTGTTGCAGAAGTCTCTTGAGAGTCCCTTGGACATCAAGAAGATCCAATCAGTCCATCTTAAAGGAAATCAGTCCTGAATATTCATTGGAAGGACTGATGTTGAAGCTGAAACTCCAAACCTTTGGCCACGTGATGCAAAGAACTGACTCATTTGGAAAAGACCCTGATGCTGGGAAACATTGAAGGAGGGAGGAGAAGGGGATGACAGATGAGCTGGTTGGATGTCACCACCGACTCAATGGACATGAGTTTGAGTAAACTCCAGGAGTTTGTGATGGACAGGGAAGCCTGGAGTGCTGCAGTCCCATGGGGTCACAAAGAGTCAGACATGACTTAGTGACTGAACTGAACTGAATAATTTTAATAATAATTTTACATTTGCAATAAGTATATGTGCTCATGATAATAAATCCACAGAGACAATGAATATAAATGTTTCACAGCAACTTTTTTTGAAATATCTCTCCAGACACAAAATAAAGATATATGTACTTAATTTTGTCCAGATGGTCTCATGCTATACACAGTCATTATGTATTTTTAATACCTGTCACTATTTATGTTTATTTACAACATTTTCTGCCTTCCAAAGTCTTTGTATTTTTATGCAGTCAAAATTTATTATGTGTTTTTTAATGTTTTTTTTTTGTGTTTTCATTATTAGAAAAACTTATTTATGCTTAGATTATAAAAACGATTAACATTTTGTAATATGTTTTTCCTTTTTGTTTTTTGCATTCGTGTATTTGATACTTATAGGTCTTGCTGTAAGAAACAATTGATGAAAAAGCCTAACTTTTCCAAGTGACTGATGCTTTAACATTGGTATTAAATAATGCATTCCTTCCCATGGACATGAAATGTTACCTTTATTAGGCTCTAAATATTTACATATATTTGAGTCTATTGCTAGATTTTCTATTCTGATCCAGTGATTTATCATTTGTAAGCTAGTGGTACCAAAATCTGATAAGCATTGAATGAAGCCTTCTAATTTTTTTTTAACTATATAGTAGGGCTTGTGTATTAGTCACTCAGCTGTGTCTGCCTTTATGACCCCATGAACTGTAGCCTGCCAGGCTCCTCTTTCCATGGAATTCTCTAGGCAAAAATACTGGAGTGGGTTGCCATTCCCTTCTCCAGGGCATCTTCCTGACCTAGGGATCAAACCCGGGTCTTCCACATTGCAGGCGTGTTCTTTACCTTCTGAGCCACCAGGGAAGTAGGGTGTATCTCCTACTTAAACTCTTTCAGAAAGTTCTTAAGTAACTTTAGAGTGTCTATTCTTCACATTAGAATCATTTTGACACATTATTCCCAAAAAAAGGTATGGAGATTCTGATGAAAATGCACTACATTAATAAATTAGGTTAAAATATAAACATCTCTGCAATATTTGCAGTGTTCTAAGACCATGGTATGTGTCTTCAATTCCTTGTATATGCTTTTATTTCACTCAGTGGAGTTTTTGTTATAAAGTTCCAGTATAGTATGACTAGGCTTTTTACCTTCATTATATGTCTAACTATTACTGGTTATAATTTTTCATAGGAAACATATTTCCTTTTGCACAGTTATCTTTTTGAGTGTGCTTATTATTATTAATGGGCTTCCCAGGTGGTGGTAGTGGTAAAGAAGCCACTTGCCAAAGCAGGAGACATAAGAGATGTGGGTTTGATCCCTGGGTCAGGAAGATCTCCTGAAGGAGAGCATGGCAACCTACTCCAGTATTCTAGTCTGGAGAATTCCATGGACAGAGGAGCCTAGAGGGCTACAGTCCGTGCAGTCGCAAAGAGTCGGACACGACTGAATTGACCTAGCACACAGGCACACATTGTTATTAATATATTTTGAGTCGATTTTCTTAGTTTTCAAGTGAACAATTATATCACTTGAGTTTACTCCTGTAGCACTTATAATATTGACAGACACTTTGTAGGCATGCAACGAGCATTGGATATAATAATTATTATTATTTATATTGGTTATTAGAATGATTAAATTGTCCATGATGATGAAGTAAGTAGGTTTACATTTGGGAGTCTTGGCAAAATTATTCTAAATTTCATCTGTAAGTCATACAAACATGCAAATGTAGCCTAGATCATCAGGCAAAGCAAGAGTAATAAAGGAAGACTTGCTTTATCAGGTAATAAAATTTATTGTAAAGTATACAAAACCATACTATAGAACAGTAAGATACTAGCTCAAAAACAGAAAGATTAATAATGAAGTTAGTAAAGTAACACACAAATCTCTCTAACATCAAGAATTCATTTTTATAGTTATAACTGGGTGACTGCCAATTCTACAAAGTAATTTTCTGTAAGTTATCTTAGCCAACTTATTCAAATGTAAAGTTTTTCAAAATAATCACCTTGGGGATATTTAGCAAAAGTTAAACATCAGTGAGAAATGAGTTACTCACAAACTTCCAAAAAATATTTTAAGCCATGATGTCAAGGATATATATATATATATATATATATATATAGCTTTAATTCTTTCTGCAGATAGACTAAATGAGACTTCTTAAGCATAAAACAATTTTCAAGAAAATTCTCCTAGAGAGATTCTTTAAGTCAAGAGAATTAAAATATATTTGGTTTCACTTGACTATGTCCATAGTTGAATTTTGCATATATATGTTTAAAATATATCAAAAAGACCATGATAGTAATGACTGCCCCCTTGAATTTTCAGGGTCAAATTAATCACATTGTTAAGGAACTCAGGTTTGGCTGTTTACCACTCAAAAGCCAATACTCAAGAGACAAGTGTTGGTTAGAAAAGAAATTTGCTTCATACCTTGGCAACCTGGGGAGAAGGTAGACTTCCAAAAACCAACACTGAAGATCCAGCTCAACAATAACAGTTTTTAAAAAGGGAATCTCCTTGGAGATTCATTATTCTCCGCTCTATGTAGACTTTCTTCTGATTGGTTGGTGGTGAAGTAACAGGGTGAAGTTCTAAGAATCTTGTGCTTAGCATGAAGTCATCATCCTCCACTTGAGTGGAGGCCTTAGTTCCTGCAGAAAAACTCAAAGATATTGTTAAGATCCTTTGAGGAGGAACCAGGACTCTGCTTTATTGCTGTACTATTGTTTCTGGAGTGTTCCGCCTTTGTTTCTGCCTTCCCTGCTGCTGCTATGTAAGTCACTAAGTCGCATCCAACTCTATGTGACCCCATAAACTGTAGCCTGCCAGACTGCTCTGTCCATGGGAATCTTCAGGCAAGAATATTGAAGTGGGTCACCATCTCCTTCTCCAGGCATCTTCCCAACCCAGTAATGAACCTGAGTCTTCTGCTTAGTTGGGCAGATTCTTTACTACTCAGAAGCCACCATTCCCTCCCTTCCCCTATTATCAACTATTTGACTCTGCCCTTTAGAACTTGGGGAAGGTCAGGGAGGCTGAATAAAGCCAATATCCTACAAATAAGAAGCAGGAGGCACAGAAAGACCCCAAGACCCAAGACTTCTGCTCAATTTTAATTCAGGGTACTGGGCAACCATGGCTCTGATAGCTTCCTGTCAAAATAGGGCATAGGGCCACCTCAGTTTGGAGAATACACACTGAACTAGAAGCACTTCTGAGTGCCAAGTCCTAGATATGAGTCTTGCATGATTAAAATCTCAATCCCTTGGTCTGTCATTTTGATGTAACAGACTCAGTTAGAAGTAGTTGGAGGAGTGACAACTGGAATTTTAATAGATAAAATAAATCTCATTTCTTTTCAGAAGAATAGGCCTGAACCCAATCTGGACCTGGCACTTTGAGGACATTTGTAGCCTGGTAGCCAGTTGTTTAGTTTTATCAAGTTTGCAGTTACTAGAAGCCTGCAGACATTGTTTTGACAATGTCTCGGTTGAGTTCAGTTGCTCAGTCGTGTCCGACTCTTTTTGACCCCATGAATAGCAGCATGCCAGGCCTCCCTGTCTATCACCAACTCCTGTAGTTCACTCAGATTCACGTCCATCGAGTCTGTGATGCCATCCAGCCATCTCATCTCATCCAGCCTCTCCCCTTCTCCTCCTGCCCCCAATCCCTCCCAGCATCAAAGTCTTTTCCAGTGAGTCAACTCTTCTCATNAAAATCCCATGGATGGAGGAGCCTGGAAGGCTGCAGTCCATGGGGTCACTAAGAGTCGGACACGACTGAGCAACTTCCCTTTCACTTTTCACTTTCATGCATTGGAGAAAGAAATGGCAACCCACTCCAGTGTTCTTGCCTGGGGAATCCCAGGGATGGGGGAGCCTGGAAGGCTGCCGTCTATGGGGTCGCACAGAGTTGGACACGACTGAAGCGAATTAGCAGCAAAGAGTCAGACACGACTGAGCAATTGAACTGAACTGAATTTATATACATCTTCTCTAAACAGTAGCTTCTGGAGGATAAGAATCGTCAAAACAGATTTACTGAGACATACCGTGTAAGCTGAGCTGGGCCAGGTGCCAGAGTAAACTGGTGAACAAGATCCAGACCATGTCTCAGTCACTCCTGTACACGCACTGATTCACATGGTACCAGGCAAGAAGCAGATGCTCAGTAGAGTGTGCCCTAAATCAGACTAGTTGAAACATATAAAAAATTAATAATGCTTAAAAGATTAATCATGCCCCTACTAGAGTATTGACCGGGAAAATGTAAAGCCCTAAATATGTGTACAAAGTGAGCTGTTTGTCAAAAGTGAAGTCTAATTTGCAACTAACTACAAAATGCTTTTTTAAAGATCTTACATAAAAATAATAAAAAGTAAAATAAAAAAATAAAAGACTTTAAAGAAGCTGAAGAACTCTATTTATAATGCAGATCGTGATAATTAAAATAACCAGTTATTTTGGTGGTTGCATGGTGCTGGAGAAGTGAGTAGCTATGAGGAGATGCCCCATGTCCAAGGTCAGAGAAACCCCAGTAAGATGGTAGGCACTGGAGTGGCTGTGAGGAGTTACCCCACATCGAAGGGAAAAGGAGAAGCCTTGGCAAGATGGTAGGAAGGNTCACTTTCATGCATTGGAGAAGGAAATGGCAACTCATTCCAGTGTTCTTGCCTGGAGAATCCCAGGGACGCGGGAGTCTGGTGGGATGCCGTCTATGGGGTCACAAAGAGTCGGACATGACTGAAGCAACAGCAGCAGCAGCAGCAGTGACTCAGTGATAAAGAATCTGCTGCAGTGCAGGAGCTGTGGGAGACACAGTCTTGATCCCTGGGTCAGGAAGATCCCCTGGAGGATGGCATGGCCACCCACTCCAGTATTCTTGCCTGGAGAATCCCAGGGACAGAGAAGCCTGGCAGGTTGCAGTCTGTGGGGTTGCAAAGAGTTTGGACACAACTGAAGCCACTTAGCATGAACACACATAAAGGAAGAATTAGGAACTAGTTAAAGGAGCTTAAGATGAGAGAAGGAACATAGGCTGAAGGAAGAGCATATACAAATGTCCCAGGGCTGGAAGGAATGCATTCTGCCTGAGGTCAGTGTGGCTGGAGCTCTCAGAATAAAGGGGAGTAGGGGGTATTTTTGGACAGAAGACCAGAAAGGAAGACAGCATTTGCTTTACACAAACTCCTTGATCTCAGGAAGCATTTTGATCTTTATTGTAAGAGTCCTGAGAAGCCCTTGGAACTGTATGTAGCAAAAGGCCGACCAGAGCAGATTTGTATTTTGAAAAGACACCCTGGCTGCCTTGTGGAGAACGGTTGAAACAGCAAGTNGACAGCATTTGCTTTACACAAACTCCTTGATCTCAGGAAGCATTTTGATCTTTATTGTAAGAGTCCTGAGAAGCCCTTGGAACTGTATGTAGCAAAAGGCCGACCAGAGCAGATTTGTATTTTGAAAAGACACCCTGGCT
Source organism: Neotragus pygmaeus (assembly GCA_006410875.1). Taxonomy (NCBI): domain Eukaryota; kingdom Metazoa; phylum Chordata; class Mammalia; order Artiodactyla; family Bovidae; genus Neotragus; species Neotragus pygmaeus. The sequence continues at coordinate 103,492 of SJYV01030352.1, read as the reverse complement.
GCCTTGTGGAGAACGGTTGAAACAGCAAGTAAGAAGTGCTGCCACATTATGATTTGGTAGCACTTAGCAACTCTTGTCTGGAGAATCCCAGAGACGGGGGAGCCTAGTGGGCTGCCATCTCTGGGGTCGCACAGAGTCTGACACGACTGAAGCGACTTAGCAGCAGCAGCAACGTTTCATTAGTTTCCCTAAAGACTTAGGGTTTCATACACTTTCTGATTGAAAACTCTAGTTCTTTCTTTCACGCCTTAGTAGTTTCCTGATAAGAGGTGCCAGTACTGTGTACTTTCATGTCCTGAAACAACTTGTACTTTGTAGAAGAAGAAAAACAGAAAACATTTCATTTTTTGCGGGGGGGCGGGGGTGGTGGTGGTGGTTATGTTGCTGTGGTTTCGCTTTGTATGAGAAAACTACACGTTGTCATTCTTCAGTGTTTCCTAACAATCAACACAGTAAATGAGATTGTTGTTACAAACTCTCTCCTTTATGATATATAGGAATCCCTACTTGACATACAGTCCTCATTTAATTTGGGGTGATTGTGTCATTATAATTTTTTATCTAAAAGGAAAGATAGAGAATAGACAAGAGTGTGGGAATTTCCCACTCTTGGGAATGGATAAATAATTTTTAAGGCAAATGCCTGAATGCAGGATTGTCCTGATTATGGCCAAGCTCCCTCCCCACTTAAGTGAAATTTAGCCATCAGACCAGTGTCTAAATCCACTTAACAGAACCTCAGGCCAGAAGAGCTAGATAATCTAATTTTTTGGTTCCCTGTTTGCAGCGTCAAGCAGAACTGTAACCGATGGAATGGATTGAATAGAACATATAACCCAAATCAGCCCATATCTTGTTCCCATGGGCTTGTCCTCTGCTTCGCCACCCACACTACCTCCTTCCTGTATTAGGCAGGACTCTTGGGAGAATCAGAAATGATAGTGCGTGTTTGTGTGTGTGTGTAGAAATTAATTATGAGGAACTGACTCACATAAACACGAAGGCTGAGAAGTCTCACAATCTATGCAAGCTGGAGACCCAGGAAACCAAGTGACATGATTCATTCTGCATCCAAAGGCCTGAGAACCAAGGGAGACAATAGTGTAAATCTCAGTCTGAGAACAGAAGGTGAGATGAGAAGTCCCGGCTCATCTCTGAAGCAGGAAAAACAAGAAGTGACTTCCTCCTTTGTCCATCTTTTGTTTTGTTCAAGCCCTCAATGGATTGGATGGTGTCCACCCACATTGGGGATGGCAATCTACTTTACTGAATCTACCAATTCAAATGCTAATCCCATCCAAAAGACTGCACAGGCAGACCCAGAAATAATGTTTAATCTGGGAACCCTATAGTCAGTCAAGTGGACATACAAAATTAACCATTACATTACTCATTCCTTTTACAATATGTTTTGGTTTTCTTTCTTTTTAATTGAAGTATAGTTGATTTACAATTTCATGTTAGTTTCAGGTGTTGAGCAAAGCGATTCTGTTTTTATATTCTTTCTCATTATAGCGTCTTAGAAGATACTGAATATAGTTCCCTGTGCTATACAGTAAATCCTTGTTGTTTATCTATGTTATACATAGTGTATATCTGTTAGTGTGTATCTGTCAATCCCACACTCTCAATTTATCCCTCTACCCTGTCTTCCCATTTGGTAACTGTAAGTTTGTTTTCCATATCTGAGTCTGTTTCTGCTTTATAAATCAGGCCATTTGTATTATTTTTTGGATTCCATGCTGCTGCTGCTAAGTCACTTCAGTCGTGTCTGACTCTGTGGGACCCCATAGACGGCAGCCCATGAGGCTCCCCTGTCCCTGGGATTCTCCAAGCAAGAACATTGGAGTGGGTTGCCATTTCCTCCTCCAATGCATGAAAGTGAAAAGTGAAAGTGAAGTCGTTCAGTCGTGTTGGACTCTTAGCAACCCCATGGACTGCAGCCTACCAGGCTCCTCCATCCATGGTATTTTCCAGGCAAGAGTACTTGAGTGGGGTGCCACTGCCTTCTCTGTTAGATTCCATATATAAGCTATATCATATATTTGTCTTTGATTTAATTTACTTAGTGCAATAATTTCTAGGTCCATCCATGTTGCTGCAAATGGCATTATTTCATTCTTTCTTATGACTAATATGCCATTGAATGTGTGTGTGTGTATATATATGTATTTATACACGTATATATATATATACACACACCACATATTCTTCATCAATTCATCTGTTGATGGATATGTAGGTTGCCTACATGTGGCTATTGTAAACAGTCCTGTTATGAACATTGGCGTTCACACATTTTTTGAATTAGAGCTTTCATCTTTTCCAGATATATGCCCAGAAATGGGATTGCTGGATCATAAGGTAGATCTATTTATAGTTTTTAAAGGAACCTCCATACTGTTTCCCATAATGGCTGCACCAATTTATGTTCACATCAAACTATGTAAGTAGCATTTACTATTTGTAGACTTTTTGACGATGGTCATAGTGAACAACGCTACTTCATTATAGTTTTGATTCACATTCTCTAATAACGGCAATGCTGAGCATCTTTTCACGTGCTTATTGTCCACCTGTAGTCTTTGACTATACCACCCTGAAAGTGCTCAATCTCATCTATGCCACGTTTTTTGTTACCTTTTGAATGAAGGATGCAGTGAATATGGCCCATGAAACCTTCCTCAGACAATTTAGCTTTATCATGAAGTTATGTGATAGCTCTCGGCATGGTCCTTCATGTATTAATACTATGTGACTTGTGAAAATTACATAATTTCTAAATACTTCTATTCTCTGATTTCTAAACATGGGATTATGATGACAGCACTTTTTTCATAGGGTTTGGGGGAAGATTAAATGGAAAACAAGAGAAGTTCTTAAAACAAGGTGTAGTGTATAGTAACTGTTCAACAATTGTAAGCTACTATTATTAATGGTTCTTCCTGGAGTAGGTACCAGAACATCAAATCTGGATTCAGCTAGTTTCTCCAAAATTCTGTTACATGGCTTGGCAATATTTTTATAAATTTGACTTTAACATTGATTTTTTTTAAAAAAAACAGAATTGTATCAGTTCCATATTGAACAGAACATCTATCTTTCTTTATCAGACAAATTCATTATCTGAACTCTCCATAATATAACAATCTGTGCTAAATTTAACTATAAAAATGTTATTACATGGCAAGATTATATTTATTCACTAATTGTGAATTTCTTCACGCAAAAGACAAAGTTTTGTTCCTTGTTATCTGTCACAGAAGCTGTGCCACATAGCACGATGGCTTGTACATAACATACAATCAAATATTTAAACAGAAAATTATATTGTCATACAAATTCTTCATTCTAAATGACAATTCCTTGTAATTTGATAAAACTCTATAGAAGTCAAAAACTAAAAGCACAAGTTTTATTTTCAGTAAAGTTTGTATAGTGTCACACTTACAGAAACACATCATGCTACTTATAGAATAATAGAACATATATATTTGTAAATTTTGGAAATAATAATTCACATTTTCTTTAACCAAATATTCAGTGCTTTTCATAATGTGCAAGCAGTATTATACAATTGTAATCCTATGGTAAAAACAATCCTGTATCCTGTGTTTTTACTTATTTACATGATAAACTCTTGCTATGTTACTCCACAGTCCTCTTACACATGAAAGTAGCCGGAAATCATAATTTACTTTTGTTCCTATATTGTTGGATAATTATTTGTATTTCAAACAACATTCTAATAATCAAGTCTGTCATAAAATTTTTTGTATTTAGAATTATTTTTCTAAGACCAGTTTCCAGGAGTATACGTTGTTGTTGTTGTTCAGTCACTGAGCTGTGTCTGACTCTTCGCGACCCCATGGACTGTAGCACACCAGGCTCCTCTGTCCGTGGGATTCTCCAGTCAAGAATACTAGAGTGGGTTGTGATTTCCTTGTCCAGGGGATCTTCCCAAACCAGAGATTGAACCCATATCTCCTGCATTGGCAGGTAGATTCTTTATCGCTGAGCTCTCAGAGAAGTCATATTTGTGTGTGTGTGTGTGTGTGTGTGTGTGTGTGTGTGTGTGTGTTAAGTTCTTTCAATTGTGTCCAACTCTTTGTGACCATATGGACTATAGCTCACCAGGGTCCTCTGTCAATGGGATTCTCCAGGCAAGAATACTGGAATGGATTGCTATGCCCTCCTTCAGGTTATCTTCCTGACCCAGGGATCAAACCCGCATCTTTTACATCTCCCACATTGGCAGGATGGTTCTATACCACTAGTGCCACCTGGGAAGCCCACATACATGAGTGTGTGTGTGTGTGTACACATATCTTGAGAAAAGATCTACACTTTTGGCTGGAATTTTCCTTCTTACTATACAACAAGCTTAGAACAGTGATAATCTTCTCTGTATTACGAAAAAACATTGTTTTCCACCAATTTAGAAGTGAAAATTATGGGCTTAAGGAATGTCTGAATGTTGAAGGGGAAAAAAAAGAAAAGATCTTAATATTATGCAGGAGGCTGTCCTAAGATGGTGGAGGAATAGGACGTGGAGACCACTTTCTCCCCCACAAATTCATCAAAAGACCATTTAAACACTGAGTAAGTTCCACAAAACAACTTCTGAATGCTGGCAGAGGACATCAGGCACCCAGAAAAGCAGCCGAGTGTCTTCAAAAGGAGGTAGGAAAAAATATATAAGACTAAAAAAGAGACAAAAGAGGTAGGGATGGAGTTCCATCCCACGAAGGGAGTCTTAAAAAGAGAGAAGTTTCCAAACACCAGGAAATACTCTCACTGCCGAGTCTGTGGCAAGCCTTGGAACCACAGAGGGCAAATAACTGGGAGGAAAAACATAAATAATTAAAACCCACAGATTATGTGCCGAACGGTATTTCCCCCAGTGGAGAATAGCACAGACGCCTGCACCCGCCACTAGCAAGTGGGGGATGGGCAGGGAGGCGCAGGCTGCATTGCTTAGAGGACGGACCGGGCTGAATGCTCCGAGGGCAATCTGAGGGAACTAACCTGGGCTAGCAAACCAGACTGTGGGATAGCTACCATGTTGAAAGCTCTAACCTAAGACACCACAAGGCCCGCTCACAGAACAAAGGCCTGAACAGAGCTAGCCCCCTGCAGACCATCCCCCTCCGGTGACAGGCAGCCAGAGCTGGAAGGGGGAAATTGCAGCCCCAGAGAGGCATTATCTACCAAACTGCAAGAAGGCTTCTTTGCTAACTAAGACTTATTGGGGTTCTGGATAGTCAACATGCACCTGAAAAGGTGCGCTTGTTGTACACCCAGAAAACCGAGTGGCAGGGAAGGGGGAGGCAATAAGTCGCAGTGACCGCACTCACCAAACACCTCATCACCTGAGCTGCTCGGACCTTGGAAGGGCACAAACCACAGGCACAAAAACCGAGTCTGCGCCTCTGAGGACTACCCAAGTGCCTGAACCTGAGCGGCTTAGACCTGGGAGGTGCATGCAGCCCAGGGCCGGCCTCAAACTGTTCTCAGCGGAGCAACCTAGAGCCTGAGCAGTGTGACAGGGAAATCACACACTCCGTGAGCAGGGGCAGACCCAGTGTGGCCGAGACACTGCGAGCACATGCCAGTGTTATTTGTTTGCAGCGTCCCTTCTTCCCCACAGCACAACTGAACAAATGAGCCTAAAAAAGTGCCCACCACCGCCCCCTTGGGCCAGGGCAGAAATCAGACACCTAAGAGACCAGCAAACAGAGGAAGAAAAAACAGGGAACTGCCTTGGAAGGGACAGAGGCAATAGATTAAAACCTTTAGTTTGTACTGACTACATAGGAAGAGGCCTATCAGTTCAGTTCAGTCGCTCAGTCATGTCTGACTCTTTGCGACAACACGAATCACAGCACGCCAGGCCTTCCTATCCATCACCAACACCTGGAGTTCACTCAAACTCACATCCATCAAGTCGGTGATGCCATCCAGGCATCTCATCCTCTGTCGTGCCCTTCTCCTCCTGCCCCCAGGCCCTTCCAGCATCACAGTCTTTCCCAATGAGTCAACTCTTCGCATGAGGTGGCCAAAGTACTGGAGTTTCAGCTTTAGCATCAGTCCTTCCAAAGAAATCCCAGGGCTGATCTCCTTCAGAATGGACTGGTTGGATCTCCTTGCAGTCCAAGGGACTCTCAAGAGTCTTCTCCAACACCACAGTTCAAAAGCATCAATTCTTCAGTGCTCAGCTTTCTTCATAGTCCAACTTTCACATCCATACAGAACCACTGGAAAAACCATAGCCTTGACTAGATGAACCTTTGTTGGCAAAGTAATGTCTCTGCTTTTGAATATGCTAGCTAAGTTGGTCATAACTTTCCTTCCAAGGAGTAAGCGTCTTTTAATTTCATGGCTGCAATCACCATCTGCAGTCATTTTGGAGCCCCCCAAAATAAAGTNAGTTGCAGGATATAAAATCAACACAGAGAAATCCCTTGCATTCCTATACACTAATAATGAGAAAGTAGAAAAAGAAATTAAGGAAACAATTCCACTCACCATTGCAACAAAAAGAATAAAATACTTAGGAATATATCTACCTAAAGAAACTAAAAACCTACATATAGAAAACTATAAAACACTGGTGAAAAAAGTCAAAGAAGACACTAATAGATGGAGAAACATACCATGTTCATAGATTGGAAGAATCAATACAGTGGAAATGAGTATATATCCAAAGCAATGTATAGATTCAATGCAATCCCTATCAAGCTACCAATGATATTTTTCACAGAGCTAGAACGAATAATTTCACAATTTGTATGGAAATAAAAAAACCTCGAATAGCCAAAGCAATCTTGAGAAAGATGAATGGAACTGGAGGAATCAACCTGCCTGACTTCAGGCTCTACTACAAAGCCGCAGTCATCAATACACTGTGGTACTGGCACAAAGAAATATAGATCAATGGAACAAAATAGAAAGACCAGAGATAAATCCACGCACCTATGGACACTTTATCTTTGACAAAGGGGGCAAGAATATACAATGGATTAAAGACAATCTCTTTAACAAGTGGTGCTAGGAAAAGTGGTCAACCACTTGGAAAAGAATGAGACTAGAACACTTTCTAACACCATACACAAAAATAAACTCAAAATGGATTAAAGATCTAATTGTAAGACCAGAGACTATAAAACTCTTATAGGTTCTCCTCTATAGAGAGGAGAACATAGGCAAAACACTCTCTGACATAAATCACAGCAGGGTCCTCTATGACCCATCTCCCAGAATATTGGAAATAAAAGCAAAAATAAACAAATGAGACCTAGTTAAAATTAAAAGCTTCTGCACAACAAAGGAAACTATAAGCAAGGTGAAAGGATAGCCTTCAGAATGGGAGAAAATAATAGCAAATGAAGCAACTGACAAACAACTAATCTCAAAAATATACAAGCAACTCCTCCTTCTCAATTCCAGAAAAATAAACGACTCAATCAAAAAATGGGCCAAAGAACTAAACAGACATTTCTCCAAAGAAGACATACAGATGGCTGACAAACACATGAAAAGATGCTCAACATCACTCATTATCAGAGAAATGCAAATCAAAACCACAATGAGGTACCATTTCCCACCAGTCAGAGTGGTTGCTATCCTAAAGTCTACAAGCAATAAATGCTGGAGAGGGGGAACCCTCTTACACTGTTGGTAGGAATCCAAACTAGTACAGCCATTATGGCGAACAGTGTGGAGATTCCTTAAAAAAATTGGAAATAGAACTGCCTTGCTTCTGCTGCTGCTGCTAAGTCACTTCAGTCATATCCGACTCTGTGCAACCCCATAGACGGCAGCCCAGCAGGCTCCCCGGTCCCTGGGATTCTCCAGGTAAGAACACTGGAGTGGGTTGCCATTTCCTTCTTCAAAGCATGAAAGTGAAAAGTGAAAGTGAAGTCGCTCAGTCGTGTCCGACTCTTCGCACCTCCGTGGACTGCAGCCTACCAGGCTCCTCTGCCCATGGTACTTTTTCAGGCAAGAGTACTGGAGTGGGGTGCCACTGCCTTATGACCCAGCAATTTCACTGCTGGGCATACACATCGAGGAAACCAGAATTAAAAGAGACACGTGTACCCCAATGTTCATCACAGCACTGTTTATAATAGCCAGGACATGGAAACAACCTAGATGTCCATCAGCAGATGAATGGATAAGAAAGCTGTGGTACATATACACAATGGAGTATTACTCAGTCATTAAAAAGAATACATTTGAATCAGTTCTAATGAGATGGATGAAACTGGAGCCGATTATACAGAGTGAAGTTAGCCAGAAAGAAAAACGCCAATACAGTATACTAACACATATATATGGAATTTAGAAAGATGGTAATGATCATCCTATATGCGAAACAGCAAAAGAGTCACAGATGTATAGAACTGTCTTTTGGACTCTATGGGAGAGGGAGAGGGTGGGATGATTTGGGGGAATGGCATGGAAACATGTATAATATCATGTAAGAAACAAATTGCCAGTCCGGGTTCAATACATGATCCTTGGGGCTGGTGCACTGGGATGACCCGGAGAGGTGATATGGGGAGGGAGGTGGGAGGGGGGTTCAGGATGGGGAACACATATACATCGGTGGTGGATTCATGTTGATGTGTGGCAGAATCAATACAATATTGTAAAGTAATTAGCCTCCAATTGAAAGAAATAAATTTAAATAAAAAGCAGCCTTGCTTTCCCATTCCATATTTTTATTCATTCTTCCAATTATCCCCATTTCCCTGGATACTTCCTTTGCTTCCTTTAAAGGAAATTACATATATTCTAAAATCCTGAAATTCTGAAATGGGATTAACAGATACAAACTACTATACTCATACTGGTCAGAATGGTGATCATAAAAAAAATTACAAATAATAAATGCTGGAGAGGGTGTGGAGAAAAGGGAACCCTCTTGCACTGTTGGTGGGAATGTAAGTTCATACAGCCATTATGGAGAACAGTATGGAGATTCCTTAAAAGACTAGGAATAAAGCTACCACATGCCCTAGCAGTCCCACTACTGGGCATATGCCCTGAGAAAACTATAATTGAAAAAGACCCCAATATTCATTGCAGCACTATTTACAGTAGCCAGGACATGAGAGCAACCTAGATGTCCATCGACAGATGAATAGACAAGGAAGTTGTTCTACATAAACACTATGGAATATTACTCAGCCATAAAAAGGAGCATTTGAGTCAGTTCTAGCCAGGTAGATGAACCTAAAACCTATTACACAGAGTGAAGTAAGTCAGAAAGAGAAAAACAAATATCATACATTAACACGTATATATAGAATCTAGAAAAATGGTGGGCTTCCCAGGTGGCTCAGTGATAAAGAATCCACCTCCCAATGCAGGAGATGTGGGTTCAATCCCTGGGTTAGGAGGATCCCATGGAGATGGAAATAGCACCCCATTCCAGTCTTCTTGCCTGTGAAGTTCCATGGTCAGATGAACCTGGCAGGCTATAGTTCATGGAGTCACAAAAAGTCGGGCATGACTTAGCAACTAAAAGACAACAGCAAGGGAAATTGTACTGATGAACCCATTTGCAGGGCGGGAATAGAGATGCAGACAGAGAACAGACTTGTGGGCACAGCAAGGGAAGGAGACGGTGGGATGAACTGAGCGAGTAGCTTTGGAACATATACACTACCATATTAAAACAGATAGCTAGTGGGAAGTTACTGTATGACGCATGGAGCTCAGACCTGGAGGTCTGACAACCTAGAGGGGAGGGATAGGATAGGGGGTCATTGGAGGGAGGCTCAGGAGGGAGGGGACAGATGTATACTTCTGGCTGATTCACGTTATTTTTGGCAGAAACCAATACAACATTGTAAAGCAATTATCCTCCAGTGGCGGGGGGGGGGGGGGACAAACAGGTAAACAACAAGGTTCTTCTGTATAGCATAGGGAACTGTATTCAATATCCTTTAAACCATAATGGAAGAGAAAAAAATCAAGGAACACATGGAGTTATACCATCCAGACACGTAAACTCGGCTTCCTGCTATCACACCCAAGCTAATGGCAGTTATGAATACTAAAAAACTCTTCTCACACACATTCCACCCATAGAGCCCATGACAACTGGATTTAATTACCAATCTCCCCATGTCTCAAGGCTACGCTGAGAGCTATCTCATTCAGAAACTAGCTCTGAAAACTGCCTATTAAATCATTCAAACATACTCCAGCTCAGTAATTTTAACAGGCCTGAATTTACTTATAAGAAACTGTTGAAAATATATATAACAATGGTTGATTCAGGTTGGTTTTACATTTTCATGAATTTGAATTGCTTTCCTTGGCACACGGATGGAGACTATTTTAAGTATTTCAACAACAAAATATGCACCTCAAATATTCATTCTCTCTAATAGAGCTGCATTTAGCATTGATCTATGTGATTTTTTTTTTTTTTTAGGGAAAAGGTCAAATGTGGATATATAGGCTCTTAAAAAAAAAAAAAAGGATGTCTTTAAGTAGCACAATAGATGCCTGAGAAAAGATCTCAGTTCTGCTTTTAAACACTCTGTCATTTTGAACCTGAGGAAACATAGAGAAGTGGTTAAAGATGTGGGTTCCAAAGTTCAAATTGCTATATGGGATCTTGAATGCAAATTTCTGTCCTATTGGTCGCTATTTTACAGGTTTTTTAAACATCACTGAGTCTTAGTTTTCTTTAAAATAAATATAATGATAGCCCTAATTGTGTCAGCATTGTGTAAAAACATCTGATTTACAGCTCAATAAATATTAGTCTTTATTTTTACTTCTTTCCTCTGATATATTAGGAGCTCTTTTGAGGGCAAGGGTTAACTCATTTATCTTTACACCTAGTGTGTTCAGTTCAATTGCTCAATAAACATTTGTTAAGTTTTGTTGTTATGGGATTCTTAGGTGTGATAGAGCCATCTGGAGCACTGCTATAAAAAATTTTGTAAATAATGTATTTCTTGTGGCACCAGATTACCAGGGTAAAGTATGTGGTGACAAAGAGCAGAAAATTCTTTCCAATGCTAGTCACAAATCTCCAACATTTAACAATCTCCAGAAATTTCCCAGTCTTTCTCTTCAGTAAAGGTGATTTGCTCTATGTGTAAATAAACTTTTTTTTTTTGGCCAGACCACATGGCTCGTGGGATCTTAATTCCCCAACCAGGGAATGAACTCAGGCCTCAGCAGTGAAAGTGCTGAGTCATAAGCACTGGACCATCAGGGAATTCCCATTTTATAACAATTTTTATATACAAAAAGCCATAAATAAAAAATTATTCTTTTGTGAATAATTATTTTTATTTATAAGTAAATGATATATTATGTTCTGATTTTTATTTGCAATATGTACACAAAACTGAAAATCGAATCTATTGATTTTGATACATAGTTCAAAGAATTTCAGACATGCCCTAAGCATTTTTAAAAATGTATTGATGCCCTGTTTTCTTCATAAAGGCTTCTCCGATGACTTGGTGGGTAAAAAGTCTGTGTGTAATGTAGGTGCCACAGGAGACTCGAGTTCGATCCCTGGGTCAGGAAGATCCCTTGGAGGAGGAAATGGCAACCCACTCCAGTACTCTTGCCTGGGAAATCCCATGGACAGAGAAGCTTGGTGGGTTATATTTCATGGGGTCTCAAAGAGTCAGACACGACTGAGCACACTAGCACACACGTCTTTTTCTTCATGGTCTCAGAAAGATGGTAAACTTTCAGCTTCACTGAGTCTTAGTTTCCTCATCTTTAAAGGAATCTTTCTAAGAATGTTAAATGAATGTAGAGATGTTAATCAGCTAAGATCTTTCAAACTTGTTCTACAAATGTGGAGTGATGATTCAAAACGACAAAGGCCCAGTATAAAGAGAGAAAAAGCAAGGGGATGAACGACAGTATTAATTTAGCCATTCCTTCATTCAGTAAATATTTACCATGTTCACTCTCCTTCCTTTGTTGGGAAACAGAAGAACAAAGCAGAAATGGGCTGCCCTCACCGGGTTTATATCTCAATGGGAAAGACATATTTTGTAATGAGCAAAAATTGCAATTGTGATGTTTAATAGGAAGGAGAAGTGCAATATACTCTGTGAACTACTATCAAGATGACAAAATCTAACCCAGAAACATAGAGATTATTTCTCTGAGGAACTGATGTTTGAAACAGAAGAATGAATCAATTAGCCAAGTGCTGGTATGTGTGTGTGTTTGTGTGTGTATGTTTCCACGTAAATGTATGTTCGCCAGTTGTAAGGGGTAGGAGAGGGTAGAGGGGTAGAGAAAGATCACTCCAGGAGGGTGGGCAAGAGGAACACCATGCACAGTAAAGCTCCAAGGAGCTGACAGAGGCCAGTGCACCTGCATCATGAGGGAGCAAAGAGAGATGCAGCCTGTAGCTACAGAGATGAATGGGGAATTGAACCTGAGAGCAATGGAAAGGCATTGCAGGTCTTTACATGGGTGTGTGACATGGCCATATGTGCATTTTTACAAGTTACTTTGCCTGCTGTGGAGAGTGCATTAGAAGCGTTCTAGAATGTTTATGGAGAAGCCAGGTAGGAAGCTCTGATAGTAATCCAGGTAAGAGAGGATAGTAGTTATTATGGTTTGACAAAATTGCGTGCCTGCCTGTGTGCTAAGTTGCTTCAGTCATGTCTGACCCTCTGTCCATGAGATCCTCCAGGCAAGGATACTGGAGTGGGTTGACTTTCCTTTCTTCAGGGATTACAAGGCTATTAATCACTGTTGAGGAGAAAATGGATTCAAGTCTGACACAGAAAGTAGGGGAGAAGCAGATGCTGAGGTTGATTGCCCCTTTCCCCAGGTTTCTGATATGAAGTAAATGATGGTGCTGACTCAGATATGCAACTGAACAAGAAGCCAATCTGGTGACAGGATCAGAAGTTCAGGGCTTGGGGACTTCCCTGGTGGTCCAGTGGCTAAGACTCCACACTCCCAATGCAGAGGGCCCAGGTTCGAACCCTGGTCAGGGTACTAGATTCCACATGTGGCAACTAAGAGTTCACATGCCCAACTAAAGATCCCACATGCCATAATTAAGAGCCAGCACAGTCAGATTAATAAATAAATAAATAATAAAAAGAAAGAAAGCAAAAACAAGTCCAATACTCAATGTGAGATGTTTTGAGCCACCCAGATGGCTATTTTAAAGCATGATCTTTGGAATTTAGTGTATTTAGAGTAGCAAAGATAACAGAGAGTGAGAAAAACTAGACTGTAGAATAGCAAGAAGGTTCATCTTTGTCATGTGATAAAATGGTAATAAGATAATATAATTTGCTTGTGGTCGCTTTAGTTGTGTCCAACTCTTTGCGACTCCAGGAACTGTAGCCCTCCAGAATCCTCTGTCCATGGCGTTCTCCAGGCAAAAATACTGGAGTGGGTTGCCATGCCCTCCTCCAGGGGATCTTCCTGACCTAGGGATCAAATCCACATCCCTTAGCATCTCCTGAACTAATAGGCAGGTTCTTTACCACTAGCACCACCTAGGAAGTCTCAATATACTTGGCTTGAGGGAGCACTATTTGACTGTAATGCATAATAATCAGCAAAATAAAAGGAATAAAATTAGAAGTGATAGCAGACTGTTAATTGCAAACTAAATTTCCAGTTCCTGGAAAAGAACAGGCAATACGACAGTGATTAGAAGCAACACAATAGCTACAAGGTCATGGCAGGTTATGTCAAGTAACAGAGACAGTGCAGTCAAAAATTCAGTTGAACTACAGACTTCCTCACTGGAAAGGACTAACACAAGGGAAACCAACTAAAAGATAAGAATCAGAATTCATCAGTGTCTCAAGAAAGGGTCATGTGATAAATGACAAATTTTGCAATTTCTTTTACACTACTGGGGTTAGCAGTACGTCCTCATTTTCTAATAACATGAGAAATATTAATATCATTTAAGGTATTTTAATGTGTAATTTAATTTTGAGCTACAAAAAATTTCAGCTTGTAATGAACAATATTTCTTTCATGCATTTTCAAGTATGTGCAACATAATAAACCCCAGGTCTCAGTTGGCCAGCTTTAGAATCCCAGATAATTGGACTTCAGACACTACTAAGGCAGAATGTACCCTCGAACTCTAGCCCTTCTCCTGCGTCCTGAAAAATGGTGATTAAAACAGGCAAGTCTAAATGAGGCAGGCTAGGACCTACGACCAGAGAAGGCAATGGCACCCCACTCTGGGACTCTTGCCTGGAAAGTCCCATGGATGGAGGAGCCTGGTAGGCTGCAGTCCATGGGGTCACGAAGAGTCGGACACAACTGAGCGACTTCACTTTCGCTTTCATGCATTGGAGAAGGAAATGGCAACCCACTCCAGTGTTCTTGCCTGGAGAATCCCAGGGACCAGGGAGCCTGCCATCTATGGGGTCACACAGAGTCGGACATGACTGAAGCGACATAGCAGCAGCAGCAGCCACAGCAGGACCTACAACCGGGACCATTTGCTGCAGTGCTTGCATCTGGACAAATAGCCCCTCGAGTAACAAAATGAAAACAAAGTATAAGAAACTAAAAATAATCATGTGCATGTGCAGCTGGGGCAAATTATGGACAACATGATATCAAGAGACCAAAAACCTAACTGCCACTTTTGAAGAGTGGGAGGAAAAAGCAAGGTACTGTGCAAGCCCCCTGCACACAATATCACCAAAGAAGTGTGCAAACTACCTAAGCCACCCTTCCAGCCTGAGCCCCAGACCCACCCCTTGTTGTTGTTTAGTCACAACAAGTCCTTTAATTCCTGACTCTCTGTGACCCAATAGACAATAGCTCAGCCCACCAGGCTCCTCTGTCCATGGAGTTTCCCAGGCAAAAAATACTGGAGTATTGAGGATTGACATTTCCTTCTCCAGGAAATCTTCCTGACACCCCTACTGTCACCCCATATAAGGAACCAACTTGTCCCACCTCGGGGAGCAAGCAAGCAAGGGAACCTATTTGTTTTCCCTCCTCTTTGCTGCAGCATGAACCCCAGTAATAATGCCTTTTCTAAATTTCTTGACTGGCCTCTCATCAATTTTGATTAATTAAGGAGGCCAAGAACCCTAGTCAGTAATGTAACTGATCAAGGGCAAAAACAAAATCAAGTGAGAGAAATTTGCCACAAAGGTGAAGTAAAACAGCTAGAGAGTCTGATTGCACCTGTGCCCTTAACGCGCACCCTACAGTAGCCAATCTGAAATCTTCACCATTAGGATCCCTCTCAACATGATAGAAAGAGAGCAAACTCAGTGTCAGAAAATCCATGTTGTTAACTCTGCCCTTGCTGATATATGGCCTTCAGTCAAGTGACTTAGCATTTCAGTGACTTGGTGTAATAAAAGACCTGCATACATTGACCTCTAAATTCTCATACAAGCGTAAACATCCATGAATCTAGAGGGAAACACTGGAGCATGAGAATTACCCTATAGCAGAAACCATTTTACAGAAATAATTTTAAAAACATTTATATTCGGTTTTGAGTAGGATGACCTCATGTGCCCGAGACAGGATCTAGAATTCCCAAGATCTTAACTGCATCACTGATAACCTTCCTCAGCTCCATCCTGTCTCGGTCACATGGGGTCATCCTATTTAAAATTGCAATCTTTTCCTGACTGGCCCAGTCCCCTTCCTCTGCTCTATTTTCCCCAGAGCATGCTCCACTTTTTAACATGCTAAATCACTGATTTTCTATGCTTTTGTTGATCTGTCTACCCCACCACCAAATGTAAGTTTTACCTGGGCAGAGATATTGTTGTTGTTCATGGACAAATGCCAATAGACATATAATAACAAATGACATAGAGAAGGTGCTCGATTAATATTGTTGACTGGATGCATGAACGAATTCCAATATAAAGTGAAGCATTTCCTAACTTGAGTTATAAACATAAAATCAGATCTAACAACTATTATGCATCAGTCTATCAGCACAATGTTTCTTCCACACGGAAGTATATTTTAAGTAGATTTGTTTTTTGAAATAATACAAAACCTTTTTGAAAAAATAAGTGAGCAAATGTCAGCTTGGTGAACTGATTTGACCTTGTTCTGAGGAGAGAGTTCATTTAAGATCAGGCAAGTTCAAAGTCTATGAATCATAAAGCAATTAAAAACAAAGTTTTTTTTTTTATGAACTATGCAAGTTCAAAAACCATTTAAGGTAACATTGTTATTGTGTTAGGAATTCCTCACTGCTGATGTATGAAGGCAAAAGGTTTGGCTATAAAGTAAAAAAAAAAAATTATTAAATAGATATATACTAGGAGTGTTTCAAGTAAATAAACACTGAACATTGAAGGGATTTCCCTCTAGGAATAATCTTCAGAACAAATTTGCTAAGCCCACAAGGAAATTGGGCTCATTATGTTCTAACCGTATTTCATTTTCAGCTGAAATATCTCTCAAGGAAGTCAGCCACTAGCCTACTACTAACAATGAGAAAACAGAAGTAACTGTTCAAAGCTTAGACATCCAGGTACTAAGCTAACTGTTCTACATTCACTAATTTTAAAAATGAGACATTTCTGTTGCAGTAAGAATAAATACATTGTCTAATATCAAATGACCTGTTTCTAAAATTTAAGTTTATCAACATAAGGCAATACTTGCTAACACTGAGGACGTTCAAAGCATATGTCAGTAGAATCTGAAGACAAATCCCCGCCAAAGTTCTAACAACCTTATTTCTTGGCACCACTGAAATTGTTTCATAGTTTTCTTGGGTATTTACTTTGAAGAGGATAGTGGTCATTTTATATGTAAAAGTTCAGTTTTGTTTAAAATAAAAACACAAACAAAACATCTGTTGTGTATATTAAAATTATACTAATAATTTCACCCCTGGAAACACATGCACACAACTTGAGGGACTTTGTGCTCCTTCCTCTTCCCATTGCCAGCATTTAGCAGATGCCTGGCCACACAGCGCTCAATACAAATTTTAAGAAAAGAAAACTCAAGAAAGACCTAGTTGTTCTGGTAAAATCCATCTTTATTTGTTTGGATATGCTTTAAAATGAAAAACAGGGACCTTCCTGGCAGTTCAGTGGTTATGACTCTGCCCTTCCACTTCAGGGGACACGAGATTAATCCCTGGTCAGGAAACCAGGATCCCACAGGCTTTGCAGTACAGCCAAAAATTTAAAACAACAAAAATCAAAACTAAAAAGTCAAATAATGCTGTTAAAGGGGTTTTCTCTAAGTCCATTCAACGGGCAGAAGTTGAGTACTGATGATCTGCACTGTGCTTTGTACCAGGCACCAGTAGCATGGTGTAAACCAATATTCAATATCCTGTCATAAACCATAATGGAAAAGAATACATAAAAAGAATGTATATATGTGTATAACTGAATTACTTTGCGGTACAGTAGACAGTGGCACAACGTTGTAAATCAGCTGAACTTCAGTTAAAAAAAAAAAACACACAAGACTTCTACCATCGTGGAGCTCTACTCTTCAGGGGAATGACAATGAAGTCCCTAATTGGTCTTTCCTCCTCCTTATTACTTTCCTCAGGGGGAGGTATGGCATAGTTATTCAGGAGAAGTACTTCTAGTCTTTGATCTATTCCACGATGCTTTGGCATTGGTAGGGAAGCAGCAATGAGATAAATGTAGCCATGTCACCCAGACAGTGAATTGGCAAAACTAAAAATCAGTCTTTCAGTCTACTATATGTTTTCTTATCACTTAAAAGAGATATCTCTCTATTTTTACCTCTGTCTTTCTCCCTTGCTCCTTTCTCTCTTCTTTGAGAAAACGTGTTAAAGGAATTTTTTAGAAATACAAAATTTTGAAGAAATGTAGAATATTGGAAAATTCTGAAAGAGATGGGAATACCAGACCACCTGACCTGCCTCTTGAGAAATCTGTATGCAGGTCAGGAAGCAACAGTTAGAACTGGACGTGGAAAAACAGACTGGTTCCAAATAGGAAAAGGAGTACGTCAAGGCTGTATATTGTCACCCTGCTTATTTAACTTATATGCAGAGTACATCGTGAGAAACGCTGGGCTAGAAGAAGCACAAGCTGGAATCAAGATTGCCAGGAGAAATATCAACAACCTCAGATATGCAGATGACACCACCCTTATGGCAGAAAGTGAAGAGAAGCTAAAAAGCCTCTTGATGAAAGTGAAAGAGGAGAGTGAAAAAGTTGGCTTAAAGCTCAACATTCAGAAAACGAAGATCATGGCATCTGGTCCCATCACTTCATGGGAAATAGATGGGGAANAGAAAGTGAAGAGAAGCTAAAAAGCCTCTTGATGAAAGTAAAAGAGGAGAGTGAAAAAGTTGGCTTAAAGCTCAACATTCAGAAAACTAAGATCATGGCATCTGGTCCCATCACTTCATGGGAAATAGATGGAGGAACAGTGGAAATAGTATCAGACTTTATTTTGGGGGCCTCCAAAATCACTGTAGATGGTGATTGCAGCCATGAAATTAAAAGACGCTTACTCTTTGGAAGGAAAGTTATGACCAACAGATAGCATATTCAAAAGTAGAGACATTACTTTGCCAACAAAGGTCCGTCTAGTCAAGGCTATGGTTTTTCCTGTGGTCATGTATGGATGTGAGAGTTAGACTGTGAAGAAAGCTGGGCGCCAAAGTATTGATGCTTTTGAAGTGTGGTGTTGGAGAAGACTCTTGAGAGTCCCTTGGACTGCAAGGAGATAGAACCAGTCCGTTCTAAAGGAAAACAGTCCAGGGTGTTCTCTGGAAGGACTGATGCTAAAGCTGAAATTCCAATTCTTTGGCTACCTCATGCGAAGAGTTGACTCATTGGAAAAGACCCTGATGCTGGGAGGGATTGGGGGCAGGAGGAGAAGGGACGGCAGAGGATGAGATGGCTGGATGGCATCACCAACTCAATGGACATGAGTCTGACTGAACTCAGGGAGTTGGTGATGGACAGGGAGGCCTGGCGTGCTGCAGTTCATGGGGTCGCAAAGAGTCGGACAGGACTGCGTGACTGCACTGAACTGAATGTATGATCTAAATCCCAAAGTTCTGCAGCTTACCACTTCTTCCCTGATAACCTCTGACTGATGTTGCCTGCCTGAAGGAATACCTTGCAAATTTATCCAGCAGGTTCCTGTTTGCAAGCACATTGGAAGGAATAAGTATAAAGCGAAAATCTGAATGTGGAGCCAGATTTCCACTCAGTTCCCATGGTTGTAACATTTCAAAGTTGTAGCATTACATTTGGTGAAAAACTCAGTTTCTCAGTAGTGTCAGACTCTTTGCAACCCCAGAACTGTAGCCCACCAGGCCCCTCTGTTCATGGAATTCTCCAGGCAAGAATACTAGAGGGGGTAGCCGTTCTCTTCTCCAGGAGATCTTCCCAAGCTAGGGATCAAACCCTAGTCTCCTGCATTGTGGCTGGTAGGCCACTGAATTTCTCTGAGACTCCGTTTTCTCATTTCTCCATTGGAGATGATGGTATTCCCTGATTTACACCTTAAGGTCAATGTGGGAGAAGGCGGATATTCCCATTTTTACTGCGTCAATAGCATTGTTCTTATTATTGGAAGAGCATATTCATGATTACTGTGTGCTATGCATGAGCCATGTATTTAAAAATTTACCTGGCTTTAGGCACAAATGGAAAAGTTACTGTTAGTCTTTCCATTTAACTACATCTCATAAAGAACCTGGTTAAAATCTCACCTCTATAGTTTTCTCTGATGCCCACTTGCTGTTAGTCTGGCTTTCGTTCCCTTAGCTGTTGATGTGATCTTTAGCATTTCATTGCCCGCTATTTGGGCACATCCTTATCTGCACGAGGTGCTCAAACCAAGGGCAGAGCTGTCTTCACTTCTGCCTCCCTGCTACCTCACACAGTGCTGTGCATTGAACAGACCTCAGTAAATTACTGTCCATTGCAGGGAAAAGCCATCAGGTCAAAGGATGGGGTGCCAGCCTGATGAAATGTGCTCGTACAGTGTTAGAAGCATCTGCTCAGAAAGGTCTCTTTTGAAGGCGAAATGTGATTACAGAGAGGCTGAGATTATCAAGAGTTCTTAGAAGGAATCCAGGTGGGAAATCAGAGAGCAAACTGGAACGTCTTCCTGCCTTCATAATGAGGAAGAAAGGAAATTAATGATGACTCTGAGGTGGCAAAGATCCTGAACCCATCTTTGATAATCTGTCTTTTGCCAGAAAATTTTTTTAAAAAAGCTGGGGGGAGGGGGAGCGAGGCAAGCAAATGTGGACAATTAGGAAGTAATTAAGTTCTCACAGAAACAGCTATGACAGAAAGTAGTTAAGGGAATTCTTAGCAATATGGGGGAAAACACAAATCAGCAGGCTGGACAGCATGTATCCTAAGGTGTTCCTGGGATGAGCTAATGTAGTTACTGAAGCACTTAATTCATTTCTGAAAAGTCACGGTAGAAGAACAGCAGAACATATACCTAAATTTTTTAAAACATCAAATGTCATATTGATCTTTTAGGCCGAAGGGAAAAAATACATGAAGTAGTAGCTTTAAGAGCTAAGAGAGGGGGAAATACATTTAGTTAGTATGTGACAGGCATTCTCAGACAGAGCATCTCCTTTAATCACCCACTCGCAAGCCAGGCTTGGAATGTTCCCATTTTCCAGACCACAAAACCAGACCTCAGGAGGGAGAAGCAGGTTGTCCACCAACTCCTATCTGAGCTGGAATTCCATCTCAGTCTCTGTCTTGCTCTGGCAGGGTCTGTGTCTCACTATTTTTATTGCTCTTCTACAACAAAGATTAACAAATTGGACACAGCCCAGAAAAATAAAGAAATTATGAGGCTGCATAAGGCCGGGGTTATTAAAAAAAAAAAAAGCACCGATCACAGCCCACAAACATGATAGCTTTTCAATAGAATTACAAAGACAGTGGATGAAACGATCACAGGATGACTTAATCTGGACCACAGAAACTCAAAAATGTTTCTCGCAAAATTAATTCAAATGTACTGGGAGAGGCTGCATAACTGCAAGGCTCAAAAATTAGCTCAATGGCAGTAAACAAAGGATAATGGTGGAACTAACTCAAGTACAAAGGAAGGAACCAAATCTGGTGGTGCTCAGAGCCCAGCGCAATGTCATTTTATGATCCTCCTGTCTGGCTAAATGCACAGTAGGACCGGATGAAGAGTTTGGTTGAATGAAGCCTCATTGGAGGCCTGGGATAACAGAAGTTAGGTCCAGATAAGGACTAGTTTCCTTTCTCATCATTCAATTCCGTCTCTCAGTTGTGTCCGACTCTTTGGGATCCCATGGACTGCAGCACACCAGTCTTCCCTATCCATCACCAATTCCCAGAGCTTACTCAAACTCATGGCCATTGAGTCAGAGATGCTGTCCAACCCTCTCATCCTCTGTCATCCCCTTNTGTGTCCGACTCTTTGGGATCCCATGGACTGCAGCACACCAGTCTTCCCTATCCATCACCAATTCCCAGAGCTTACTCAAACTCATGGCCATTGAGTCAGAGATGCTGTCCAACCCTCTCATCCTCTGTCATCCCCTTCTCCCACCTTCAATCTTCCCAGCATCAGGGTCTTTTCCAATGAGTCAGTTCTTCACATCAGGTGGCCAAAGTGTTGGGAGTTTCAGCCTCAGCATCAGTCTTTCCAATGAATATCCAGGACTGATTTCCTTTAGGATGGACTGGTTGATTTCCCTTGCAGTTCAAGCGACTCTCAAGGGTCTTCTCCAACAACACAGTTCAAAAGCATCAACTCTTCAGTGCTCAGTTGTCTTTATAAAAAAGAGATGGGAATACCAGACCACCTGACCTGCCTCCTGAGAAATCTGTATGCAGGTCAAGAAGCAACAGTTAGAAATGGACATGGAACAACAGACTGGTTTCAAATCAGGAAAGGAGTATGTCAAGGCTGTATGTTGTCACCCTGCTTATTTAACTTATATGCAGAGTACATCATGAGAAATGCTGGACTGGATGAAGCACAAGCTGGAATCAAGATTGCTGGGAGAAATATCAATAACCTCAGATATGCAGATGACACCACACTTACGGCAGAAAGCAAACTAAAGAGCCTCTTGATGAAAGTGAAAGAGGAGAGTAAAAAAGTTGGCTTAAATATCAACATTCACTCTCATCATTAGCACCGATGAAAGAGGAGCTGTGGGCATTGCATAAAGGAGGAATTGGACTCAGAAGCCAGAGTATTTGGATATACCAAATACCACCAACCCAGAATTGGAGGCCCATTATAACTAATGTGGTCTCCACCCTGCCCTTTATACAGTTGACCAGCAGGCCAATCTTTGGAACCAATTCTTCCTCCTGATGGATTCCCCTGAGCCCTTGTCCTTACTGAGACTCAGGAGTTCACTCTGATCATACTAGACCAAACTGTCTTGTCACAGTTCAGTTTTTGCAATAAGCATCTCCATGCAAAATTACATGACACACACTGTGTTAGGTCATAAAGACAGAGAGGTGGATGAGGCAGGAGTCTCTGTCTCACCTTCCAGAAGCTCAAAGAAGAGGAGGATGTTTGAGAGTTAGGGTTTACATAGTGTACTCATTTAATCTTACTTGAATTTGGGTTGAGAAGATTCATTGTCCTTCATCGAGGTTTAGGCATATTGTCCTAGGTCACAGTTCAGTTCAGTTCAGTCGCTCAGTCGTGTCCGACTCTTTGCGACCCCATGATTTGCAGCACGCCAGGNGGGAGGGGGGTTCAGGATTGGGAGCTCGTGTACACCTGTGGTGGATTCATGTCGATGTATGGCAAAGCCAATAGAGTATTGTAACGTAAAATTTAAAAAATAAATTAAAAAATTTTCAAAAAAAAAGGAGCAACACTTCGAACAGGACATGGAACAACAGACTTGTTCCAAATAAGGAATGCAGCACGTCGAGGTTGTATATTGTCACTCTGCTTATTTAAATTATATGCAGAGTACATCTTGAGAAATGCTGGACTGCATTAATCAAGATTGCTGGGAGAAATATCAATAACGTCAGATAGGCAGATGACACCCACCCTTGTGGCAGAAAGTGACAAAGAACTAAAGAGCCTTTTGATGAAAGTGAAAAAGCAGAGTGAAAATGTTGCCTTAAAACTCAACTTTCAGAAAACTATGATAATGGCGTCAGGTCCCATCATTTCATTGAAAATAGATAGGAAAACAATGGAAACAGTGAGAACTTATTTCGGGGGGCTCCACAATCACTGCAGATGTTGACTGCAGCCATGAAAGTAAAAGACACTTGCTCTTTGGAAGAAAAGCTATGAACAACCTAGATAGCATATTAAAAAGTAGTGACATTACTTTGCCAACAAAGGTCCATCTAGTCAAAGCTATGGTTTTTCCAGGAGTCATGTGTGGATGTGAAAGTTGGACTATAAAGAAAGCTGAGTGCCGAAGAATTGATACTTTTTAACTGTGGTGTTGGAGAATACTCTTAAGAGTCCCTTGGAGAACAGGGAGATCCAACCAATCCATCCTAAGGGAAATCAGTTCTAAATATTCATTGGAAGGACTAATACTGAAGCTGAAACTCCAATGCTTTGGCAAAGAACTGACCCACTGGATAAAACCCTGTTGCTGGAAAAGATTGAAGGCAGGAGGAGAAGGGGACAACAGAGGATGAGATGGTTGGATGGCATCTCAAACTCAGTGGACATGAGTTTGAGATGTATAAAGAAAAAAATGGCAACCCACTCCAGTACTCTTGCCTGGAGAATCCCATGGACAGAAGAGCCTGGTGGGTATCATCCTTGGGGTCACAAAGAGTCAGACTTGACTGAGGGACAACATGCACACACATACATATTTCCCAAGAGAAATATGAAAATTTAACAGTAAAAACAGAGTGTGTGGGAGAAATAACAGATTGCTGGGAAAAATATCAATAACCTCAGATAGGCAGATGACACCACCCTTGTGGCAGTTATATGGAGAAGGAAATGGCAACCCACTCCAGTACTCTTGTCTGGAGAATTGCATGGATAGAGGAGCCTGGCTGGCTACAATTCGTGGGGTTGCAAAGAGTCAGACACGACTGAGCAACTAACACACACTCACAAGCTTGGAGAGTTGATGATGGATAGGGAGGTTTGGCATGCTGCAGTTCATGGTGTTGCAAAGATTTGGACAGGACTGAGCGACTGACCTGAAGTGAACTGAAACTGAAAACATATCACTGGAAGTATTTTTATCTGTCACTTGCAGTAAGAAGGATGAATAAAGTATTGTTTTTACTTTTAACTTTTCATATTTCTCTTGGGAAGAATATATCTTGTTTAAATGCTAGAAATTGAAGGTTCTAAGACTATCAAGGAAAATCCATTTTGCATCTGTAATTGTTGGATGTAAACATCTCTTGACAGTTTTATTTTTTACTTTTGTCAGTCAAGTTGACACATAACTGATCATCAAAATACACGTTTTGCATGGATGGGAATGGGAAGCCGAGAGTGGATAATGATTTGCATAAAGTCAGCACAATTTTAAAAAGAAAAATATGTAGATAGAGAGCATCAGTTATAGGAGATAAATCATGAGGAGTAATTGCATCAAAAAAGGAAGAAGTAGTTTATACAGAACTATGTTGGATAGTGAAAATGCTTACCTATGGATCCACTCTTTGTGGATAGCCCTAGAAATACTCTCTAGATCACCAGATTTTTCTAAGATAGGGTGAAAGATTCAGTTAAGATTTAAAATGTTAAACCAACAGGGCTAGATGACCTTCGAATAACTAGATTATTTCTGGGTTTTTTGACTTTTATGTGCTACACTCATATAGATTTTTAGGTACAGAAACATCAAATTGCAGCTTGGAGAATAATGATAATGTGAAAGAAACATTTGGTTAAAAAGCACATTATGAGAGATGATGTTGAATTAATTTATAAGGCAAAAATGTCCTACTTTAAAACTCCTCAATATGCTGTATCAGTGAAAATGTAAACATTTCCTAAGGTATATGAATAACATTCTTTATTTAAAACTTTCTTAATCTCCAGTCAGTATTTGTGCATTTTGAAATTTGTCAAAGCTGATTTTTGACTGGTTTGTTTTTAGATGTTCAGCACAAAGAAATCCTTGGCTGATGGTTTTCAATGACCACTCACTTTCCATCACCTGACTGCAATATGAACATGATTGATTTTCTCTTAACAATTTCTATTCATATAAAATGTTCGATATTGATTAGAGTTTGTTTAAACTAGTGTTTCCCTATATAAACTTGTCTTTCAAATGGAAACAAATGTGTCTCTAAACAAGTGAACATAACTGGCCCATTTGGAAACCTACTATTATTTTACTATTTATTTTAGTGGAGGTTAACTACTTTACAATATTGTATTGGTTTTGCCATACATCAACATGAATCTGTCATAGGTATACACGTGTTCCCCATCCTGAACCCCCCGCCCTCCTCCCTCCCCGTACCATCCCTCTGGGTCATCTCAGTGCACCAGCCCCAAGCATCCAGTATCATGCATCAAATCTGGACTGGTGATTCATTTCATATAAGATACTATACATGTTTCAATGCCATTCACCCAAATCATCCCACCCTCTCCCTTTTCCACGGAATCCAAAAGACTGTTCTATACATCTGTGTTTCTTTTGCTGTCTTGTATACAGGGTTATCATTACCATTTTTCTAAATTCCATATATATGCGTTACTATACTGTATTGGTGTTTCGCTTTCTGGCTTACTTCACTCTGTATAATAGGCTCCAGTTTCATCCACCTCATTAGAACTGATTCAAATATATTCTTTTTAATGGCTGAGTAATACTCCATTGTGTATTTGTACCACAGCTCTCTTCTCCATTCATCTGCTGGTGGACATCTAGGTCCTTCCATGTCCTGGCTATTATAAACAGTGCTGCAATTATCATTGGGGTACATGTGTCTCTCAATTCTGGTTTCCTCTGTGTGTATGCCCAGCAGTGGGATTGCTGGGTCATAAAGTTAAGAGTGAAAAAGTTGGCTTAAAGCTCAACATTCAGAAAATGAAGATCATGGAATCTGGTCCCATCACTTNTTCATAAAACCATTCAACTTCAGCTTCTTCAGCATTACTGGTTGGGGCATAGACTTGGATAACTGTGAGACTGAATGGTCACATTGATAGGTCACAGAGTTATTAGCAAATACCAGAGCCAGCATTCAAATCTTTTTGGTACAAAAGTCCATGTTTTCTCCACTCTACTACACAAGCTCCCCACAACCATCTACCACTGCTATTCTGTACCATGGCTGTAGGTCAAGGAAAAGAATAGCTTTCATGATTGAGCATCAGTTTTGTGCCAGACATATTGCTTAGCACATGGTCTTATGCAAATTTCACAAATCCTATTAAAGAATCATCACTAACCTCATACTGCACACAAGGAAAGGGAGGCTGCAAGATGCATAAAGTCACCCACAGCTTGTCAAGTACAGAAGTGAGAGATTCAAGCTCAATTTTGTCTGCCCTATGTGCTGTAAGAAGCCCATCATTTAGTGAGGATATGTGTTAGCTTCCTGTTGCTGCTGTAACAAATCACTACAAACTAAGTGACATAAAACAACACAAATTTGTGGTTTTACAGTTCTGGAGGTCAGCCTCAAGTCCCAAACAGGTTTCACTGAACCAAAATCAAGGTGCTCGCAGGAGTGCATTTCCTTCTGGAAGCTTTAGAAAAAACCCACTTGCTTGCTTTTTCCAGCTCCTACAGCTGTATCCTTGGCTCCTGGCCCCTTCTTCCCTCCTAAAAATCTCTTTTTGACTCTCTTTGCATCTCCTCAGACTCTAAAGCTAGTGCTTCACCCTTTAAAGGAAACTATATTGGGTTCATTCAGATAATCTGGGATAATCTTCCATCCCAAGATTCTTTTTTAATTGGAAGATAATTGCTTTACAATGTAGTGTTGGTTTCTTCCATACAACAACGTGAATTAGCCGTAAGTATACATAGGCCCCTCTCTTTTGAACCTCCCTCCCAACCGCCACCCCACCCCACCCCCTAGGGTTGTCACAGAGCACCAGCTTGAGCTCCCTGTGCTACACAGCCACTTCCCATCAGCACCTCTTTCACACAGGGTAAAATACATGCTTCAGTGCTCTCTAAACTCACCCCAGCTTCTCCTTCCCCCGTTGTGTCCACAAGTCTGGTTTCTCTGTGTGCATCTCTAATCCTGCTCTGCAAATAGGGTCATCAGCACTATTTTTGTAGATTCCACATATATGCATTAATATATGATATTTGCTTTTCTGATTTACTTTACTCTGTACAACAGGCTTTCAGTTCATCCCCTTCACAGGGACTCAAATCTGTTCCTTTTTATGACTAAGTAAGATTCCACTATACACACACACACACACACACACACACCACCACCACCACTTCCTTATCCATTCATCTGTCAATGGACATCTAGGTTGCTCCCATCCTGGCTATAGTAAATAGCGCTGCAATGAACATTAGGATACACCTATTTCTTTCAATTATGGTATTATCAGGGTATAGGCCCAGTAATGTATCCCGATTCTTAATACTTTAATCAGCCTGAAAAGTGACTTCTGCCGCATGCCATAGCGTACTCATAGGTTAGGGGATTCAGATGTAGATACCTTGGGAGGGGGCATTATTCAGCCCACTGCAGGAGAACTGAAGCACGGCTAACAATAGCAGAAACTATAAATAATGTCACTGTCCTGGAGAAGACACCTAAGTTCATAGAGGTAAAGTAAAACTTTGGGGACATGTGTACAAGTGGCAATGGTAAAGTAAATCTAACCAATCTGACTTCAAAGTCCATTTCCCCCCTCTACCACAGCACACAGCCTCCAGGAAAATGTCACAGCTAGATAAACCATCTGGCAGAGCCAAACCCAGACGGGCAGCCAAATACAAATGAATAATCATCAGGGAAGGTTTCAGGACGGACTCAGTGATCCTCTGGCTTGGCAGGAAATGACTGCAGAAGATCTGATGCTTTGCATCTTTGGAAATGCCAAGAAATGCTGATGTGTGTGGCTGAAGGTAACTAAATAAATATACCAAAACAAAATATATATATATATTTTTAAGTTCTACTTAGCAATCGGGCACAGTGGGAAAAACAACCTGGGCTAGGAAGTCAAACAGATAGATTCAAGTCCCAGCTCCCCTAATTCCAACTATAAGCTGGTTGTGTCCTGGCTCTGAACCAAGTTTCCTTGTGTGAAAATAAGGACAGCAATGTCTTCTTGGAAAGAGACAGTGACATGCCCACGGTTACATCCAGCACAAAGTGGGAGCTCAGTAAATGCCAGCATTTTCATTTTCTCTCCTTCTCTGTCTCGACTCAGGTGTAAGAGAAAGAAACAAAGACACTGGCTTTGTTTGAAGAAAAGACTGCTAGCTGTGCAACTAATCTTTAAAAAACCAACCACTCCTTCCTCTTGCCTGGGCTCCAGGCTAGGCTGAAGGCTTAGGAGATGCAAGGCAGACAAAGGAGGAGAAGCAGGCGGGTGAGGGGAAAGCTCAGCCATCCATCAGACCAAGAGAGGATAAACACAATGCATTATTCAGGGCGCGCTAGGTGGAGGCCTCTGTCAGGAAGGGGCAAGCGGTCTGCAGAGGTCTTTGAACTCCTCCGGACTTGGCCAATCTCCGAGCGAGGCCACATGCCGCCGCCCCTATTAGTCAGCTATTTGCCAGCCCCTGGCGATCCACTGGGAACTTCTCAGGAAACCCAGGGCTCCGAGCTGGGCAGGAGGTTAATCAAGCCACCTCCTCATTCTGGAAAGCCTTTTCTAAAACCCTGTTTTGGAAGCCATGCAAGCGCTGCGCTGCAGGATACCAGACGCAGAAGGCAGTCAGGGCAAGACCCTCCTCACCTGTAAACAGAATCACTACTGGCTTGCAGGGGGTGTTTTGAACGGTGATGGGCAGTGTCCTGAACCCACAAAGATGCCCCTAAAGCTCCACTTCAAGTGCAAATATCTACATCGATTTCCACTTCAGGTGTAAACTGGTACAGACATTTTTGAGGGCAATTCAGCGGTATCTATTCAAATTGAAAATAGGCATATTCTTTGACCTAGTAATACCAGTCCTAGGTATCCAACCTACAGAAACACTCAGAGTAGAAAGCCTTTTATAGAGAAAATTCACTGTAGCATGCTTTTGATAGTGAAAGATGAGAAACAACACAAATGTCCATCAGTAGAAAAAGGCAGTGGATAAATTACACCCAAACCACTGCAAGAGGCCATTAGGAATAATGAGGTAGATCCAAATGTTCTGATATTGAAAGATTTCCAGTTATCTCTAAATGAAAAACATACACATGCAAGTCTCAGGGAATAAGAATCATGTTGATGTATGGCAAAACCAATACAATATTGTAAAGTAATTAACCTCCAATTAAAGTTTTTTTAAAGAATTAAAAAAAAAAGGAAAGAAAATGGGTAAAACCACAGATGCATATTTGGGCTTGCACATGCATGTGAATATAAATAAAGAGAAAAGTAATTGGGATGGATATATACCAAATAAATGGCAATTATCTTCAGGTAGCAAGGGAGATGGGGGATGCCAAGGGCAGACTGTTACTTTTTATTCTGTGTGATTTTGTTTATAGTTTAACAAAGGAGTGGCTTTATATATTTATGTAACTTAGAAAGTATATGTTGAAAAAACTGAAGCCTATTTCAACAGCTGATGGGAGCGGGAAGAGGGTTGACAGATGGATTTGACCCCTGCATTTCTCAGATCAGGAGAGCAGACAGAGACAGAGGGTGTGATCTATCCTAGGTCACTTGGTGGGTTCAGAGAGTAGATCCCAGGCTCCTGGAATCCAAGCCACAACTGTTCCCACCTCCTTCAAGGTCTAGAGTCCTTGGGTCACGTTATGAAGGAAAAGTCCAACTAGACAACGGGAGAATTGTAATTGCCATGAGATTCCCTGGGGGCAGCGTGTTGTAAGGGTCCTGCATCAGGATGCTGTCTTTCCCAGTGGCCAGCCCGTGGCCACAGCCACATCACTTTTCCCCACTGTGACTCTGGTTTCTAACCTGCAATGTGGGGGACAGCACCTTTATCAAGGAGATATTATAATCAAATATTAATTCCACTTTCTCCTATCTAAGCTATACTCTATTCCCTGCCCTTCTTTCGTCAGATGAGGGACAGTCAAGTTGAATGCATCCCAAAGCTCAGGGTTTGAATTTCTGCTGCACCCTAGGCCCACCTGGTGGCGCCTGAGGAAATCTGAACTACCCTCTACATTTTAGTGTGCACCTTACTCCATCACCACCTGCAATTCTCTGGATGCCTTTGGATCCTTTCTACTTATTAGGAGGAAAAGTAAATACGTCTTTGGGTCAAAATGCTGTCATCAGGAACAAAGGGGTTCTTTCTCCATCTCTGGGGTCTGGAGGTCTGCCCACAAATGGGCATATGAAGTTAGACATCTCTTGGAGGAGGAGAAGGGACCCAGGTTTCTGCAGCTGGCAAGAAGGAGAGTCACTAATCCGACTCAAGGAGAATTAGCTTCAGGTTCATGGAGAGACACGCCCTTGACAAGGTGAGGTGGTAGTGGCTAGCTGGCTCCAAAAATAGCTCCCCAACCAGCCTGCCTTACATGCCTGGAATTCCATCATTAATCCTTCCAGTTAAATTTTCCAAGGCCTTTGTTAGCATGTAAATGCTTCTCTTGGGATGAATAATAAAATTTAATCCTAGTGAACAAACATTTACTGACAGTTGCTTTAAACCAGGCACTTGTAAGGCATAGTGGTGCGTCCAAAGATGAATAGGATACTTTCCTGTCCTCCAGGAGCTTATTGCTCATTAGAGCAGTAAGATGTGTGCCAAGCTTAAAACAAGGGAAAAAACTCAAAAATAAAACTACCATAACTACCCTCTCTTCCGTATATTTCATCAAGAGCTCAACTACAGTACATATCACCTCAAGGGGTTCTGATCAAAATGGCTCAAGAGTTTGTATCTTTATTGGAAATATAATAGGTAGCGATGGATGGTTTTTGAGTGGTATGATTTAACTATTTTGTTTATAAACATCAATCCGACAGCTCTGTGGATGATGGGTAAAATGGCAAAGTTAGGGGTTGAAAAAAAGATGAGAAGGTAATGTGAAAGATTTTAGAAAGTAAGAACCACAGGTCATAAGAATATGTAGTTGAAGATGAAGGAATCGATTCATGTTTTTAATTCAATGGGTCTTTTGTTGGGGGGGAGGCACTTACCCCATGCAAGGCAGTATGCTAGACCCTCAAAAGAGAATAAGTGTGTTCTACCCTCCTTGAGCTTTGTGTTGACTGGNTTCAAACCCTCTGTCCCCTTCCCTCTTTTCCTTCAACCCCCTCTCCACCTTTACCTTCTCAAAAACAGAAGGGAAAAAAAAAACCAAAAACTGTGAAATGGGGGAATGCTGACTGACAAACCAACACAACTTTCAGAGGCTTCGATGTCTGTTCTCTGATGTTTCTTTTTACCTCTTAAGCACCAAAGTTGCAGGGCCAGGTTGCTGGCCATTGAGCGGCATGTTGATTTTTAACCTGAGGTTCTTTTTAATTGTTTTAAATTTTTCATAGGGGAGTTTTGGACAGAACGAAGTCACTGGGGAGATCACTGCTATTTTTATGCACTTGACTTTTTAAAAATACAACCAATCAACCGCCACGACTTCTTATACGTTTGGGACATGAGCCAGAGTTTAAAACGGAACCAACAGAACTCTCTATAACATAATAAAGGACGGGGTTTTGGATTTTGTACAATAATAAAACTACAATGCCTATGGCTAGGGAAGGACATAGTGTATATAATTGTAAGATACTGTTCTAAATTATTCAGGCCTATAGTTTCCATTACTGGAGTCCTCCATTGTGTGGCTGAGTATTTTAAATGCACACAGTGTGTTTTATTTAAAGGAGCCAATACGTCCCCCCTTCCCAGGTAGTTGGTCGGCTGTGGACTCTGTGACCTTTGTCTCAACCTGTGTTGTAAGATCTTTCTCTTTCTGTGTGTCTCTTCCTCCCAACACTTTCTCTTTCTTAGTCTCTCTCTCTCCTTTTTTCTTTTTGTTAGTCTCTTTGAATCTTTCTGTCTCTGAGTCTCATTTTTAAAACTGCTCTTTTAGAACGAGAAACGGCTC
Source organism: Neotragus pygmaeus (assembly GCA_006410875.1). Classification (NCBI taxonomy): domain Eukaryota; kingdom Metazoa; phylum Chordata; class Mammalia; order Artiodactyla; family Bovidae; genus Neotragus; species Neotragus pygmaeus. The sequence goes on along the minus strand of SJYV01030352.1, from coordinate 71,327 downwards.
AGATCCTGTTGTGGCATGGGGCCTATGTGTCTCAGTCACGTCTGCTGTGAAGCACACGATGCTCTATTTATTGTAGAAAGTAACTTTATTTGCTTTTTAGAATTGTTTATAACAGATGGTATAAGAGAGGTAATAAACAGAGAAAAATCTATGCTTGTAAAGAATACAAAAGTTAATTTTACCTACTATAATATGACTGTCTTAAACTTATTTTCTCTCTGAGAAATAAATGTTCTAATGGGAAGCAAAAAAAATAAATAAATTAAATAAAATATCAAATTTAATGTTTTAGGAAATGTATAACTTTTCAGGTATCTGAAATCTGATCTTCATTCCCTGAAACTGACCAGTAGTTCTCATCAAACTAAGAAAAAGTCTACAAGGTTCATTTCAGATGTCTGAATGGAATGTTCAGTAAACTCACACTACTGCTTAGAACTCCTTTAAAAGAAAGCTTCAGGTAGATGNTTAAAAGACGCTTACTCCTTGGAAGGAAATTTATGACCAACCTAGATAGCATACTCAAAAGCAGAGACATTAGTTTGCTGACTAAGGTCCGTCTAGTCAAGGCTATGGTTTTTGCTGTGATCATGTATGGCTGTGAGAGTTGGATTGTGAAGAAGGCTGAGCGCCAAAGAATTGATGCTTTTGAAGTGTGGTGTTGGAGAAGACTCTTGAGAGTCCCTTGGACTGCAAGGAGATTCAACCAGTCCATTCTGAAGATCAGCCCTGGGATTTCTTTGGAAGGAATGATGCTAAAGCTGAAACTCCAGTACTTTGGGTACCTCATGCGAAGAGTTGACTCATTGGAAAGGACTGTGACGCTGGGAGGGATTGGGGACAGGAGGAGAAGGGGACGACAGAGGATGAGATGGCTGGATGGCATCAGGGACTCGATGGACGTGACTCTGAGTGAACTCCGGGAGCTGGTGATGGACGGGGAGGCCTGGCGTGCTGCAATTCATGGGGTCGCAAAGAGTCGGACACGACTGAGCGACTGAACTGAACTGAGACTATTGGAAGTTCTCCGTGTTACCTGCTTTAGTCAGTTAATTTTGCCCCTCACTAAACATGGCCGTTTGTGCCTTAATAAGCATCAAACCCCACTGAAATGGAAATGTGGATAACAGTAACTGGGGTCCTGAAACTTCTTTCTTATGGCCATCTCTATGCTCTACACAAAACACCACTTTTTCTATTGTGAATATAATACACTTTTTTTTTTTTAAAGTGCGCCAAGCAGCTTATGGGAATCTTGGTTCTCCTCTGGATCAGAGATTGACCTGAACCCCTATGCAGTGGAAGTACAGAGTCCCGGCTATTAGACAACTGGGGAATTCTCTACTCTTTTATTATAGGAAATTTGTAAAATACAGAAAAGCTTAAAGAAAAAACTGACATAACTTTCGTCACTGAAAAACAACCATTCTTCACCTTTCAATATATTTCTTTCTAATATTACATCAATTCATTTCTTTTTCTAGTTAAATCATGCTGTCATAATTTTCCCCTGTCCTTTTCCTAGCATATTAACGTAGGTATTTTCTAGTGTTATTGCAAATTCTTTGAAGGAACTTTTTTCTTTTTAAATAAATTACTTTCATTGAAGTATAGTTGCTGTACCATATTATAGGTGTACAATATAGTGATTCACAATTTCAAAGGTTATAGTAATATAAAATATTGGCTATATTCCATGTGTTGTTCAAATATACCCTTGTGGCTTATTCTATACGTAATAGTTTGTTCTTCTTCATCCCATATCACTATACTCCTCCCCACACTGGTAACCACTAGTTTGTTCTCTTATTATCTGTCAGTTGGCTTCATTTTTGTTATATTCCCTGGTTTGTTATATTTTTTAGATTTCATATGTAATTTTTTAAGAATTACATGATATATGATTCCATATATCACCCAGTATTTGTCTTTCTCTGAGGGGGCATCCTCGTCTTATTCCTGTTCTTAGAGGAAATACTTTTAGCTTTTCACTGTTGAGTATGAAGTTCACAGTACATTTTATATATTTTCTTTGAATGAATGCATCATAATTTTCTCAGCCATTTATATGTGGCTATGTATTTAGGTTATCTCTCATTTTTCACTGTTATCAAATAAGGTATCAATGAACATCTTTGTGCCTGACATTTTTCCTGTTCTTTGGAGTATATTTTTATAACAGAATTCCTAAAATTGGATTGAGTCAAACATTTAAAGTATACATTGCCAAACATTGTTTCCTTATTGATCTTAATAATTTCCACTTCCAACCTGGTTTACTTCACTCTTGTTAACACTTGATAGTCTCATTTTTCAAAGTGTCTTTGCTGTTTTAATTTGAATTTCTTTGTACTGTGAGTGTGAATATTTCACTATATCCTACTTTATTGAGTACTATTGTTTTTCTTGTGTGTGTGTGAATTATCTATTTGTGTACTTTGCCCAGTTCTATTTGGGCTTTTGAATTTTCTTCTACACTTACATGAACCATTTAAATATTAAGAATATTAATCCATCATGATATTTACAATGAAGAACTATTTGATTAGTTGTTGCCTCTAAATCTAAATTTATTCAAGATAAGTTTTGCCGTCTTTTTAGCTTTATTTCAAATAATTATTTATATTTTCCATATGATTATTTACTTTCAGTGGCCATCACTAGTCCTTTTCAGACACTTTTATTCTTGTTTTTAATTTTTATTCCTGACATTCCATTCATCATCTTCACTAGGCTATCTGGGTAACAATACTACTTACTCAACACCAAACACTTTTCAAGTCTTACCCAATCTACTTCTTACAAAAACCTTAGGTGGATTCTACTATTGTCTCAATTTTAACAATGCACAAATCAAGGGTGGAGTAACCTGTCCAAAACGATTCAGTCAAAAAATGATGCAATTAAAATTTCAAGCCTCCTAAGCTTTATTTCAGGGCTTCCTTTGTTGTTCAGTGGTAAAGAATCCCCTGGAAAAGGAAATGGCAACTGACTCTAGTATTCTTGACTGGGAAATCCCATGGATGGAGGAGCCTGGTGGGCTACAGTCCATGGGGTCACAAGAGTCAGATACGACTTAGCAACTAAACCACCCACAACCAAGCTTCACTTCATTCTCATCTTTCCCTTGTTCTTACTGCCTTATTCTCTCTCCTATTAATCCTGTGATTTACTTTAAAAATCTTCTTGTGCTACTATGGTAGATTTATTTTCATAGAAGACAGTGATTTACTCAGAGGGATGATGTGCTACTGGAGTACTCAAGATGCTACAAGAGGTGGATAAAGGTTATAGAACTCTCAAAGCACTGACTTGAGCAATTGGTATACTGGTCTAATTTCTATAAAGCTGTCTCTGGCATCAGACTCAGCACTTAACAGATTCAACAAGCTTGGGTTGAATCTTTATTTAAGGTGCTGTGTTATTAAAATATAAGCAGAAATTTCTGGGACTTCCTTGGTGGTCCAGGGGAAGCCTCTGTGCTTCCATTGCAGGGGGCACTGGTTCTGTCCCTGTTTGGGGAACTAAGATCCTACATGACTTGTAGTGTGGCAAAAAAAAAAAAAAAGAGAGAGAGAGAGAGAGAGAAAGAAATTCCTAATCATATAAAAAGTAATAATAAATACCAAATGAGGGACACAGATAATTAGCAGTAGGATGAGGGTGGGTAAGAGTCACTTCTGGCTAGTATAGACAGAGAAGGATACACAGAGAGTAGAATTCAGACTTCTATTTGTCATTGACTTGGATACACGGTTTGGGCTTCCCTGGTGGCTCAGCTGGTAAAGGATCTGCCTGCAATGCAGGAGACCTGGCTTCCACCCCAGGGTTGGGAAGATTCCCTGGAGAAGGGAACGGCTACCACTCCAGAATTCTGGCCTGGAGAATTCCAGGGACTGTATAGTCCACGGGGTCACAAGGAGTCAGACATATCTGAGCAACTTTCACTTTGGATACATAGCTTAATCACTTAGTTTAGAATAAGTCAATTTGTTTTCTTCTGATCACCATTTCATCCAAGTCAAGGCTGTTGAATCCATTGGTTAAACAATGTCAAGAGAAATAATCTCTTTGGGGAGCAATATGCTTATGTGAAGAGTTTTTCTTTTTTAAAGTGCATGTGTGCATAGAAGCAATCTGATGTAATCCAACGTGAATTCAGGTACAATCATTCAATGTCCCCTGTCATCAGGATAGTCATACATCCTTTGTACATAAAATTAATTACACACAAATGGGTGGAGGGCGTGTGGATCCTTGACTGTTGTTGCCACAGCTGTCATCTGTCTTGCTCTTTGGACTGAAACTTCCGATGTGTTCTTTCTCTGGCTCAGGTCAACAGAGTTCATCAGTGTGAGTTTGCATTATTTTTTTTTTTAGAATATTGACTCTTCAATTCACACTCAGATTGGCTAAATAGAAGTAGGAGAAATAGGAAAATGAATTATTGGAGACACCAGGGAAAGAAATACACAGGATTTACCACAAAAGAGTCATGGGAAGAAGAATCTCCTGAAAAATAAAACATTCTCTTCTTAGGAGAAGAAGGAAAGTAGGTGAGAGCATAAAAAATAAATTGTAAGAGTAGCTTGAAAAGGTAGTGAAGGGTTGAGGGAGCTAGGATATAAATAGTCATCTAAATATACAACCAGAGAGCCTGGACATTCTTCAGAATCCATTTTTAGTCAGTTCTTGTTGGTTGATAAAAACACATGTAATGAATTGTCTATTAATGGCAGAATTTAAAACTTCTGAAAAATTCTACATTAAAGAAATAAAAACATTTATTAATAACACATTTACNCCAGAGAGCCTGGACATTCTTCAGAATCCATTTTTAGTCAGTTCTTGTTGGTTGATAAAAACACATGTAATGAATTGTCTATTAATGGCAGAATTTAAAACTTCTGAAAAATTCTACATTAAAGAAATAAAAACATTTATTAATAACACATTTACAGAAATTAAAATGCAAGGAGTTGGAATTAAGATTCATTTGTGAATAGTTTAATAGGCTGTAAGATAAAGTCAACTAAATAAAAGTAGTTAAAATGCTGGTGGTGGTGCCACATCTAATATTTAATTTTTCAATGCACTGAGTGAAACGCACTGCTTATGGGACTTATTAGGCAAATACCCTTTACATTTAAGATTGAGTTGTCTGAACATATTGGTGAGGACATGAAGAAAAGGGAAGTATTGTGCACTACTTGCTGGAATGTAAATTGGTACTATCATTATGGAAAACAGTATGGAAGTTTCCTCAAAAAATTAAAAATAGAATCACTATATGGTCCAGCAATTCCATTTCTGTGTATTCACCTGAAGAAAACAAAAGCACTAACACGAAAAGGCATATGCTTGCTCATGTTCATTGAAACATTATTTGCGATAGCAAAGACATGGAAACAACCTAAGAGTGTCCACTGACAGATGAATAAAGAAAATGTGGCATGTATACATAAAATGAATATTGTTTAGCCATAAAAAAAATGACTCTTACTATTTTCATTTTTCTATTTTTTAATTTTTTTTAACATGAATCTGCCACGGGTGTACATGTGTTCCCAATCCTGAACCCCCCCCCCCACCTCCCTCCCCATACCATCTCTCTGGGTCATCCCAGTGCACCAGCCGCAAGCATCTTGTATCCTGCATCGAATCTAGACTGGTGATTTGTTTCTTATATTACATTATACATGTTTCAATGCCATTCTCCCAAATCATCCCACCTTCTCCCTCTCCCACAGAGTCCAAAAGACTGTTCTATACATCTGTGTCTCTTTTGCTGTCTCGCATACAGGGTTATCATTACCATCTTTCTAAATTTCTAAATGACTCTTACTATTTTCAACAACATGGATGGATGTTACACTAAGGGCATTATTGAGGGTGTTCTGCTAAGTGAACTGAATCAGCCAGAGAAAGATAGATACAATCTGATCTCACTTATATGTGGAATCTTAAAAACAAAACAAGCTCATAGATCCAGAGAATAGACTGGTGGTAGCCAGAGGTAGGAAGTGGGAGTGGGACAAATGGCTGAAGAGAGTCAAAGGTACAACTTGTCAGTTATAAAATAAATAAGTCATGAAGATGTAATGTACAGCATGAAGTTAACAATACTGAATAACATATTTGAAAGTTGCTTAGAGAGTGTCGGCTATGATGGTGGCCAAGAAGAGCTACCCTGGCCCGAGGGCAGGGGTGGCGGCCAAGAGGAGCTACCCCGCATCAGAGGTAAGGAGCAGCGGCTGTGCTCTGCTGGAGCAGCTGTGAAGAGAGACCCCAAGTCCAAGGTAAGAGAAACCCAAGTAAGAGAGTAGGCACTGAGAGAGGGGATCAGAGGGCAGACACACTGAAACCACAGTCACAGACAACTAGCCAATCTGATCACATGGACCACACCTTGTCTAACTCAATGACACTAGGCCATGCCGTATGGGGCCACCCAAGATGGATGGGTCATGGTGGAGAGGTATGACAGAATGTGGTCCACTGGAGAAGGGAATGGTGAACCACTTCGGTATCTTGCCTTGAGAACCCCGTGAACAGTATGAAAAGGCAAAAAGATAGGATACTGAAAGAGGAACTCCCCAGGTCAGTATGTGCCCAACATGCTACCGGAGATCAGTGGAGAAATAACTCCAGAAGGAATGAAGGAATGGTGCCAAAGCAAAAACAACACCCAGTTGTGAATGGGACTGGTGATGGAAGCAGGGATCAATGCTATAAAGAGCAATATTGCATAGGAACCTGGAATGTTAGGTCCATGAATCAAGGCAAATTGGAAGTGGTCAAACAGAAGATGATAAGAGTGGACATCGATATTCTAGGAATCAGTGAACTAAGATGGACTGGAATGGGTGAATTTCACTCAGATGACCATTATATCTACTACTGTGGGCAGGAATCTCTTAGGAGAAATGAGTGGCCCTCATAGTCAACAAGAGAGTCTGAAATGCAGTAACTGGATGCAATCTCAAAAACGGCAGAATGATCTCTGTTAATTTCCAAAGCAAACCATTCAACATCACAGTAATCCAACCCAGGGATCAAACCCAGGTCTACCACATTGCTGGCAGATTCTTTTTCATTTGAGTCACCAGGGAAGCCCCAAACTAATACAATAATGTGTATCAAATATATCTCAATAAAAAGATAGAGTTTTTTGGTAGAGCTTCAGATACTAGTTTTGCTTGACATTGAATGTAAAGATGTGTTTCAGGAGAGGTTAATGTTATTTTGAATGGCAAACAGTTTCAAAGAAAATAGGGAAACTGAAAGCATCACTACGAACAAAGCTAGTGGAGATGACAGAATTCCAGTTGAGCTATTTCACATCCTGAAAGATGATGCTGTGAAAGTGCTGCACTCAACATGCCAGNAAGGTCCATCTAGTCAAGGCTATGGTTTTTCCAGTGGTCATGTATGGTTGTGAGAGTTGGATTGTGAAAAATTGACGTTTTTGAACTGTGGTGTTGGAAAAGACTCTTGAGAGTTCCTTGGACTGCAAGGAGATCCAACCAGTCCATTCTAAAGGAGATCAGTCCTGGAATTTTTTTGGAAGGAATGATGCTGAAGCTGAAACTCCAATACTTTGGCCACTTCACTCGAAGAGTTGACTCATTGGAAAAGACTCTGATGCTATGAGGGATTAGGGGCAGGAGGAGAAGGGGATGACATAGGATGAGATGGCTGGATGGCATCACCGACTCGATGGATGTAGGGCCCCAGGTGGAGAGGCCTCTATGGACATGAGAGTGGCGTGCAAAGCTTGGGCTTAAGGAGGGCGCACGCATTGTGGTTGGAAGCAAAGGTGGCACCTGCAGGAAGGAATGGGGACATGGTCTATGTTATTTGTCGGGATTTTTGATTGACCCTCTTGATTTCCCTACTCGTGGACAACACGTGATCACCATAGACCCCTGTTATGATGTAAGCGCATGGTAATCCGACCTTTAACTTGATTCGTAGAACTATGGAAAGTCCCTCGTGAAACCCCTCTGCTTGCCTTTATAAGCCGGGAGCTTGCGGCAATAAAGCGGAACTGCTCAGACAGAACCCCTGTCGAGTCTGATTGTCTCTCGCTCGCTGGGGGGCTGGGTTGGTGGACAGCAGGCTCACTTTTCCTCGGGACCCCTCAGCTTTGCTGAGGGAAGTTCCACTGCCTCTCTTTTTGCGGAGCACCCCCTGCAGAAACTGGTGCCCATTTCCCCCTTTTTTTATTTTATTTAAGCCCTCGAGCCATTGGTAATGAGCAAGGCATAAAGCTGTAGGCGGCCAACCTCCAGCCTTGCTAACCCCTCGCGGCTGTGCCTGTCTTAGGTTGTCCTCCTCTGAGGATCTTACCCGTCATTGGCTACCAGCCATCTCTTAGGGATCAGGAGGAGCCTTTAAGATGATGGGTGTCTAGAACTCTTTTTGTTTATGTTTCGGTTAATCTCGTGAAGGGCTAGATTAATCAAGGGTCTTGTGGGTGCCCAACATGGGGCTCCTCTTCCATGACTTGGGCAAGCATAACTATTTTTTGTTGCAAGCGCCTATTTATGGATTGTGAGGTTTTTTACCTTTAACACCACAAGCAAAACAACAAAGACAATCAAACAGAAGGTATGTTTAAACCAGGTGAATGGACTTTGTATCAAGTCCCATAAATCTGTTGCTCCCTTTTTTACCTGTTCCCAAAATGTCTGGGGTACAATTTGATTTATTTTGGACACGTTTACTTGTTTGATAATGTGGGTTAACATCTCTTGTCCCTCCCAAAACTCTTTGTCCCACATTTTCATTCTTTAGTGATAGGTTTTTTACACGGTTTAGAGTCTCATTTAACACTGGAAAGGCTGTCAGACAAAAGCTGGCGTATCTCACATCGCCATCTATGCTCACCAGAACACTCAATGTCTCGATCACTCTGGCGTGGAGATCAAGCTGTTGTTGGAGTCCCGTTATGGCGGATCTCAGGTGTTCGAGCTGGTGTGAGCTGGTTTGAAATCCTTGAGCAGAGGCAGTGGATANTGGCGTATCTCACATCGCCATCTATGCTCACCAGAACACTCAATGTCTCGATCACTCTGGCGTGGAGATCAAGCTGTTGTTGGAGTCCCGTTATGGCGGATCTCAGGTGTTCGAGCTGGTGTGAGCTGGTTTGAAATCCTTGAGCAGAGGCAGTGGATATGTTATTTACAACCTCGATGGTCTGAGCTTGTTTAACTCCCAGCACGGATGCTGACACTGTTGTACGCTCATGGTTGATGGCCTTGTGTGTGGTTAAACCCAGGCTTCAAAGATTCTAAAAACTGTTGCACAGCCGTGGCAATGACGAAGGTCAGCAAGGAGAGGATGAGTAATCCAACGATCACCAGGAGCAGTGTCCACCAGGGTCACCGCATCNTTGATGGCCTTGTGTGTGGTTAAACCCAGGCTTCAAAGATTCTAAAAACTGTTGCACAGCCGTGGCAATGACGAAGGTCAGCAAGGAGAGGATGAGTAATCCAACGATCACCAGGAGCAGTGTCCACCAGGGTCACCGCATCGATGATCTGAAAGGAAAGAAAAGCTCGCCTCAGGAACTTCTTGTTCTTGGGCTCAATATGTGAGTGTCTCTAATCTGTGTCAGATTTTGAGATTTGACCTGTCTCTTGTGGTGTAAATTTAAGATTCCTTGCTGGCACCCATATAGGGCTGGAGTCCCCAATGGGGAATACGCATCCGAATCCTCTCCCCATTGTAAGGAGTGGATTGGGTCCCTTCTACTGGCCAGTGATGGGGTCTTTCCATCTCACTTGTATTTCAGGTTTTATTTCTTGGTTAGACCAATATTTTTGAAAACATGGTATCAGTTCATTTTTTGAAAATTTTAAAATGTTTAGAGTAAAAAGTGCCATTCCAAGTTGCTGCTGAGGGCTTATTCCTCCTTTTGGTTTTTGTAATTGAGCTTTTAAATTTTGACAGTGGTGCTCAATTATGGCTTGTCCCTGGGGGTTATGTGGGATTCCGGTGTTATGACGAATGTGCCATTGTTGGAAGAATTTCTGTAAGCTCTGGCTGATGAAGCAAGGGCCATTATCTGTCTTTATTTGATGGGGAAGGCCCAAGTTCACAAAACATTGTAAAAAATGACTTTGAGCATGTTTTGCTTTTTCTCCCATGTAGATCAGACATTGAAATCTCTTTCCTCCTATGGTAATATCCACTTTAGGCCTTGATCCGGGTACAATAGGCACAGTCCAACTGGCTCTGGGGGGCCTCTTGGCCTTATTGACCCCCATTAGCCTTGTAGGGGGCCGGAGTGAGCCGCATCCAGGGAAGGGTTTTTGAAGGAGCTTTTCAATATGATCTGGCAAGAAATGGGGTCCCCCTTGTGGTGACAGGGCTGGGGGTTGCCCCTCATCTAGTTTAAAGTCTTGCCATTTTTATCAAACTTAGATTTGCACTCTGCCTTCCAGTGATACCCCTTCTTGCATCATGGGCATGGAGTAGTGGGGGGTCTCCGACCAGTAGGTCTTCCCCCGCCTTGAGGGCACTCCTTCTTAAAGTGTCCCTCTTGTCCACAGCCAAAGCATCGACCTGATTTTGGGGGGACTAAGTGTCCCTTGGATGTGGTTCCCCCAGAGGCAGAGAGGGCCTTAGTCATCACCTCGGTAAGGGCCTCAGTCTGGGCCTGAAGGGCAGTCAAAATGGAGCGGGTCTGATGGCTTTGCATCCCCACGTCTTTGGTGGCTATAATCCATCGCTCCATAGAGCGGTCTCTCTGTCCTGCACAAGCCAACTTATGGTCTGAGTTCATCCCTTCCCAGACTAATAGCTTAACAAATTGATCTCTCAGTGGCCCTGGAGGGAATTTTCCCTGTATACTCTTCTCGACCCGATCTATGAAGGTGGAGAGGTCTTCATTATTTTTTTGAGTGATGCCCGATATAGGGGGCTCACTGGGGCCCTCTGCAAGCTTCTTCCAGGCAGCCAGGCATATAGCCCGCACCTGATCTGTATAAAGAGCAGGAATAGTGGCCTGTTGAGGTCCCGTACTCCATTGATCTGCCGTCCCTGACAACATCCCGAAAGTCACCGGGATAGCAGGGTTGGCAGCTTGATTTCTTTCTGCCTGAGCATGACACTCTTCCTTGAAAAAGGCACACCATTTGATATAGGTGTTGCTGGGGAGCATTACCTTGCATAGCATCTTCCAGTCTTGGGTCATACAAGGTTGATGAGCCAGGCCCCGGAGAATAGTTTCTGCCCACGGGGAATTCGGGCCATCCTCTGCCACTGCCTTTTTGAGCTCTTTTAAATCATTGGCCTCCCAGAGGTATCAGGCTGCTGGCCTATTCCCCCCTGGGTTAACATTTACAGGAAAGGCTTGAGTTGGGCTGGTAAAGGGCAGTGGGGATCCCCAAGTGTCCCCGGGATAGGTTCTCCCTTTCCAAGGTGACCTCATTGTCTCTCCCACCCAAGGTGCTCCTGAAACTTTCTCAAACGGGGGAGGCAGGGAGGGGTATAGGCTTCTCCCCTGGGCTCCCGGTCCCGAGGTATCAGGGGGGTCTCCATTCTCTTCCGCCCCTTTATCATCCCTGAAAGGCTCCCATGGCCCACTATTCGCTATAGAGTCTATTCCCTGCTGTCTCTTTTGCTATAGTTTGGTCCGACGTGACTCGTTCCTCGTCAAACTTTTCCCATTGTTTTTCTGATTTTGAATTGGGGGCATCCTTATCAGTGGCATGCTCCTCACTCTGTGAAAAGCAGAGCTTGAGGGCCGAAATAGACAGAACCCTAAGGGGGGTTCCTCACCATATCGAACCCCTCACTGCCTAGCAAGGGTTTGCACTCGATCCCAAGTGTCCCAAGAGAACAAACTGGCCAAAGCAACCCAGGGGGCCAACCGTACAACAGTCTCCCAGACTTTAATGGCCTGAGCTTCAGAAATCTCAAGTCCCCTGCTTTTGAGCATATATCTCAGTGCCTCGAGTACAGGCTCATCAGACTTGCCGATGTTATTTCCCATGCTGCTGAGGGAGAATAGAAAGAAAAGTCACTGAGGACAACCACCAAAAATCCTACTGGGAGTGGTGGCGGCCAGGAAGTTGGGTTTGTGGTATGCTTTTGAAACTACTTATGTGCCTCGCCGTTGCATGGAAGTTTTCTTGCTGGGGGCGGGCACCCTAAGGGTCTCTAGCCCGTTCCGTGACCCCCTTATCCTGTCACGGGAGTCTTTAAGTGGCAGGCACCCTAATGGCCTTTAAGTGCCTGACCCCTGCCCACAGGAGAGATTCTAGGCTAAGTCCTCAGTTTAGAATGTTTGAAGGAGAGTTTCACCCGGTCAGGCTCTAGCTACTGAGGCTTACCTGTTGTCAAAGTCCGCCAGAGAGTGGCCCTAGCCAGGACTTGTCAATTGCCTCCACAACTTTTCGCCTGTTCACTGAAACTCCCGAAAAAGGAATTAAGGACAGATCAGAAAAGAAGAGGAGAAGGAAAATAAGTCAGGAGAGTTTTTTGCCACTTCCCTCAAAACGGAGGGGGGCCTACCTTGAAGTCTGGCTTACCTCTGGCGTCGTTTCTCTTGAGAGAAACGCCATGCTGCGGTCTGTTTAGTGGCTGCTCGTCGCTTCTTCTTTCAAAGCCGCACGGTGTCACAGCCTCAGTCGGTCTGCTTCGAGCCCCACGTTGGGCTCCAGTTTCTGCGGGGGTTGCCGCAGAGAGAGGCTGTGGAACCTTCCTCAGCAAGGCCGAGGGGTCCCAAGGAGAAGTGAGCCTGCTGTCCACCAACCCAGCCCCCCGGCGAGCGAGAGACAATCAGACACGACAGGGGTTCTGTCTGAGCAGTTCCACTTTATTGCCGCCAGCTCCCGGCTTATAAAGGCAAGCAGAGGGGGTTTCTCAAGGGACTTTCCATAGTTCTACGAATCAAGTTAAAGGTCAGATTACCATGCGCTTACATCATAACAGGGGTCTGTGGTGATCACCCATTGTCCACCAGTACAGAAATCAAGAGGGCCAATCAAAAATCCCGTCAAACAACATAGACCACGCCCCCATTCCTTCCTGCAGGCGCCATCTTTGCTTCCAACCACGATGCGTGCGCCCTCCTTAAGCCCAAGCTTCTCACGCCACTCTCATGTCCATAGAGGCCTCTCCACCTGGGGCCCCACAGATGGACATGAGTCTGAGTGAACTCTGGGAGTTGGTGATGGACAGGGAGGCCTGGCATGCTGCGATTCATGGGGTCGCAAAGAGTCGGATACAACTGAGCAACTGAACTGATGCTGACAATGGCATTTACTGTATCTCTACCACAGACAGTACAGTACTACATGAACTGTACTTTTCAGCACTCTATGAACTGCAACACAACCAAGTAATAAAACACACAATCCCAGTCTATTTGGGCCAGAAGAACTTCTATGAATAAAACAATCTACAATCTCCCTGAAGGCAGAATTTAATGTTTATACTGTCTATCACTATAATTTAGCTCCTCTATGACTGTTGAAAGTCTTGTTATTGTTTAGTGGCTTGGTTGTGTCCTATTCTTTTGTGACCCCGGGGAATGTAGCCCACTAGGCTCCTTTGTCCATGGGATTTCCCAGGCAACAATACTAGAGTAGGTTACCAATTTCCTTCTCCAGGGGATCTTCCCAACCCAAGGATCAAACCCATGTCTCCTGCATTGGCAGGCAGATTTTTAACAGAGTCATCTGGAAAGCTTGTTGAAAGTAACAGAATACATGAGTGGTGAAGAATAGCAAGGAAGGGCAAAAATAGACTGAGAAGGGGGTTTTATTACTAATATATAACAATTATTGAGTGTTCAATGTGTTTTACAAACCCTTTCAATACACAAATCATTTAATCTTGCAATAACTTTATAAGGTATCATTATCTCCTTTTACCAAAGAGACAGCTAAAGGACTGAAAAGTAAATTATGAATTGTTCAAACTTTGACAGTGAAAGGGCTTCGCAGGTGGTGTTAGTGGTAAAGACCCCACCTGCCAATGCACGAGACCCAAGATGTAGGTTCCATCGGGTTGTGAAGATCCCCTGGAGGAGGGCATGGCAACCCACTCCAGTATTCTTGCCTGAGGAATCCCATGGACTGAGCAGTCCGGGAGGCAACAGTTTATACAGTCACTTAAGAGTCACACGTGACTGAAGCAACTTAGCATACATGCAGTAGTTGAATCTAAGTTCAAGTTGTTTGTGGAATTTGGTACTGAAAAAGAAAATTTCTGTAAATTAAAGATTTACATGTGGAAAGGCACAGAGAGAAAAAAAGCAAATCATGTGAGGTGAGTTGGGCCAAAATGGAGTGAACACTCATATGTGTGTTGGGGTTGAGGGAGACAGTGTAAGGAAGTGAGGTGGATGAAGACAGTCAGAGAGACATTGTGTGTTATAGTCCTCAAAAGTCAAGTGGAAACTCTCAGATATGATACAGTTGGTGGTAAGGAACCATTGTGTGATTTCTAAGATAGAGTCATAAGATGAAAATGTTTCATGGGGCTTGAAAAGGCAGTGTAGGACAGTGTACTATAATAGCGTACCATTGTAGGCAAGTGGTTAAGAGTGTAGTTTTGAGGGCTGGGAGCTAGATTGCTTTCAAGTCCTGGGTCAGCTGCGTAACAGTTGTGTGACTTTGGGCACATAATGTCAAATCTCAGTTTCTGCGACTGTAAATGGAGTAACAACAAAATTACACATGTCAGAGGATAATTGTGAGGATTAAATGATTTAATCTCTTTCAAATACTTGGGATAGTTCCTGGCACACAGCCAGTGCTTAGTCAATGCTAGTTATTATTACTCCCATAGGTATGTATTATTATTCCCACAGGTATGTAATAAACTGTGGCAGGGATGCTAATCTTGAATGTTGGGAGAGTACATTAAAGCCTGTGAAAGGACTACATGCCAGTGGAAGACACAATGGTACAGATTATGGGGAAGCACACTTCGAGAAGGAAAAATGTCTGCTTGAATGAAGGTGTATGAGTCAAGACTTGCAAAGGGGTTGCTTTCCAAAGAGTTTCACCGGAAGTTAATGAGGAAGTGCCTAGTCCAGCTGTTCAATATTACCAGGAATGGCTGGCAGTAATGTGAGATCGGAGTCAGAGTCTTTAAAATCAATTGTTATGGTTTGGGAGTAGCTAGACCATCCATTGTTTTAGGTCCATTGTATTTTATATCCATATCTTCATGCCAGTGGAGCAAAACAACTTATATACATATATGTGTGTGTGTATAAGAGCTTTATTGAAAAATTCTGTGGGCTATTCTGATCCTTAAACCACGTACTCCTTGATAGAGATTATCACTTGAAGCTCAAGCCTGTAGAAAGAGTGCAATCAACAAAATATATGTTCTACTTTAAAAAATATCCTGTTACTCAGCCATAAAAAAGAATGAAATAATGCTATTTGCAGCAACATGGATGGACCTAGAGATGATCATACTGAGTAAGTCAGAGGGAGAAAGACAAATATCATATGACATCAATTTTATGTGGAATCTAAAAAACTGATAAAAATGACTTATTTACAAAACAGAAATAGAGTTGCAGACATAGAAAACAAACTTTTAGTTACCAAAGGGAAAAGGGAGCAGGAGATAATTAGGAGTTTGGGAATCACATATACACAGTACTATATATAAAATAAATAACAAGANACTTATTTACAAAACAGAAATAGAGTTGCAGACATAGAAAACAAACTTTTAGTTACCAAAGGGAAAAGGGAGCAGGAGATAATTAGGAGTTTGGGAATCACATATACACAGTACTATATATAAAATAAATAACAAGAAATTGCTGTTTAGCACAGGGAACTATATTCTATATCTAGTAATAATCCATAATGAAAAAGAATCTAAAAAAGAAAAAAAAATATAAAACTGAATCACTTTGCTGCACACCTGAAACTAATACAACATTGACAATCAACTATATTTGAATTTTAAAAAAAATCCTGCATTGTTTTAGGGAGGATATAGGGCATTTTTCAAGGATACATAAAATATTGAATATATGACAAGATCACATAAACTAAATGTGGGACAAAGTAAAACAAAAGTGGAAAAAAAGAGCAGAAGCATGAATCAGATGAAAAACACATGGCAGAAAGGGGAAAGCCTTATACATTTGCCCCAGGTGGAACAAAGGGTTGGTGTTAAGCCTTTAAATGGTTGGGCTGATGCTGTACACACACATTTTCAGTCAGAACACAGAGGAATATGAGTGGTCTGTTAGAAAGGCTAATTAACAGTTTCTAAAGAAACCTAATTGTATAACTAAGTTAAAAAAAAATCAAGGCAAAGAAAATCTGGAGTAAAAGATGGAAAGAAAATTTCAGCTTTGAAATATGAGTTACCTAAAGTACAGAAAATACACTATGCAGTAAAAACTACAAAGATTTTCTTTTAAATTTTTGCAGTGAGCTGAGAGGTAACTCCTCTAAGTCAGAGAAAGCAGACAAAAGGTTACAAAAACATCCATTTCTCCTGGGTTGACAAGTATGAAAAGCTCTGATGTGAGTTAATGCTGCTTTATGAATTTGAATTGTCTTCACAATTGCACTTACTTTTCATCAATTTGAAGATAAGAGAGGACCAGAAAAACCTGTAAATGGTAACAGTAGATATGGCACTAAATTACAACAAAAGCAACATGTTAAAATACACGATACTTTTGGAATCCAAGCAAAAATATGTTTTAAAATGCCTTGAGAAAAACAGGGCATTCATCTCATGGCTAAAACTCAAAAATATTACACTCTTTTACATACATTTCTACCTTGAATTGTCCGTTTCGATTTGTATGTTTAAGAAAAAATCTTCCCATATATTTCTTGAAGCAGAAAGTGTTAGTCGCTCAGTTATGTCCGACTCTGCAACCCATGGGCTGCAGTCAACCTGGCTCCTCTGTCCATGGAATTCTCTAGGCAAGAATAATGGAGTGGGTTGCCATTTTCTTCTCTAGGGGATCTTCCCCACCCAGGATTCGAACCCCATCTCCTGCATTGCAGGTAGGTTCTTTCCCATCTGAGGCACCAGGGAAGACCATTTATTTGTATGTCTCTTCAAATAAAGGATAAACATATACACCTTAGAAACTGTCAAACATACTGAAGAAAACACTTGCAGAAAAATTTCACCTGGCCTTTTAAAAAATGCTGCTTGGAAGGGAATTTTATTTTTTCACCATACCTTTAATTTGTTGTTATAAAGACAAAAATATGACTTAAAGAAAAAAAAAAAAGTAACAAACGATGTGTAATCTAATGAAAAACAAAATATAAGAGCGGAAGGAATAACCTACAGAATGGGCAAAGCCGGATATTGTTTTATTAGAATATATTGAATGCGATATCAAAGAAAATTTCCCTTATCTACTTGAGTCACAAGAAGAGAATTGCATAGTGACATTTATATCTATCTATATGTTCATAATTTCGTGGACTTGTACAGACAAGGGCTCTCTAAACGTAAAAGCCCTCGGTGATTCAGCTGATAAGCGTTCCCCTGCTTGCCCTTTTACTGAGGGGCAAGAGAAGCAAGGACATTCCTCCCCTAATTCCAACCTGTTTCGTAACTTGGCGCAATCAGGATTCATTAGAACAAGCCGGGAGCTGTCCCGAGCCGGCGGCTGATTGGCCGAGCGCAGAGCACCGGGCGTGGGCTTTGCGCAAGTTCTACGCTCCCGGCTCCCAGGGCCACGGGAAGTCGGGGCGCGTTCGAGCAGCGGCTCTTCAAGATTCACGGGAGCCGAGACCGCTGTTCGCATCCGCCGCGTCTTTCCGCTGGAGTCCGAATCTCTTCTTCAAAGATTCAAGCCTTAGTGTACATTCCGAGGGAAAGCCCGAGGTAGGGCGCGGGAAGCTGGGGACTAGACGGAGAAGGCCTGGGGGGAGGATGGGTGGGCTCTCTAATTTCCTGAGTTGGGTCTCCTGGGGCGGAGGGCTTCGGAGGAGAGGGAAGGGGAGATGCCAATTGGCAAGTCCACGGGGACTAAAAGGGGTGAGACTTATTCTCAGTTGGGGAGCTCTTGAGGCACCCGTCTCTAGGTTATTTTTAGGTTTTTTTTTTTTTTTTTTTTTAGCTAGTTATGCGTCCTGGAGTCTGCTTCCCCGAGCCCACAGAGCCAGCGCTGTGCGGGCAGCCGGGCTCTGAGCCCTGAGCCCGCGGGCAGATGGATGGCGTGGGGAACCGGGAGGGAGAGCCGCGGCGGAGGCGGGCAAAGTCCGGGCCGGGCCGCCGCCCTGCCCCTCGGCTCGCGTGCGGAGACTGGATGCTTGGCGCTGAGGCATGTCCTTGCGGCGACCCTCGCGGCCACGAGTCGCTGGAGCATCAGGGCGAGCGCTCCGCCCTTCTGCCCGGCGCGCTGTACTAAAGTTCAGTTTCACCTTAGCCTTCTGAGGATCTTACGTTTGACTAATTGGCTGTGGTTGCTCCTCAGGTCGCGATGGATCTTGAAGACGGCCGCAATGGAAGAGCAGGGGGAGGAAATTTGTTGAAAAGGGACAAAAAAAGGTAGTTCGTTTCACTTTCATACTTAACGTGGCTTGAGAAACTTGGGAGTTTTGATTCCGGCCTCCAACTCTGAATTAAACGAGCTGATGATGATGGTGGTGGTGATGGGTTTTTGTATCTTAAATGGAGGCAATTGCGGAGGTTCGCTCGCTTGGGTTGAGCCCAGCATTTGCACGGTGAACTTCTTCCTCAGCTTTCTGGTCCCACACAGGCCAAGGTTCATTTCCTTTCCCGTGCTTTATAACCTTCTGCTTTGCGTGTGATGTTGTTCGTCCTCGAGCCTGCTTTGGGCTCCAATGTGTTCCTTCTGGTAAAAGTCACATAAACATTTCATGTTTGTGGCACGCAGCAGATGGGACAGAAGGCCACGACTACTTTTAACTATACTTTTTTTCTTTTTAAGGCAATGGGTATCTGACTCTGGTAGAAGAAATTGTGAGACGAGTGTACTACCAAAGAATTATTAGAATGGTGTAAAATTATCCTGACTGTGTATAGAATTGGTTCTGTAATCACATAAGAAAAATAATTATCTTAAGTAAACTTTGATCACAGTGCAATATCTGTACAGGAAATTTTTAATTTCACTCAGCTCTGTTAGTAATAAATGGTAAACTTAAATTAGTAAAGTTATTAATATTATTAGAAACCAAGCTTTTCAGTGTAAGAGAAAAGAAATACAAGTGTGGACATTAAGTAGACTTTTTGAAAACAATGTTGAATCTGAATGTGATTTCATGATTTTTTTAAATGGTCAGAATCTGTCCATTGAGAGCACACTCAATGTCAATCTTGGCTTCTCATATGAAATCTGCACCCAACAGAGAAAGGGTTAATGCCAGTTGAGGCCGAGCTTGGAGTATCTTGTGGTACCTGAAAACAAGAGGCGGAGGGCAATTATCAAAAAAGACACAGAAGCTGGCTTGAAGGGGCTTTCACTGGCCCACATCTGGGACAATTTGAGCATCAGCAAGAATAATGACTGTACTTGATTGTGAAATACTGAGTAATTTTTAAAATAAAATTCTGAGAGGGGGAGGAAAACTAAGGGAGAGAGAAGGGGGGAGAGAGAGAGAGGGAGAACCTTCTTCACAGAAAAATGTTGAAACCTGCATTGTTATAATTGGTTCAGGCAAGTGTTGTTAATGGATCCTAAACCACTCAGAGAAAGGCTGAATCTACGAATTAGCCACAATTCTTAATTGGAAAAAGAAAAATGTGATTTTTTTCTGTGGAAAGATAGTGTAGTTAGTCACTGTAACCAAGTGATATACCTGGCCTGGCTCTTGGAATAGACTGCGTTAGTGACAGGACACCACCTAGGAAGTATGTTTGCAAAATCATTTAGTGAATCTAACTTATCAAGCTTTCAGACTAATGCTGTCCAATAGGAATATAATGTGAACCACATACGATGTAAACCACATTTGTAATTATTAGTTTTCTAATAGCAACTTTTAAAAAGTAAAAAGGAACAGGTGAAATTAATGTTGGAAATACATTTTAAGGGTCCAGGTATATTCAACCTGTTATTATTTCTACATGTAATGGGGATTATTAATGAGATAGTTTGCATTCTGTTTTATAATACATCCTCAAATCTGTATTTCATACTTCCTGCACAGTTTGGACAAAGATTGAAACAGACACATCCAAGATGTGGGACATTCTATAAGACACCTGTTTTTGTTTCTATAAAAAGTCAATATTTTCAGTGTTCTTGCCTGGAGAATCCCAGGGACAGGGGAGCCTGGTGGGCTGCCGTCTGTGGGGTCGCACAGAGTCGGACACGACTGAAGTGACTTAGCAGCAGTAGTAGATAGGGAGAAGAATTTCTAGATTTAAAAGAGTCTAAAGAGACTAATGGAAATGGTAGCCTGCCCACTCCAGTATTCTTGCCTAGGAAATCCCATGGACAGAGTAGCCTGGCGGACTACGGTCCATGGGGTAGCAAGAGTCAGACACGGCTTAGTGACTAAACAACAACAAAGAAACAAAAATCCATGAGCCTTAATTACATCAGAGTTTTAAAAAGGAAAAATCTATAGAAAACATTCTTGGAAATTTTAAATGTGGATTGATATCAAAATTGCCATTAATTTTATTGTATGTGATAATGGTAGGAAAACATGTGAAGTGCCATGATCTTTGCAGCTTATTTTCAAATAGTTTGGCAATTAACAGTTACAAACTTCCTTATGCATTAAAGAAAATATGGTCAAAATGTTCACAGTTGTTGAATCTAGGTGAATTTTTAATGGGTAGTCATTATTAATATTCTTTTTGTTTGAAGGTTTTCATAATAAATGTTCATAAAATAGATTATATAGAGTGGAAGGTAGAGACATCCCTTTTTGTTTTTAAGTTTTTAAACTTGGTACCTTAAACAAATACGTATTTTTTGACGCAAACACTTAGGGACATTGACATAAGAAGTATTAAGGCTCTGTGGAAGGAAAGAAATTTATTTGATAGATTGGTGGTTTCCAGAGGTGGAGGAAAGGGGGACAAAACAGGTGAAGAGGGTCACAAGGTCCAAAGTGCCAGTTATAGAATAAGTCACGGAGGTATAATGTATAGCAGTGTGACTCTAGTTAATAACACTGTATTGCATATTTGAAAGTTGTTAAGAGTAAATCTTGAAAGTTCTCATCACAAGGAAGAAAATTCTGTGATTTTGTATGAGGATAGATGTTAGCTAGACTCGTGGTGATGATTTCCCAATATATACAAATATCAAATAATTCTCTTGTACACCTGAAACTAATACAGTGTATGTCAGTTATACCTCAGTTTTAAAAAACTTATTTACTTTCAATTGAAAGACAATTGCTTTACAGTATTGTGTTGGTTTCTGCCAAACATAAACATGAGTCACCCATAGATATACATATGTCCCATCCCTCTCGAGCCTTTTTGAAAAAGGTGTTCAATGAATATTTGTGGGACATTTACTTATTTATTTTTCTGTAAGAGCCCATATTTTGAAAACAATATTTCTTTTGAACTTGCATATACTGTCATTTTATTGTTGATTGTTGTTATGGTCTACAAATTTTTTTTTCAAACTAGATTTTTTTTTTTAGTTAAGTAACTTATTAAACTGTGCTCACCATTACTGATGTGAATCTGTTTTTTATAAAGCTATGTATTTTTCCAGTTTTATTGAGTTATAATTGACCTATAGTACCTTGTAAATTTAAAGTGTATAGCATAATGGTTTGAATTACAAATATTGTGATGAGAAATTTTAGGATCCACCCTCTTAACAGCTGATTCATCTGTATCATATAGCAGTGTTAACTGTAGGCATCTTGTGGCACATTGAGTCTCTAGCACTCTTATCTTATAACTGAAAGTCTGTACCTTTAGAGCAGCTTTCTCTCATCCTGTCTTCGCCCTCTAGAAACCACAAATCTTTTCTATGAGTTTGTTTTTTAAACTGTATATTCTAATTCAGAGTCATAAAGAAGCATGTGACTTGCTGATAATGTGAATAGGTATAATGCTTGGGTAATAGTACCCTTTGGCATATTTGTATTTGTAAAGATTCTTTATTAAAATGCGATTTTATAAGCAACTTCCTATTTGTCAGCACTGTGTTGGAGCAAATGGGGATAAATAAATCTTCTAAGAGGGGCGACAGTCAGTGTTCGCAGCAGGGCAGCGTCTCAGAAGTCTGACACTGCACCAGATAGCCTGGTGTCTGGGAGTTAGACTTCTCCGTGGAAAGCTTGGCTTCGTTCTAACTGTGTGACCTTGGACAAGTGAGCTAACTCTTCTCACCTGCAGTTCTCTTGTCTATAAAGGAAGGATAAAAATGTGCCTGCCTCACAGAGATTAAGATGAAATGAGGTCTTGTATGGGAAGTGTTTACTTAGCCCGTGTCTGGAACATTATAAATTCTTCAGAGTAGCCACAGTTTTGGAGAATGAAAAAATAAATAAAAAGCTTAGAGCTAAAACTCAATTCTGTATGGCTGTTTTTCTCCTCTCCTGATTCCAGGGGTACTGAAACCGTGCCTTTACCGGGAATAGGGTGGAACCGAATCTGAAGAGTTATGTTTGTATATTTTGTGTGTTTCTCAGTAGTGGAACATCGCTCCAAAGCCAAATATGGAATAGACTCTGGATTTTTCTTCTTTAGAAGTTTCTTCAACTCTTTGACCTTGCTTAGCATAAAGAACAAAGACAGATAAATTTACTTTTTGAACTTGAAAAGCTGTGTAAAAAGAATGTACTTCTTCCCTGAGATAGTCTTTTTTAGAAATAGGAAAATACAGATGCAGAGGTTGCTCTCATATGCTGGATGGCAGGTAGAGTAGAACACTAGTTAGAGAATTTTGAATCTGCGCTCAAAATAATTGACCTTTCTCTGCCTGAGGACAGCTTTTTTTTTTTTTTTCAGTTTACAAACCATCCTTTTTGATGGTGCTTATTCTAGGTTGTGTGTATTGCCACCATGGCCCATTTAGGGCTCCAGACATCTTTTCAGAATTAGATTTGCTCATGGAGAGTGATTGAATTATGTTTCTTTCTTAGGATAATTTCTTCCCTGCATGTTTGCCACTACTCTCCCTGAAGTAAAAGAATAATATCTAGGTAGATGAAGGATAATATTTAGGTAGATAGAAGGATAGACTGTTGTTTCTAAAATCACTGAGATGATAATTAAAGGGATTAACTCTGGGGAGCATGAGTGAGTTCTAAGTAGAAGAAAGACAGGAAGCTCTCTTTTTTTAGTGTTAGTTTTTCTAACTCCAAATTTGTGTGTCTCTGTGTATTCATCATAGAAAATTAGGAAATACCAAAGGCACAAGGAAGAAAATAATTTGAAATCTCAACACCCAGTGATAGCCCCATGTGTAGATTTCTAGGTATATGTAAACATACTTAAACTTTATAAATGGGATCATATTATAACCTGTTTTTCTAATGACACTGCAGACATGTTTCTTTGTCCTGGTTGTTGCTAAATATAAGCTCTACGTTGATTGGATATAGATTTACATAGTTTTTAAAGTTTTATGTAATTCTGTTGCTAGGTTTTTCAGTAGAAAAGATGAGAAGAAAGAAAAGAGACCAACTGTCAGTACTTTTGCAATGGTGAGTTTGAATGTGTTCACGATTCTATATATACACATACACACACAACTGATTCACTTTGCACAGCAGAAACCAACACACGGTTGTAAACCTATCTCACTCCAATGAAAACAAAACAAAAGAAAAAGTGCTGTGCCTTCTCTTGATCTAAAAAAGAGGTTTCTCTGGATCATCCCCGTGCACCAGCCCCGAGCATCCTGAATCCTGCAGGATGCAGGATCACGGGGATGATCCAGAGAGACGTTGTGGGGTGGGAGGTGGGAGGGGGATTCAGGATTGGGAGCTCATGTACATCTGTGGTGGATTCATGTCGATGTATGGCAAAGCCAATAGAGTATTGTAAAGTAAAATAAAGTAAAAAAAAAAAACCCTCAACATTCAGAAAACTAAAAGAAAAAAAGGTTTCGTCTGATATAATATTTTCTTGGGGAGTATGTTAATGAAGAGGTAAAATGAACTCATTTAATTCAGCTTGTTTTCAGGGAATGATGAGCATTGTACACAAACTTGTTGTGTGCAGAGAGCCTCCAAAGTCCCCTGTCCTGGCCTGGGTCTCAGTATTCTCCTAACCAGTTATGTCACCAGTGATATGTCAACTACACAAGCACTTCTCCCATTGGTAGTCTCAATCCTAGACAGAGGAAACCAGCCTCATGGAGTGTGGTTCAAACAAAACCTGGGGTACCCTGTCGCCAAGGGCTCTAATCCTGGCAGGTTTGAGGTCAAAGTCCCAGGCTCTCATAATAGAAGTTAGCAATGGGTTATTAATTACTGTGGCTTAGTACCTGTCACTGTGCTTCTGTGCTGAATAACTGAAAATCTGGAATTTGAAAACCTTAATATACTTCTTTGTCTTATTTCCTGGTTTCCTGGTGGCCACTTAGAAGCTTTTCTTTAATCAGATTTGGAATAAGACAGGCTGGTTGATGAGCCCTCTTTACCTCTATCCGTTTTTGTTTTTGTTTTTTCCTGAGAATGCAGATTTAGGGGACCTGTGCAATTAGAACGTGGAAGACTTACTGAACCAATTAAGTCTTGTAGTACACACTTTGTAATTCAGACATAACACACCAGACACTTGTAAAATTTGTGTATGTGTATGTGGGGGCAGGCTATCTTATAAAATGAATATTAGTAAAAGTGAATATTATGTATGGTTACAGGCATAAAAAAGAGCTGCCTTTTACACTCCAGTGATCTTATATGAACTTCATCTTCTTGCACTCCAGTTGCTCTTGATAAAATTCCGTCTTTGAGTCTGTCTTTACTCTCTTTGGAATTTTGGGGCAATGAGACTGTGTACTCAGGTTATTCTCAGAAATAACCAAGTGACAGTTTTTGTTTTACATTTCATTTTATATTCTTACATTAAAAGAAGCTTTGCTGTTAAAATAGGGGTTATTCCCAAGATTTAATTCCCAATTCTGTCATTTTGAGACTAGAATATTTCTGTCTTTTTGTAATTTGATTGTTTATAAGTAAGTTAAATTTTAAAAATTAGTATTATGTTTTAGAAAATTTATCAGACTTAATATATAGAGGTAAGACTATTAAACCAATTCAGGCCACCAAAGAATAAAAATCTGAAGTTTGAAGGCCAGGTGATAATTACAACACAAATATAGCTTTTTATGCCATGTGTTGCAATAAATACTTTCTATGTGAATGCATTGGAGAAGGCAATGGCATCCCACTCCAGTACTCTTGCCTGGAAACTCCCATGGATGGAGGAGTCTGGTAGGCTGTAGTCCATGAGATTGCCGAGTCAGACATGACTGAGCGACTTCACTTTCACTTTTCACTTTCATGCATTGGAGAAGGAAATGGCAACCCACTCCAGTGTTCTTGCCTGGAGAATCCCAGGGATGACGGAGCCCACTGGGCTGCCGTCTGTGGGGTCGCACAGAGTTGGACACGACTGAAGCGACTTAGCAGCAGCAGCAGCAGCAGCATGTGAATGCATTAATCTTTACAACTCCTTTGGAGATAGATATGTTATTTTAATTTTGTAGATGAAGAAAGGGAGGTGAGACTTAATAACTTGCCTAGGAATACTCATCAGGGCCATGGTTCAGACCTGAGAAAGTCACACTAAATCATAGTGCTCAAGTTGGTATAGGAAGGAAGGAATATATTCTTGGCTTTTTGATGGAAAATTATACTGAATGTTTATGTGGCTTTTCCTCATGCCTTTCTCTTAAAGGAGTTGACACAGAAAACTGAACTTGTGTATAAAATCTATATAGACAGGGACATGTTCAGAATGTTTGACAGTAAAATGCTGATGCTATTAGTGAGAGAGTCAATTCCTAGGCAGGTTGATAAGAAATCCAGGGGTCCCCAAGGGGAGAGGGGTCTGGAATTCTCAAGGAGGAGGAAAGGACAAACTTTTTTTTGTCTACATTCCTTGGTCTTCAGTTTAGTTCAGTAGCTCAGTCGTGTCCAACTCTTTGCGACCCCATGAATTGCAGCACGCCAGGCCTCCCTGTTCATCACCATCTCTCGGAGTTCACTCAGACTCATGTCCATCGAGTCCGTGATGCCATCCAGCCATCTCATCCTTGGTCGTCCCCTTCTCCTCCTGCCCCCAATCCCTCCCAGCATCAGAGTCTTTTCCAATGAGTCAACTCTTCGCATGAGGTGGCCTTGGTCTTAGTCAATTATAAAACTCAGTTTAAACTCTGTACTAGGGATTATACAACAACAATGTATCCTGCTTGAGGACAGTTTCTCCTTCCTGAAAACCTCCTGGCTAATCCTGTTATCTTAAAATGTGAATTATGAGAGTGGGTCTAGTAAGATCTTTACAACCACCAGACGTTCTTTTGATTCACTGTAATAACCAATTAAAAGGTACATAACTCCATTGCTAACACTAGTGAGGGGGCACTCTCCATCCCCCTTCTGATGTCTATGTCAGAAGCTTTCTCTGTCCCTTTTATACTTTAATAAAACTGTATTACACAAAAGCTCTGAGCGATCAAGCCTCGTCTCTGGCCCCGAATTGAATTCTTCTCTGGAGGCCGAGAATCCTGGGGTCTTTCATGGTTCAACAACAACCTTTCATTAGCATTGCTGATTAATAAAAATTTCCAGCTAAGATAAAAACTCATGTGTGTTGGGAGTTTCCAAGAACCTGGGTTCGATGATTCACTTGGGGGACTCACAGGACTCAGCTTATTGCCATACTCATGGCTAAGATTTATTACAGCGAGAGGACAGGAAGCAAAATCAGCAGTGGGCAAAGGCAGGGAAAGGTCCAAGAGAAGCGCCAAGCGTCTTGTCTAGTGGAGTCGACTTGATTCCTCCAGCAATGAGTTGTGCAGACTCAGTGTGTGAGATGCTGTTGGGGAAGCTCAGTAGAGACTTAGTGCCTGAAGATTTCTGATTGGGAGCTGATGATGTAGGCACAGCATGTACCAAAATTCCAGACTCACAGAAGGAAGGCAGACCCTCCGCATAAAACACATTATTTGTACAAATCGTTCGGACACTTCTATCAGTGAGGGTGATGGTTCCTCTTCCCAAAATCCAAATTCTAGATGCCAGCCAAGGGCTAACCTTGAATGCAGTCTCAGGCTTGCAGGGTTAACTGTTTTCTGTATACCAGGTCTGTTCACTTTTTTCTAGTAGAAGACTATTTTTTAGCAGTCTTGAGAAAATGAGGACAAAGAGGTAAGGAATAGATTCAAATTTTTCTGCTGGCCTTTATTTTCTGTCAGGCTTTGTTGCAACATTTTGTAGTTTAGTCACTCAGTCATGCCCGACTCTTTTGCAACCCCATGGACTATAGCCTACCAGGTTCCTCTGTCCATGGGATTCTCCAGGCAAGAATAGTGGAGTGGGTTGCCTTGCTTACACTAGAGCCAGAGCCTTTAACAGCTTTAATCATTTATGATAGTATGTGATTGGTTAAAATTTTATTTGCTTGGAATTGAAAGGTTCTTTGGTGCAGTTACGTTGTGGCCACCTGGTCATTCCTCATTGGAGACTTTACCATCTGGCTCAGTGTCTCCCTCTCAGCCCCTGGTTCTCCTGCTATCTTGGGTGATTTTTATGGTGTTACAAGGATAACCACTCTTTCCCTCCCCTTTATTCCAGCCACCCATGCACACACTTAGATCCTAGGTTTGTTATTAGAAACTGTTCTACATCCAAAGTGCTGTTATGAAGCAGTTAGATAGAACTAGCCAGCTACTGCTCTGTCTTCAATCTGCTCACTGTTTCTTCAGTGAGCTCAGTGTTCACTGTTGGATCCTGAGTCCCCTGACCTGTCAGTTTCCCATCAGCCCCTTCTTGTTTTCCTTCTTTTATCACCTTAGAGCAATGATCATCACTTTGGTTATGCTCCTGCCTGAGCTGCAGACTTCCTTTCACCTGTCACTTGTCAAGCCCAGCCCATCTGCTTTCTTGATGCCTGAACCCCTACATCTGATGGATGCTGGAGAAAAACCTCATGGCAGCATGTATCCCACACAGAAATATTACTCTTCCTCTTCTCACTGATAAGCCACTCACTTCTCACTGTTAAGCCCTTAATGAATTTCCCATGTCTCCCCACAAGCCCCAGCTCTTCATGGATGACCCCCCCTCTTTTTTTTAAAATTTCACAAACCAAATGGAAGCCCCCTGACAGAAGTTCCTCAGCTCTTCTCTCAGTCTACAAACACACTGGTACCCAGGTCAATTGCTTCCTCCTTCCCTCCTGTTATAACAGAGGAAGCATTTGGTTCTTTAATCACCCTCTTATACACTGCACTTTGGCTCCTGTATCCTCTACTTTCTCAAGGACCTTACATTATTATTATTATCCTTTCTCTCCTGTATCCTCCATCTCTCCCTCTCAACTGGGTCTTTCTGATTGGTATTTACATGTCACCTATCTTTAATTTCACTAATGCCCTCCTTCATTTCACTAAGCCGCCTCTAGCTTGCTTCACAAATAGGAGGTGACTTTCCTTTCTGTCCGTTTCATCTCCAAATCACTTCTTACAGTCTAATTTGGCTCTGTCTCCACCACTCAGCGAATTCAGTGGACAGTCTGCTGACTTTGAAGTAGCACTTGACGCTGTTCACCATGTTCATTCCTCCTGTTTGCTTCTGCGATGCCAGAGTCTGCTCATTTTCCTCCCAGTTCTTTGGTTCTTTTCTTGTGTCACCTTTGCCTGTGAACTTAGAGCTCCTCCACCCCCAATCCTTGGAGTCAGTGGTATTGTTGGCCTTTCTCTAGTCTCACATGGCCATTTCTAAATCATTTTCATGCAGAACTCCTTTCATATTTGTTTCATTCTGCGCAGTTATAGTACCTTCTATCCACTGGCAGTGATACACCTTCTACTAATTTCTAGTCACTTCTGCTTCTCCATTGAGAACCTTGGCATTTAATTGCTTTTCCTTTGTTCATCTATGCTCTCCGTATTCTTTTATTTTTGTCACCTTATTAAAGTCTCCTAGGTACCACATTCTTTGACCTCTTCAGTTCCAACCGCCTTCATCCCTACCTTCCTTTAGTAAATTACACTATGAACAAAGACCTTTGGTTTATTATCTGGGTGGATGCCCATCTCTGCTGCTGTAAACTCAGATAAGCCTCTTCCCCCTGCTCCCCCCAACTACTTCTGATCCTTCTTACTTGGCCATTCTTCCTTAGTATCCTTTTTTTGTTTTGTTTTTGAGTATTTATTTTGTGTTGCTGCTGGAACAAAGTACCGCTAGCTTAGTGGCTTAAAACAACACAAATGTGTTATCGTATAGTTGTGGGGCTCAAAGTCTCACTGGGCTAAAGTCAAGATGCCATCAGGGCTGGATTCTCCTCGTGGCTCCAAGAGGGAATGTTTCCCTCCTTTTTCAGCTCCTTCAGGCTTCCTGCCTTCTTGGACTCCCAGCCCCTTCCTTACTTCACTCTTCATTTCTCCTACTGCTGACTCTGATTCCCGTGGCTCCCTCTTATAAGGATCCTTATGGTGACATTGAGCCCACTTGGATAATCCAACATAATTTCCCCATCTCAGTATCCTTAATGTCTGCAAAGTCCTTTTTATCACGTAAGGAAGCATATTCACAGGTTCCTGCGAATAGGAAGTGGTCGAGCTCGGGAGGTGGGGCATTGTTCTGCCTCCCACTCCTGCTCCGGACTTGGTTCTGTCAGCCTCTCTCTACCTCCTAGTCCCCCTGCTCCACGTTAGCTCCTCTACAAATTATCCTACCCATGGTAGTCACGTCAAGTCACCTGAGTTCCTGCCTGAAATCCTCTAAGGAAGGCCTTTCTTTTACACTCAGATGGGAGGTTTAGCATAAAAACAAACTCCCTCCTCTGGCCATCAGAGGCCATCTATAGCCTGAGCTCCATCCCATCTCTGATTTCGTGCCAGACAGGGCTCCTCCACCTTCTTCTGGCCACAGTGGTCATCATGTCTGGTCTCTGAAACACACAGGGCTTGTATTCACCCTAGGATCTTTGTGTTTGTTCTTTCTGCCTGGGATCCTCTGTTCCCAGATTGTCACATGACTTTTTCCTTCCTGTGACTGCTGACTCAGCTCAGATGTTGCATTTTCATAGGGACTTTCCCTGCCCCACCAATCTGAGCCACCATGACACCTCACCCTGTATGATATTTCTCCTGAGGAATTAACCACTGTCTGGTTTCTTGTTTATGTTTGTCTTCTCCCTGAACCTAAGCTCCATGAGGGTAGAGCGGTTTGCTATGTTTTCTTCATTGCTGTGCTCCAGGATCCTAGAACAGTGCCTGGAACTTTAATAGGGACTTGTATACTGAATGAATGTTGAATATTGTGAATGATTGTTAAATATGTCTATTTTCTCTTTATTTGCATATTAGTAAAATACAAGCTTTATGAGGAGTGATAGCTTGTCTTAGTCACTGTAGCTAGTACCTAGAACCATGCTTGATCCTTCAGTTCAGTCGGTCAATCGTGTCTGACTCTTTGTGAACCCATGAATCACANTCTCGGCTCTGGATGGACTGAGAACCTCTGCCCTCGCCGCAGCAGACAGGCCCACATGTTGTTGCCAGAGAAAAAGATGGGTGAGCACAACCATCCAATGAGAAACAGTGAGCCAGACCCCAGAGCTCACTCGCCGGTGGTCTGTTTTTCAGTTGCTCAGTCGTGTCCAGCTCCCTAAGACCCCATGGACTGCAGCATGCCAGGCTTTCCTGTCCCCCACCATCTCCCAGAGCTTGCTCAAACTCAACTCCATTGAGTCAGTGACGCCATCCAACCATCTCATTCTCTGTCTGATGATCTTTTGCTAAACAAGGGGCTCCCGTACTTGCTAACAGCTGTGGTCCTTATTGCTCTGAGCCCGTCTCTGAGGTGCTCAACGATTCAAGTACACTTTGTTTCTGGAAAGCCCAGGAAGGAAGTAATCATTAAAAACATGTAAATTAAGTTACCCCAGGAGCTTAATAGATTAGTCATTGACTTTTTCCCTCCTGTTGGATCTTAACCTTCTGTGGAAATTAATCACCAAATGGCTCAAAGAAGTCACCAAAGGTTGGCATGCTCTAGTCACATAAACTAGAGGGACCCCTCCCCTCCACCATCTTCACTTCATCTCCCCCTCCCCAGAAGCCCGCCATTGACTCAGACATGACTATCTTGGGGCCAGCCCGAAGGTCCTGACCACCTGCTTCCTCCTTCACAGCTGTTACCCAAGGCAGGTCCCACCCCATGGGAGAGACATGTCAGCTTCACATGCTCCAAAAAGAAGGACTTTGGCTTCAACAAGAGAGGGAAGAAAAGCAGGTTTCTGTGCCTTGTGAGTTCATGCAGTCATTAGTCACCATATGAGCATTTATTGAGCATCTATGATATACTGGGGCTTCCCTGGTGGCTCAGTGGTAAAGAATCTGCCTGCAATGCAGGAGACCCGGGTTCGATCCCTGGGTCACTCCCTGGGTCGCTCTCTGGGTCGGGAAGATCCCCTGGAGGAGGAAATGGCAACCCACTCCAGTGTTCTTGCCTAGAGAATCCCATGGACAGAGGAGCTTGGCAGGCTACAGTTCACAGGGTCACAAAGAGTCAGACCTCAGAGCAGTGACCCCAACCATGGAACCACGTGATCCCAACAGTGTGGCCAGAGGGGACCACAGGGACCCTGGGAGCCCAAGAAAGGAGGTGCAAGAGGTTCCTGGGGAAGCCAGTGGGGCTTCATGGAGGAGAGGGTGCTCTGAGCTTCATCTTAAGCAGGGGCAGGCGTCTGCCATGGGAGAGCTTCTCCAGGAAGGAGCAGCCTGAGTCAGGCCTGGAAGCAGCTAGACCCAGGTTCAGAGCGCGACGCAGCCTCTGCCTCCAACAACCAGCTGTGTGTTGAGGTTGTCACTCTGTAGTCATTTGCCCTCTCGAGCACCAGTCTTCTGGCCTAGGAAGTCTTACTTGCAGATAAGAAGCTACACATGTTGTTTGTTGCTCATTCATACCCAACTCTTTGCAACCCCATGGACTCCAGCCCTCCAGGCTCCTATGTCCATGGAATTCTCCAGGCAATAATACTGGAATGGGTAGCCATTCCTTTCTCCGGGGGATCTTCCTGACCCAGGGATCGAACCCAGGTCTCCTGCATTGCAGCAGATTCTTTGCCATCTGAACCACCAGGGAAGCCCACACAGAAATGGTTACTGTTATTACTACAGATGCTGATGCCCCTATTATTACAGGTTCCAAGAGCTGGAGCCCTAGGGCTGCTGGAGCTCAGGCTGTGAGGCTGGAGAAACACAGAAGAAGACAGAAGTCGGTGAAGAGTGGTAGGCGGAGAGACAAATGAGTGAATGCATGCATGCGTGAACAAAAAGTGAATAAAAGGATCAAGAATGATTGTGATGCCACATTGAAGGGTTTTGTCCTAGGATTCTGGGAGGACCTGCAAGGGACCCCAGATGGAGCTGCTGGCTCAGACGCACAGACCTGGACAGGTGTGCTGCAGGCAGCACGATCCACAGAATCCTTTCCAGCCCTCCTCCTGGCCAACATCTTTGTCCATCACTCTGGCTTGACTCTTGAAGACCCAGAAGGCCCTCATTCAGTCCCTGCCAGGTCACCCCTTCAAACGCCAACATCTTCCCATGGGGACTTCCACTCCTGTGTCATTCCACTCTTTATTCCCATCACAGTTTCCTGCTGTAACAAGTGACCACAATTGTGCTCCACAGAGGACAAGTGGGGGCTGCCTGCAGAAGAAAGCATTGATGGCACAATCCCAGGGGGTTCAGCACAGCCTGGAAGGCGTATGAAGTGTGTGGCTTCATTTCAGACATTAAAGAGAAGGGCAACTTGGTGAGAAGCAAGTTCCAGTCTCACATCAGTTTGTGAGCATCTCCCAGGACAAGACAAGAGCTGTGCCCCTCTGCCTGCCCATGCCTGTCACCCAGCATGTGGTCAGGGCCCAGCTCACCCCTGCTGACCCCCCCACCACAGGCCTCACACTCCAGAGCAGCGGGTGAAGGGAACAGCACCCCCTTCTCCTCTCTCCTGGGAGCCTGAGCAGTGGTTACATGCAGGTCTGTGGACCAAGGGCAGCCAGTAGCCAGCCCCCCACCTGCTTCCTCAGCCAGGGGGTCTCTGTTGCTGAGATCCAAACCTTGACTGCAGGAAATGCACACCCAGCAGCTGCTTCTGGTGAGCGAGCAGAGAGTCGGAGAGATGCCAATTTGTGGCAGACGTCTGAAGAAGCTATTTCTAAAACAGCAATTACCAGAAAGGAGAACAAATTACTACTTACTTCAGAGACTTTCACACATGGAGAATCGGGGCCCTACAAAGTAATCAGGGCAATGTGTTTGCAAAACTGCATTATTTATATTGAAATATTTCACAGAGAAAGGTCAGGGACCAAAATTGAAGGTTAGCGAGGAATAAAATACCAGGGTCACCGTATCGCTGGGAAGTCTGCACAGGGCCTTGATTACCAACACATTAGGCACTTTTGAAAACTATTAAATAAATCCAGGCTGGTATCCAACGTTGGATTTCTAGGAAAATATGAGCTCTGCTGCCCAAGCCCAATGGCGGAACTACAGTGCAGGCGGAGAGGCCCAGCCCACGCCTGTGGTCCTGGGAGGGTGTGCCGTGCCCAGGGAAGCAACCATTGGACACTCAGGCCATCCATCAGACCTTGATGGGTTGCCAGGCAACCACCCAGCCTCTCTAGGGGCCCACCCAGAGTCACCAGGACATTAATTGCTGGTCCAGGGCTGGGGAGGGAAGGAGGGAGGCAGCTTGGGGAAGGGCAGAGCAGGCTGGCAGGAACTTTGACGTGGGCCCTGCAAGGGGATGGCAGCAGGCAGCTCCCCTGGATTGGGGTCAAGGCCATGGGCCCTCTTTGCACTGTAGCCCTCACCCTCCACTTCCAACCCTCCCCACGGACTGAATGTGCCCCCAGAGAGGACCACCAGGGACCATCAGTTCAGTAACACATAGGTATATCATGCTTGCACTGCCCAGGTCTAATTTGATTCTGGAAACACCCCGCATGAAGCTGAGAGAGAAGGAGGCTGAGTTCTCAGGGTGGCTATTCTGTTTTCCCAGGAAGCTCCAGGCCGCCATTTGGGATGTCCAGGCTGCTGCAGCTGCAGACGGTTATCTCTGCCTCCTGGGTCCAGGCACAGTCCCCAGGTCTCTATTCCAGGGTCCAGCATTGAGCTCACTGAGTGAGGAGCAAAGTATCCATGGGCGGTGAGGGTAAAGGGAAAGGCAATACATGGGATCCACTGGTGGACTTAGGTCACACCTGTCTGAATGCCTCCCTGCCCACAGAGAAATGCCTCTG
Source organism: Neotragus pygmaeus (assembly GCA_006410875.1). NCBI lineage: Eukaryota > Metazoa > Chordata > Mammalia > Artiodactyla > Bovidae > Neotragus > Neotragus pygmaeus. Next base: position 36,914 of record SJYV01030352.1, on the reverse strand, counting down.
GGCTGGGCCTGCATTTCATTCAGTGCCTTGTCCTAGTCATCCATTCATCTATACATCCATCCTTTCATCCACCATCCTTCTATCCATCTATCCATCCATTATCCATCCATCCCTCCATCCATCTTTACATCCAGCCAGCCACCCACTAGCCACCAGCCAGCCATCCATCATCCATCCATTCACCATCCATCCATCCACCCATATGTACCTCCAACCATCTGTACATCTATCCATCCACCCATCTCTTCATCCATCCATCTCTACATCTATCCATTCATCTGTACCTCCATCCATCCATCCATCCATCCACCCCTCTTGTATGCATACATACACATATGCACTGAAAATTATCCGAGTGGCTCTTGGGCAGACCCTATCAGAGGAGGGTGGGTCCACAGAAACAGAAATCCTTAGAGGGACCTTTGTTGTCAGTGTCTCAGAAGCTTCCATGTGGCACATGGAGCTTGGCCAAAGGATGAGCAGGGCTCAGCATGTCCTTACTGACTCTGCACATGGAAAAACTGTGTGTTTGTGAGGGCAGGAGCCCAGAAGCAGGAGCCCAGGGAGGCCTGTCACAGAAGACAGAAGGGCTCTGGCAGGAAGGAGGGACCCTCCACAGTCTGTCCTCAGACAGCAAAGAAACACATCCACAAAGGTCAGAGGAAGGGGATCTCCAAGACTCTGGTGGGAACCAATCACCTGAAACCCCAGCTAGAGAACTTTGGATAGGAAGGTCTACCCACAGCCAGTCATGTAATTTTCAAGGCCTGGTACAAAATGAAAATGTGGCACTCCTCGTTCAAAAGGCAGCAAAAAAAAGTGCTAAAGGTAAGAAACTATAAACCACTTTCTTTTCTTCCACTGTCTCTGTTTTGACTTATCATGGTGATTTATATTTGCTGTACAGCACCATTCTAAGTCAAGAAAAATTTAAATTTCAAATTATTAGCGTGGATTTTTACCATTCATCTTTATATTGTGCAATGCCAATTTTAAATGCAAACATAAGAGCATTTAACTCCTATGCAGAGTAACTGAAATTGTACAATTCATATTTTGTAGCTCGTATATGAAGATGTATTTCATTCTTCCCAGAGCAGCAGAAAGTCTGCACAAAACCAATACAACTATCTTTAATTCACTCTCAGATCAGGCATACTTTCCCAGCACTCTCTGCCTTTGGCACATGGATTAAAGAAGGTTTCAAAGGGAAGGGGGGGTGCGTCATCCTTGATCCTCTTTACTTCTGCATCATTTTTTTTTCCCACNACAACTATCTTTAATTCACTCTCAGATCAGGCATACTTTCCCAGCACTCTCTGCCTTTGGCACATGGATTAAAGAAGGTTTCAAAGGGAAGGGGGGGGTGCGTCATCCTTGATCCTCTTTACTTCTGCATCAATTTTTTTTCCCACAGAAGTGGTTGGTTGCTGACACAGGGCAGTGAAAGGAATAAGAAAGGATATAGGGCTCCTTGGTTGTTCATATTTCTTAGGAGGCCAGAGTCTTCTTTCTGCTTTCAGAGCAAGATCTGGTTCAAATGGGAGGGCTGGCTGCTCGAGATGGTCAGTGCCACCCTTTGCTGTGGACATGATTCACTTCCCCTGGACCGCGCCAAGTCGTGCTGGTTTCACCATGGGTCTCCCAGAGTTCTGTGCTTTTGGGGAACCATGAATGCCAAGTGCCAGTGGGATTTTGAAGAACAGTGGACACACACCCCATGTGTCTGTTCCACTCACACACACGTCTTTACCATAGTAGCTCACACACATGTCATTGCCATAGGACTTTGCCCAGAAAATCCACGTTCAAAGTCAAGAAAACATTAAGAATTCAAGATGGAGATAGTACAGAATGAAACCAAGCATGGACCACATTGACTGGGGGATTACATGGACACACAGCTCTCATGCCCATTGAGTTCCCTCAGGGTAAGGCTGCTGGTATGAGGACAGTTTCCCCAGGAAGCACCTGTCTCCTCTTCCAGGTGGTTCTGCCCCCTTCTGTAGACCTGGACGAGGGTAAAGGAGGGAGTCTCAGAAGATGAGCCCCTTGTTGCCTCAGCTCATGCACATGCACATGGTCTCAGGCTGACCCGAGCCCTCCCACGCTCCTTACTCTCTGTGCCCAGCAAGACAGCAAACGTGCAGGCAGCTCAGCTCAACAGGCCCCCACCAAAGACTCCCATTTCTGTGTATGAATCTGCACATGTGACTCAGAGCGCACTCACCTGGTTCAACAGAACCGAATGTTCTCATCATCTAGGCGGCTGAAGGCATCAAATTCAGTGAAACTGCCTCTCCTGTCTTGCTTTCAACCCTTTGAGCCATTTTTAAAATCCTTTTTGGGCCCTGGAAGAGTTTCACTTGCTTCTACAGAAGCAAGTCCCCCCCACAACAGCCCACAAATAAGTGTGCAGGGGGATGCCCACTCATGCTCACATGTGCAATCCTTTCAATGTTACATGAAATATATACTCTGTTCTCAAGATGCACTCACCCTTGCACCACCATGCACAACAACCTACACCATGTGGTCAGGGCCAGGAGTGCCCTCCTCGGCTCGTCTTTGGAAAGCATCCTCAGAGCTGGGACACGTTATTCTCAAGATCCTCAAGAATGGACAGTGTTCATCTGGATACTGAAGCTGGACACTGTTGACAGGGGATGAGATGGTTGGATGGAATCATTGACTCAATGGACATGAGTTTGAGAAAGGTCCAGGAGACAGTGAAGGACAGAGGAGCCTGGCATGCTGCAGTCCATGGGGTTTCACAGGGTTGGATACAACTGAGCAACTGAACAACAACAACTGTTTTCAGAAACTTCTGCAGGTTACCTGGAATGAAGACTGAGGTCTCAGGGGTGTGGATGGGGGACCCCACAGCTCAGTGCCTTCAGGGTGATCAGTGGAGCTTACTTTGGTGGTTACAACCTCTGGTTTCAGACTGCCTGGGTTTTAATCCTGACCTCATCAATGTGTTATCTGTGTGACACTGGGCCAGTCACTCCATTTGGAATCTCTGTCTGTGGAGGTTGAATGTAAGAGTTCTTACTGCAGAGAATTCTTCTGAGGATTAAATAAGTATGTGATGTACTGAGAACACTCTCTGATGCACGGTAAACGCTTTGTATTAATACATGTAAAATGGAAGAAAATGTTAGTGGCTCAATCATATTTGACTCTGCAATCCCAGGGACTGTAGACCACCAAGTTCCTCTGTCCATGGGATTCTCCAGGCAAGAATACTGGAATGGGTTGCCATTCCTTTCTTCAGGGGATCTTCCCAACCCAGGGATTGAACCTGGGTCTCCTGCCGGTTGATTCTTTACTGTATGTGCCACCTGAGAAGCCCTGTATATACTGCCTATTTTCTATCCTCACTATTCAGGAAAGACATGCACAGAAGTGCTCAGAGAGCAATGGCTCCCGGAACCAAGGAACTCCCCTTAAGGTCTCTCTAAGCTGTCTTCTCAATACCAACATCTCCCTAGACCAGTGCTGTCCAACAGAAGTCTCTGGAATGATTAGAAAGTCCTTTTCTACACTGTCCATCTCAAGACCCACCACCTAAGACATAATGATTGTGACCAAGGAGGTGAATTTTTAGTTTATGTGCATTTTTTTTGGTGGGGAGGAAGGGAATCTCAAGGGTCCCTTTAAAAAGATGTCCTGTGGCCATAGCTATGGCTGCTGCTGACCTACCAAAATTCCTCTTCCTAGGGGTCCTTAAGGAGTACGTGCATAGACACTAAGTCGCTTCAGTTGTCTGACTCTTTACGACCCTGTGGACTGTAGCCCACCAGTTTCCTCTGTCCCTAGATTCTCCAACAAGAATACTGGAGTTGGTTGCCATGCCCTCCTCCAGGGGATCTTCCAAACCAAGGGATCGAACCTGAGTCTCCTGCAGCTCCTGCATTGCGGGTGGATTCTTTACTGCTGAGCCACCAGAGAAGCCCTTTTTTAAGGAGGGAGCTACCTTATTTATCTAGACTTCAGAAGTCAACCTGCCCCGAGACAAGAGATGAATGGACAAAGCTACCAAAAGGGTCTCTCTGACTCTAGGATTCTGGATCACCTGTGCAGAGGGGAAGAGGAGGGTTTCCAGGAGCACCCCAGAAAGCTTGGTGCTTACTGTGGATGCCTGATCCTGAAAGTATGTGGTACATGCTTGCAGTTAACATTGCTGCATTAGAGCCAATTTCATAGTATTATGGGCACACAACATGCAGATTACACCGAGAGCCGGGAAAGCACAGCTTGATAGAGCAGTGGCCTGATCGGAGGAGACAGAGGGAAATGTCAGGAATTGCCAGGGTGGTGTGGACTGCAGCTGGACTGAGCTCCTCCAGAACAAAGATTGCTATCTTGCACGACACCGGGAGAACCACACTTTAGCACCCAGCAGAGGTCAGTGGGGAACCAGGGGCAGAAATCAAGTTGGGCCTCTCTAAGAGTGATCACAGCCACCTCTGTTGAAGGCTGCATACTATTTCAGAACTTGGACTTCCTCCTAAACAGGAAGAGGCCCAGCTCCCTCATGCTGTCCACACATGAGGCCTTCGGGCCCAGGGTGACCACAGGCTGCCCTCCACACTCAGGTCAAGGCCCTGTCCTTAGCCTTTCCCCTAGTTCAGTGGTTCTACAACTGGAGCTTATATATGAATCCTCTTGGTCATTGAAACACACAAACCTGGGCCTTCCCCAGAGTTTCTGATTTAGAAGGCTGGGGCAGGGCCTGAACATATGCATCTCTAACAAGTTCCTGGAGAAGGCAATGGCACCCCACTCCAGTACTCTTGCCTGGAAAATCAATGGTGGAGGAGCCTGGTGGGCTGCAGTCCATGGGGTCACTAAGAGTTGGGCATGACTGAGCGACTTCACTTTCACTTTTCACTTTCATGCATTGGAGAAGGAAATGGCAACCAACTCCAGTATTCTTGCCTGGAGAATCCAGGGATGGGGGAGCCTGGTGGGCTGCCGTCTCTGGGGTCACAGAGTGGGACATGACTGCAGCGACTTAGCAGCAGCAGCAGCAACAAGTTCCCAGGTGATGCTGCACGTCCAGGGGTCACACTTGGAGAACAACTGTCCAGGTTCATTGCACACCCACTCAGAGGTCGATCTCCCCACTCTGTCCCTTGTAAGAGGTCTTCTAGGCTCTGATTCCAGCACCGCATTGCAGGCTCTGGGAGCATTGTGACCCAGCTTCCAGGTAGGATTGTGAGGCGGAAGGGAGAAGCGTAGATCTAGGGTGAGGCTGCCTGCTTATGTTTGCTTATGTTTGCTTTTGTTTTTGCTTGAAGAGATGCAGCACCAGAAACCAACTCTGCTGGAGCCTTTTTTTTTTTTTTTTTTTAA
>SJYV01030352.1:0-31427 GCA_006410875.1 Neotragus pygmaeus | reverse complement strand
GGGGGGGGGGGGGGGGGTTGGGGGGGCAGGGGGAGAGGGGCGACCCTCCTCCCCTTTCTCCTTCGCCTTCCCCCCAGTTTATGTGTATTTTAATAAATATAAATTTACAAAGTAACTAGCAGCTGTCATGTTCAATAGCTCCAATCACTTCCAGAATTTCTCATTTTGAAGGAAAAAAAAAATGTATTCAAATGTGACTAGGAAATCCTGATTTCCATATGCCCCTTACAGACAGCTCCTGAGTTCTCAGAAGCTGATTAAAGTTCCTGAGAAGTCCTACAGCAATTATATTTTGTTCACCCTATTGGTTGACAAATTTATTTGACCACACTGTTGCTTTTCTGTGTGGATGTATACAGCACTCATCAACACCCCGCAGATGATTCCAGAAGTCTGTGTCCGCAAGACAATAAATGTCATTCGAGCTTTGAAAACTACCCAAAAGGGGCTTTGTTTTAATGTCTCTTTTCAGAGCTCCTGGTTCCAGAAACTGTGAGTTAATGCTAAGTCACTCATGAAGTCATTCAACAAACATGTGGTGTGCCCTTACCATGCCCCACTCTGTGCTACACCGGCAGATACATAACCGTCTCCTTCTTTACAGGTCCTGGGGCTTCCCTGGTAGCTCAGCTGGTAAAGAATCCGCCTGCAATGAGAGAGACCTGGGTTCAATCCCTGGGTCGGGAAGATCCCCTGGAGAAGGGTACAACAACCCACTCCCGTATTCTTGCCTGGAAAATCCAATGAACAGAGGAGCCTGGCAGGCTACAGTCCATGGGGTCACAAAGAGTCAGACACAACTTAACACACACACGTACACACATAGTCCTTCTCCCAGAGATGTGAGCATCCTGCCTGGAGGTGAAGGAGAGAACAAGACTAAGGACTCAGGGACCAGCTTTGCTTCTAAGGATGCAGAAACAGGGTGCTGGGCCCCTGACTCCCCCCCAGCACAAAGCCCCTTAATGAATTTTAGATTAAAAAGCCCAGATACTGGTATATTCTTAAAATGCTTCATAAAACAATTGGCCCGTAAGTCAATCTGGCCCTCCAAATGAAGCCTCCAGTGTGGAAGCCAGCCAGCCTTACCAGGCCTGCTTAATGCAAAATGGATAATGTCATTTACAAGCTTCGAAGGCAAGCTTATGAATAAAAGAACAATGCTCGAAAACAAGCCCCAGAAATTTCTATGCATTGCAAACAGCTCAGAGCACAACCTCTCTGTGCCCTCAGCCCAGCCATTCAGCCCAGCCCAGGGCTCTCCTGGAAGACGAGTTCCCCAATAGAGCAGGAAAGCCTGATGGAAATGCTGGAAGCCTGATGTTTCAAGCGTCTGAGCCTGCTCCTGCCCCACAACTACTGGGGATCCCTGGAGGCCAGAAGACACACAGACCAGTGACACAATGCATGTCTAGTGCCCTCTGTCAGGCCTCCTGTGCTGCTGGCCAAGGCTGCTGGAACTATTGCCTCCATTCAAAAATCAGCCCTCTGCAGAAATTATGTCCATAATTTCTGGGGATCCAGCTCTAGGACAGAGTTCAGTGTGACAACCCCCACATGCCAAGGAACCTGCAGAGGAACCCCTGTTCTGGGGCAGGACTCCAGCAAAGGCGCATTAAAGACAGAACAAAGCAGAGAGGAGGGGAAAACATCTCTTCAGGATTCAAAATGAGAAGATGAAATGCCTGGGAAAGAAAGAGGCTTTTCAGAGAAGTTTTCATCCGGTGCCAGCGCAGTTTGAGATACTCAGAAGAGATGGAAATCTGGGCATGTTGCTGGCCAAAATCTTGGCTTTCTCTGCCCACTGAAGTTGGACAAAAAATACGGAGATAGAGTTTGAAGGAAATAGAATGGTGGTTTTAATTCTCAGCCGGCAGAGAGGGGAACACAGTAAGTTTATGTCTCGGGAACTGTGCCTGTGCTCCAGGAGGAGTCTAGAGGTTTATATAAGATGAGACATCATAGTCAGGAGTCAGTGATGAGGAATAAAGGTGTGGGATCTTGTCAAAAACAGTCATAGGCTGGTGTCACTTACCCGGTAATTGAGTCTGGCAGTTTGGTCGCTCTGTGGCCTTTTTCCTGATATGTAACTATAAGGGGAAGGGTGTCGCAAGGGTAAACACCAGATTGTTGCTGTTGTTCAGTCACTCAGTCACATCTTTGGGACCCCATGGACTGCAGCCCACCAGGTTTCCCTGTCCTTCACTATCTCCCAGAGCTTGCTCAAACTCACGTACACTGAGTCAATGATGCCATCCAATCATCATATCTTCTGTCGTCCCCTTCTCCTCCTACCCTCAACCTTTCCCAGCATTAGGGTCTTCTCCAATAAGTTGGCTCTTCAGGATGTATTTAGCATGGAGTCAGAAGGAAATAGGTGTGAAGTGTAGCTCCTGCAAAGTTAGTGGCAGAAAAGCATACTTAGTTATAGACATGCAGAGTTAGGAGCAGTTAAAGTTTAAAAAAAAAAAAAAATTAGGACTGTCCAGGCTTGCTCACTGTTCTCTTTACCTTCTTTGTTCTCAGAAAAGGGAAAGAAAAAAACTCATTCCTCTTTTTGTCCTTTTCATTGCAATGGGCAGATGGATTGGATAGCTGTGAAGGCTGCTGATTTGGTAAATGTCCTGGGAAGAGACAAGCAGGCCGGGACTACATGCTCCACAACCCTTCAGGGCAAGGGCACCAAGGAGGCTCTGAAAGGTCTCCTGCCTCTGTAGGCTTCACCCCAGGAACACCGGTGCCCACTTACACAGGCAGGGAAGCAGTACAAATGGCCATTCACCTCCCTCCTGAGGTCCCAGGTCTCCTCGGTCAGAGTCATGCTGATCTGGCAGGAAGACCGTCTATTTCTTCTCTAAACAGGATGTCCAAGTGGATGAATCAGCAGGTTCTTTTAAGTTTCAGTTCTCCATCAAGAACCTTTCTTATCTGAAACACAAAAGCGCATGTTAACAAATATTTATCGTGCCTCTAGCCGAGTAGTTCCCACAAAGGAGAGAATTCATAGATGTTGGATCATTTATTAATTTATGTCATTCTTTCTCTCTCTTTTAATTTTTATTGGAATATAGTTGCTCTATACTGCTGTATTAGTTTCTGCCGCATGGCACAGTGAATCAGCTTTACATACACATATATCCCTCTTTTTTGGATTTCCCTCCCTTTTAGGTCACCACAGAGCACTGAGTAGTGTTCCCTGAGCTATAAGGGGAATTTCTCGTTATCTACATAGTAGTGTCCATATATGTGGGCTTCCCAGCTGGTGCAGTGGTAAAGAATCTGCCTGCCAGTGGAGAAGACCCAGGAAACCTGGGTTCGATTGCTCGGTTGGTAAGATCCCCCAGAGGAGGGCATGGCAACCCACTCCAATATCCCCAAGGACAGAGGACCCTGGTGGGCTACAGTGCATGGGGTTGCAAAGTGTCAGACATGCTTTAGCAACTGAGGGCACACACAGTGTGTATATGTCAATCCCAATCTCCCAATTCATTCCACCCCTGCTTCCCACCTTGGTGCCCACAACTTTGTTCTCTATGTCTGTGTCTCTGTCTCTATTTCTGTTTTGCAAATAAGATCATCTATGCCAATTTTTTCAGGTGTCACATATATATGCATTAATATATGATATTTGTTTTTCTCTTTCTGACTTACTTCACTCTGTTTGATAGTCTCTAGGTCCATCCACATCTCTGCAAATGATCCAATTTCATTCCTCTTTTAAAAAATTCTTTTGTTTATTACTTATAGTTGTGCTGGGTCTTCCTTGCTGCACAGGCTTCTCTCTAGTTGCAATGAGTGGGACGTACTCTCCAGCTGTGATATGCAGTTTTCTTCTGTTGAAGAGCATGGACTCGAGGAATGTAGGCTTCAGCAACTGGAGCATTTAGCTTCAATTGTTACGGCTCCTGGACTCTAGAGTACAGGCTCAATAGATGTGGCCCGAGGGCTTAGTTGCTCCAAGGCATGTAGAATCTTCCCAGATCAGGGATCAAACCAGTGTTTCCTGCTTTGGCAAGTGGATTCTTTAGCAATGAGCCATCCGGGAAGCCTTTTCATTTCTTTCAATAATGCCATGAATTCTGCCATGATTGGCTCTAAGAGACCACCTGCTCTGTGGGGTCCTATCCTCAACCTGCACCCAGTAACATTCTCTGACATTCTGTCAAGATGGGGCTCCCAAGGCAGACGTGGTCCACCAGATTGGCTCTTACTTGTCCAACAAAACAACAAAGTGATGACACATTGTGCCCCAATATGAAATTACTCCCACTAACACCAGCCTGGCCTTCCTTCCGGAAACTTCACAACTCTCCTAAGTTCTTTAAATGCTTCTCTGGAGGCCCAAGATATAGGGGAGGAAAAGTTCAAATAAAAGCCAAGAGTAGACTCACTGAAAGGCGTGTTGACATCTAATAGCATGAATCTGTCACAGTCCGCCAGAGGGGAAGCGGCATCTGTATTCCAACTGTAATAACTACATATTGAACAGCCAGGACATGATTTATTAACAATGAGATTTTACAAACAAGTCACTATTGATGAATGGCAGCAATTTTAGACACCCTAGATCAATACCCTTTAATCGAGTCAAATCTCAGCAAATTAGATTAAAGCAAGATTCCCAAATAGCCCCAAACTAAACAAACTAATGTGTGTAAAATTCCCCGTGTGATTGCATGACATGGGAGGCACTGTCATGAGCTGACAACCGCACTTTTGTTTATTTACCTGAAAATCAGGCGCTGTGGTTAAAAGACTGTGTCTGTGGTCCTTCAGAGATTTGTGGTTGGACACTTGTGAGGTGAGAGGGATCCAGCACAGAGAACTCTGAGCTACTGTCAAGGAAAGGCCACCTTGGAAAAAATACTTCTATTCCTGCTCTCCAGCACCCACCATGTTCCCGCCTGGCGAGGTGATGATCAGAGCTTAGAGCACAAGTAAACCTCAAGCCCTGCTCTGTCCCAGGCAACCTGGTTGAGTGTGGATAAATCACGTACAACTCTTCATCCACAAAGCAGAAATGGCATTCCTCATTGCCACCTCCAAAGTTGCTGTGACATTAAACAAAATAACATACTTAAGAGACCAGAGGGCCTTCCCTGGTGGCTCAGTGGTAAAGAATCCCCCTATCAATTCAGGAAATACCAGTTCAGTCCCTGGTCCAGGAAGATCCCGCATGCTGTGGAGCAGCTAAGCCCGTGTGCCACAACTACTGGCCTGTGCTCTAGAGCCCAGGAGCTGCACCCACTGCAACCCATGTGCCCCAGAGCCCGGGCTCCACAGCAAAAGAGAAGGCGCCACAATGAGAAGCCTTCACACCACAGCTCGAGAGTAGCCGCTGCTTGCCACAACTAGAGAAAAGCCTGTGCATCAACAAAGACCCAGACCAGCACAACATTACTTTTTTAAAAAGAAATACCAGGTGTGGGTCTAGCACAGAGAGGGCACATGGTTATTAGTCAAAGGAGGTGACCAGCAGAACAACAGCTAGTGGGGCTGCCTCCATCCCCAAAGCATGCCAGCCACCAAGGCAGCACCCACAGCCAACCAGACCCCAGGGAGCCAGGGTCCCCGCAAAGCTGGAGGCTGACCACGTACATCCAGTCACACCAGCATTGCCCATGATTCTGCAGGAAGCCCCAGGACAGCCTCTCTCACTGGGCAGATTTCACTTTGGAAATTCTTTTATACCTGGAATTTTCCAGTGTCAGACCAGGAGCCCTCGCTTCCTACATGTAAGTATGGAGGCTGGCCCCACGTGTGAAGATTCAAGGGAGACCTCGGGAAGCCCGCTGCTCTTGGTCAGCAGTTCCAGGAGATACGGTGGAGTTACTGCCACTACAACAACTGGAGAGGGATGTGTCAGAGACTTGGAGACAGTCCAGTGCTCTTCCAACCCTGGAGAGACCCAGAATGATGGCCATTTGAACAGAGTCCTTGCACACCGTCACTGGGAGACCTGAAGGCAGAAGATGATCAGGATTCTCCTTTGCTGGTTCCAGGTGGGAACAGGTAACAACATTTGAGGCAGAGCAAAGAAGCATGTTCCCCTTCTGTTTCCATTTAGATGAAGGTGACAGATGATTCAGACAGGTACTAGCTCAAAATGCTGATGTGGTTTGTGGGCTTTCTTGGTTGACCACAAAGTCTTCCTAAACATCTGCCCCTCTCATGCTGGTCACTGTGGCTCAGGACCCAACAGAAGGGATGGGCAGCCATTTCCCAGACACCCACTAAGCACTGGGCAAGAGGATGGGGAAGAGCTCTCGCTTCAGCCTGGGCCTCTGTCTCTACCCAGCTGTGTTTGTTCAGAGGCTTCCCAAGTGGCACCTGTGGTAAAGAACCTGCCTGCCAATGAGGGAGATGTAAGAGATTCAGGTTCCATCCCTGGGTTAGGAAGATCCTCTGGAGGAGGAAATGGCAACCCCCTCCAGTATTCTTGCCTGGGGAACCCCATGGACAGGATAGTCTGGTGGGCTACGGTCCATGGGGTTGCAAAGAGTCAGACTCGACTGAAGTGACTTAGCACGCATGCACATCTTGAAACTGACTGCTTGCCCCCAACTAGACAAGGGTTCCCTGGGACCCCAGGCACCAGCAAGTCCACTGAAACCACCCCGACCCTACTTTATTATGACTGTACTTGTTTCTTGTGGCTGCTGTAACAAATTATCCCCAATTTAGTGGTTTGAATCAGCAGATATATATTATCCCCCAGTTCTGGAGCCCAGAAATCTGAAATCAAGGTGTCAGGCAGGCTGTGCTCCCTCCAGAGACCCCAGATTAGCATCCACTTCTTCCCTCCCTCAGCCCCTGGGACCCAGCTGCTCCTCGACTTGGGGCTGCATCCCCACCTCCATCTGCACAGGACCCCCTCCTCCTCTCTGTCTGCATCTCATTCTCTTAAAAGGACATGTGTCATTGGAATTAGGACCCACCTGGACTATGTGGGCAGCACCAAGGCTCAGTCGGTTAAAGCGCCTGTCTAATAAACAGGAGGTCATGGGCTCAAATCCCAGAAGAACCTCAACTAAGCATCCCGGCTCTTTTGCAGGCCTCTCTGGTGGCTCAGACGGTAAAGAATCTGCCTGCAATGCAGGAGACCCAGGTTCAGTCCCTGGGTTGGAACAATCCCCTGGAGAAGCAAATGGCAACCCACTCCAGTATTCTTGCCTGGAGAATCCCATGGACAGAGGAGCCTGATGGGCTATAGTCCATGGGGTCACAAAGAGTCAGACACGACTGAGCAATTAAATTCTTTTGGGGGGCAATCTAGGGTGAACCTCAGTAACACCTTTAAAGATCCTGCTCAGATAAATCCTACTCACCATTTCCAGGGATATGGACATATTCTTTTAAGGGGCCACCATTCAGCCCCCTATTCATTTTTATCCCATCACATGCCCAGCACCAAAATAGATGCCTAATTCCATTGGCAGAATGAATGAATGAACAAGCATTTGCTACCATGACATCAATCCACAAACTAAGGGAAGACTGGCTGGGGGGCAACTTCATGTCCCAGCATGGATGCAGGTGGGTCTAAGGCCTGGACATCCCAGCCAGGAAGGCACCATCTATCCAGCTCCAGTTTCAGGCTGCAGGGCCCAGCTGTCTCACATTACACGGCCACCTCAAACCAGGGGTCCTTCCTGTGGCCCCTGAGCCAACCCCCTGTAACACCAATCCTGAGGCCCCCCTTCCCCATCTCTGGGGAGGATGCTGCTCAACAAGCGTGGGCAGTGCATGCATGTGTAGCTGTGTGTGTCCACATATGTGCAGGCAAATGCATGTGTGCTGTGTGTGTGCAGGTACATGCATGTGTGTGCAGGCATGTGTGTGTGGTATGTCTAGGTATGCAGTTATATGCATGTATATGCGGGTGTATGCATGTATGTGCAGGTGTGTGTGCTGTGGGGGGGGTTGTTTGTATATTTAATTACATGGGCATAATTAGGAAACATCACCAAGAGATCTGTATTCCCTTCGGGCCTGTGATTTTCAGTCTTGTCAGAATATTAGTGCTAAAAATTATGAGACATAAATGGGGCCAGTTAACATAAAAGCCATAAAATATTTGTTTCTAATGGAGCCTGGATGCAAGAAAATTTGTCTTCCAGCTGTGGAGGGCCATTGTCTTAAAAAAGAAAACTGTCATCTTAACATCAGCAGCAAGGAAGACCCTCTGGTTTGGGGTCATACCCACACTCCCTCCCCATCCCTGCTGGGGTCTCCAGATGTCCAGGGCACTTGGGAAGGGGTGGCGAGGGAGACTTCAGTTTCTGGGCTTCAGTCAGGAGCTAGACAAGGTGGTCAAGGCACTGAAGTCACACATATCTCTGCCCCATCCAGAAGATTCCTCCATCCTTGCAGCAGATGAGAACGGGAGACTCAGCCAAGCAGAGGCACTGGCCCAGAGTTACACAGCTGATCCCCAAAATGGAAGCCTAGGCCCCACATGCTTTTCAGCACAGGTGTCTAGGAGACACACACTTCTCCTCCTGAGACCCAAGGCAGGAGCAGAGCATCCCTCTTGACANCTGTTTGATAGTCTCTAGGTCCATCCACATCTCTGCAAATGATCCAATTTCATTCCTCTTTTAAAAAATTCTTTTGTTTATTACTTATAGTTGTGCTGGGTCTTCCTTGCTGCACAGGCTTCTCTCTAGTTGCAATGAGTGGGACGTACTCTCCAGCTGTGATATGCAGTTTTCTTCTGTTGAAGAGCATGGACTCGAGGAATGTAGGCTTCAGCAACTGGAGCATTTAGCTTCAATTGTTACGGCTCCTGGACTCTAGAGTACAGGCTCAATAGATGTGGCCCGAGGGCTTAGTTGCTCCAAGGCATGTAGAATCTTCCCAGATCAGGGATCAAACCAGTGTTTCCTGCTTTGGCAAGTGGATTCTTTAGCAATGAGCCATCCGGGAAGCCTTTTCATTTCTTTCAATAATGCCATGAATTCTGCCATGATTGGCTCTAAGAGACCACCTGCTCTGTGGGGTCCTATCCTCAACCTGCACCCAGTAACATTCTCTGACATTCTGTCAAGATGGGGCTCCCAAGGCAGACGTGGTCCACCAGATTGGCTCTTACTTGTCCAACAAAACAACAAAGTGATGACACATTGTGCCCCAATATGAAATTACTCCCACTAACACCAGCCTGGCCTTCCTTCCGGAAACTTCACAACTCTCCTAAGTTCTTTAAATGCTTCTCTGGAGGCCCAAGATATAGGGGAGGAAAAGTTCAAATAAAAGCCAAGAGTAGACTCACTGAAAGGCGTGTTGACATCTAATAGCATGAATCTGTCACAGTCCGCCAGAGGGGAAGCGGCATCTGTATTCCAACTGTAATAACTACATATTGAACAGCCAGGACATGATTTATTAACAATGAGATTTTACAAACAAGTCACTATTGATGAATGGCAGCAATTTTAGACACCCTAGATCAATACCCTTTAATCGAGTCAAATCTCAGCAAATTAGATTAAAGCAAGATTCCCAAATAGCCCCAAACTAAACAAACTAATGTGTGTAAAATTCCCCGTGTGATTGCATGACATGGGAGGCACTGTCATGAGCTGACAACCGCACTTTTGTTTATTTACCTGAAAATCAGGCGCTGTGGTTAAAAGACTGTGTCTGTGGTCCTTCAGAGATTTGTGGTTGGACACTTGTGAGGTGAGAGGGATCCAGCACAGAGAACTCTGAGCTACTGTCAAGGAAAGGCCACCTTGGAAAAAATACTTCTATTCCTGCTCTCCAGCACCCACCATGTTCCCGCCTGGCGAGGTGATGATCAGAGCTTAGAGCACAAGTAAACCTCAAGCCCTGCTCTGTCCCAGGCAACCTGGTTGAGTGTGGATAAATCACGTACAACTCTTCATCCACAAAGCAGAAATGGCATTCCTCATTGCCACCTCCAAAGTTGCTGTGACATTAAACAAAATAACATACTTAAGAGACCAGAGGGCCTTCCCTGGTGGCTCAGTGGTAAAGAATCCCCCTATCAATTCAGGAAATACCAGTTCAGTCCCTGGTCCAGGAAGATCCCGCATGCTGTGGAGCAGCTAAGCCCGTGTGCCACAACTACTGGCCTGTGCTCTAGAGCCCAGGAGCTGCACCCACTGCAACCCATGTGCCCCAGAGCCCGGGCTCCACAGCAAAAGAGAAGGCGCCACAATGAGAAGCCTTCACACCACAGCTCGAGAGTAGCCGCTGCTTGCCACAACTAGAGAAAAGCCTGTGCATCAACAAAGACCCAGACCAGCACAACATTACTTTTTTAAAAAGAAATACCAGGTGTGGGTCTAGCACAGAGAGGGCACATGGTTATTAGTCAAAGGAGGTGACCAGCAGAACAACAGCTAGTGGGGCTGCCTCCATCCCCAAAGCATGCCAGCCACCAAGGCAGCACCCACAGCCAACCAGACCCCAGGGAGCCAGGGTCCCCGCAAAGCTGGAGGCTGACCACGTACATCCAGTCACACCAGCATTGCCCATGATTCTGCAGGAAGCCCCAGGACAGCCTCTCTCACTGGGCAGATTTCACTTTGGAAATTCTTTTATACCTGGAATTTTCCAGTGTCAGACCAGGAGCCCTCGCTTCCTACATGTAAGTATGGAGGCTGGCCCCACGTGTGAAGATTCAAGGGAGACCTCGGGAAGCCCGCTGCTCTTGGTCAGCAGTTCCAGGAGATACGGTGGAGTTACTGCCACTACAACAACTGGAGAGGGATGTGTCAGAGACTTGGAGACAGTCCAGTGCTCTTCCAACCCTGGAGAGACCCAGAATGATGGCCATTTGAACAGAGTCCTTGCACACCGTCACTGGGAGACCTGAAGGCAGAAGATGATCAGGATTCTCCTTTGCTGGTTTCAGGTGGGAACAGGTAACAACATTTGAGGCAGAGCAAAGAAGCATGTTCCCCTTCTGTTTCCATTTAGATGAAGGTGACAGATGATTCAGACAGGTACTAGCTCAAAATGCTGATGTGGTTTGTGGGCTTTCTTGGTTGACCACAAAGTCTTCCTAAACATCTGCCCCTCTCATGCTGGTCACTGTGGCTCAGGACCCAACAGAAGGGATGGGCAGCCATTTCCCAGACACCCACTAAGCACTGGGCAAGAGGATGGGGAAGAGCTCTCGCTTCAGCCTGGGCCTCTGTCTCTACCCAGCTGTGTTTGTTCAGAGGCTTCCCAAGTGGCACCTGTGGTAAAGAACCTGCCTGCCAATGAGGGAGATGTAAGAGATTCAGGTTCCATCCCTGGGTTAGGAAGATCCTCTGGAGGAGGAAATGGCAACCCCCTCCAGTATTCTTGCCTGGGGAACCCCATGGACAGGATAGTCTGGTGGGCTACGGTCCATGGGGTTGCAAAGAGTCAGACTCGACTGAAGTGACTTAGCACGCATGCACATCTTGAAACTGACTGCTTGCCCCCAACTAGACAAGGGCTCCCTGGGACCCCAGGCACCAGCAAGTCCACTGAAACCACCCCGACCCTACTTTATTATGACTGTACTTGTTTCTTGTGGCTGCTGTAACAAATTATCCCCAATTTAGTGGTTTGAATCAGCAGATATATATTATCCCCCAGTTCTGGAGCCCAGAAATCTGAAATCAAGGTGTCAGGCAGGCTGTGCTCCCTCCAGAGACCCCAGATTAGCATCCACTTCTTCCCTCCCTCAGCCCCTGGGACCCAGCTGCTCCTCGACTTGGGGCTGCATCCCCACCTCCATCTGCACAGGACCCCCTCCTCCTCTCTGTCTGCATCTCATTCTCTTAAAAGGACATGTGTCATTGGAATTAGGACCCACCTGGACTATGTGGGCAGCACCAAGGCTCAG
The DNA here is from genome assembly GCA_006410875.1 of Neotragus pygmaeus. Lineage (NCBI taxonomy): Eukaryota > Metazoa > Chordata > Mammalia > Artiodactyla > Bovidae > Neotragus > Neotragus pygmaeus. The sequence continues at coordinate 19,576 of SJYV01030352.1, read as the reverse complement.
TCGGTTAAAGCGCCTGTCTAATAAACAGGAGGTCATGGGCTCAAATCCCAGAAGAACCTCAACTAAGCATCCCGGCTCTTTTGCAGGCCTCTCTGGTGGCTCAGACGGTAAAGAATCTGCCTGCAATGCAGGAGACCCAGGTTCAGTCCCTGGGTTGGAACAATCCCCTGGAGAAGCAAATGGCAACCCACTCCAGTATTCTTGCCTGGAGAATCCCATGGACAGAGGAGCCTGATGGGCTATAGTCCATGGGGTCACAAAGAGTCAGACACGACTGAGCAATTAAATTCTTTTGGGGGGCAATCTAGGGTGAACCTCAGTAACACCTTTAAAGATCCTGCTCAGATAAATCCTACTCACCATTTCCAGGGATATGGACATATTCTTTTAAGGGGCCACCATTCAGCCCCCTATTCATTTTTATCCCATCACATGCCCAGCACCAAAATAGATGCCTAATTCCATTGGCAGAATGAATGAATGAACAAGCATTTGCTACCATGACATCAATCCACAAACTAAGGGAAGACTGGCTGGGGGGCAACTTCATGTCCCAGCATGGATGCAGGTGGGTCTAAGGCCTGGACATCCCAGCCAGGAAGGCACCATCTATCCAGCTCCAGTTTCAGGCTGCAGGGCCCAGCTGTCTCACATTACACGGCCACCTCAAACCAGGGGTCCTTCCTGTGGCCCCTGAGCCAACCCCCTGTAACACCAATCCTGAGGCCCCCCTTCCCCATCTCTGGGGAGGATGCTGCTCAACAAGCGTGGGCAGTGCATGCATGTGTAGCTGTGTGTGTCCACATATGTGCAGGCAAATGCATGTGTGCTGTGTGTGTGCAGGTACATGCATGTGTGTGCAGGCATGTGTGTGTGGTATGTCTAGGTATGCAGTTATATGCATGTATATGCGGGTGTATGCATGTATGTGCAGGTGTGTGTGCTGTGGGGGGGGTTGTTTGTATATTTAATTACATGGGCATAATTAGGAAACATCACCAAGAGATCTGTATTCCCTTCGGGCCTGTGATTTTCAGTCTTGTCAGAATATTAGTGCTAAAAATTATGAGACATAAATGGGGCCAGTTAACATAAAAGCCATAAAATATTTGTTTCTAATGGAGCCTGGATGCAAGAAAATTTGTCTTCCAGCTGTGGAGGGCCATTGTCTTAAAAAAGAAAACTGTCATCTTAACATCAGCAGCAAGGAAGACCCTCTGGTTTGGGGTCATACCCACACTCCCTCCCCATCCCTGCTGGGGTCTCCAGATGTCCAGGGCACTTGGGAAGGGGTGGCGAGGGAGACTTCAGTTTCTGGGCTTCAGTCAGGAGCTAGACAAGGTGGTCAAGGCACTGAAGTCACACATATCTCTGCCCCATCCAGAAGATTCCTCCATCCTTGCAGCAGATGAGAACGGGAGACTCAGCCAAGCAGAGGCACTGGCCCAGAGTTACACAGCTGATCCCCAAAATGGAAGCCTAGGCCCCACATGCTTTTCAGCACAGGTGTCTAGGAGACACACACTTCTCCTCCTGAGACCCAAGGCAGGAGCAGAGCATCCCTCTTGACACAAACCGGCGTTCTCCTTCTGCCACAGTAGATCCAGGGCCTCTGGTCGAGTGTCTGAGGGACAAAGGACAATTTTCAGAATGATCAGCAGACCCCAGTGTACAGGGAGTCAGGACTCGCAGGCACACTGGTTGTGCTGGTGTGGGTGGGGCTACCCAACCGGGAACTTGTGCCTGACATGCAGTTCTATTCACTCATCTGTTCATTCCGTGTTCACAGCAGCACCATGCAGAGCAGCCAAGATATGGGAGCAGCATAGGTTCCACTGACAAAGGAATGGACAAAGAAAATGTGGTATAGATGCATGTGTGGTATATATATTCATACAAACAGTGGGGTATGACTCAGCCATAAAAAAGAATGAAATAATACCATTTGCATGACCCTAGAGACTATTATACTAAGCGAAGTAAATCAAAGACAAATATCATATGATATCACTTCTATGGAGTCTAAAACAAAGTGATACAGGGACTTCCCTCGTGGTCCAGTGCTTAAGAATCCACCTTGCAATGCAGGGGACATGAGTTCAATCCTTGGTTGGGAAACTAAGATTTCACGTGCTGTGGCACAGGAGCTATCCCACGTTGAAGGTCAGGAACAGTGGCAGGAAGGAGATACCCCTCGTCCAAGGTAAGGAGCAGCAGCTGTGCTTTGCTGGAGCAGCCGTGAAGAGATNTATATTATAAAGTTTGTTCCTACTAATCTGATTTGACTGTATTAGTCATTTCCATAGTTTTTAATGGGTTATCTTGGGATTTCGGCATGTAGGCTCTTAGCTCCTCAACCAGGGTTTGAACCCATCCCCACTGCAAGGTAAGTGCAGAATCTTAACCACTGGATCACCAGGGAAGTCCACTCTTGGGATTTCTAAGTAGATAATATCCTCTTTGTGCATGCATTGCATTATTAAAATCAAGTAAATATTGTCCATTTAATAAAGAAACAACTTAAAAAATAGCCAACACATCCTCTCATATAGACCATATAGGATAAGGCAGTGCTAGATGTGGCCATCCAAGATAATTCAGGTAGCATCCCTGATTTGGGTGCTCCCTTTCCAAAGGAAACCCCAAGTGCCCCAGGAAAGATTTGGTCACAGTGAGCCTCAGTACTGCCCACAAAGGGGTCAAACAGCAGGTATTAGGATAAGCTGTTTCTTGTAGTCACACTCCAGAAGGCCAGTGGGTTTTCCAAAGCTGTAGCAGTGGAATCATGTCTTGGTAATACTGACTTGCAGTTTAGCAAAGTTTCAAGTAGGTTCACTCTTGGTTTTTGGGACAGCTCCTGAGAGAGGAGATGTGATGATTCCATCTGCTTCCTAGGTTCTAGTGAAGATTCTAGGACAGAATCCTTGGAAAGGGAGTGTACAGTGCCTGAAAAAGAGAAAGTACATGATGTGCTTAGCTGCTTAGTCATGTCTGACTCTTTGCAACCCCATGGACTGTAGCCCACCAGGCTCCTCTGTCCATGGGATTCTCCNCCTAGGTTCTAGTGAAGATTCTAGGACAGAATCCTTGGAAAGGGAGTGTACAGTGCCTGAAAAAGAGAAAGTACATGATGTGCTTAGCTGCTTAGTCATGTCTGACTCTTTGCAACCCCATGGACTGTAGCCCACCAGGCTCCTCTGTCCATGGGATTCTCCAGACAAGAATACTGGAGTGGGTTGCCACGCCCTTCTCCAGGAATCAAACTGGGGTCTCCAGCGTTGCAGGAGGATTCTTTACCCTTGCTCTGTAGCATATATTATTTTGTTAATGAATATGTGAAACATTAAAAGTTGGTGATGTTAAGGATAGTAAATAAAAGATATTCATTTTCCTGCAGTTTTAGAATTAGTTTTTCTTAGAGGAGGTGCTCAAATGCCTAGGAAAAGAGTGTGAAAGATTTAAAAAGTGGTTGAGAGTGTTTTGCCTATATTTTCGTCTAGGAGTTTTATAGTTGCTGGTCTTACATTTAGATCTTTAATACATTTTGAGTCTATTTTTGTGTATGGTGTTAGAAAGTGTTCTAGTTTCATTCTTTTACAGGTAGTTGACCAGTTTTCCCAGCACCGCTTCTTAGAGAGATTTCCTTTTCTCCATTGTATATTTTTCCTCTTTTGTCAAAGTTAAGGTGTCTATAGGTGCATGCATTTGTCTCTGAGCTTTTTATTTTGTTCCACTGATCGATATTTCTGCCTTTGTGCCAGTACCATACTGTCNCGCTTCTTAGAGAGATTTCCTTTTCTCCATTGTATATTTTTCCTCTTTTGTCAAAGTTAAGGTGTCTATAGGTGCATGCATTTGTCTCTGAGCTTTTTATTTTGTTCCACTGATCGATATTTCTGCCTTTGTGCCAGTACCATACTGTCTTGATGACTCTAGCTTTGTAGTATAGTCTGAAGTTAGGCAGGTTGATTCCTCCAGTTTCATTCTTCTTTCTCAAGATTGCCTTGGCTATTCGAGGTTTTTTATATTTCCATACAATTGTGAAATTATTTGTTCTAGTTCTGTGAAAATTACCGCTGGTAACTTGATAGGGATTGATTTGAATCTGTAGATTGCTTTGGGTAGTATATGCATTTGGACTATATTGATTCCTCTGATCCATGAACATGGTATATTTTTTCCATCTATTTCTGTCATTTTTTATCACTTTCATCAGTGTTTTATAGTTTTATATATATAGGTCTTTTGTTTCTTTAGGTAGATTTATTCCTAAGTNGTGAAGCCATCTGGACCTGGGCTTTTGTTTGCTGGAAGATTTCTGATTACAGTTTCAATTTCCATGCTTGTGATGGGTCTGTTCAGATTTTCTATTTCTTCCTTGTTCAGTTTTGGAAAGCTGTACTTTTCTAAGAATTTGTCCATTTCTTCCACGTTGTCCATTTTATCCTGATTTGCATTTTCATAAGCAAGTAATTTCTCTAGTTGCCTTTTAGCTTTTTTTCTGATTACACTACGGGAAATAGCAGTTTCTAATCTAGCTAAAAAATCAGCATACGTTTCATTAGATCCTTGTAATATTTTAGTGTAGCTACCTGTAGGTTCCCCTTGGGGAGTAATTCTAGCCCAAGCTTCAAGGGTCACTGTTTTTAATTGTTCATGAAACAAAGAAGGGCATTGTATTTGAGCTTCTATAGCGTCAAATTGTCCGGTGCCAGTTAACATTTCAAAAGTAATTTGGTTTAGGGGAGTGCCAGCTCGAGCGTTTTTGTTAGCATGATCTCTGGCTATATCTTGAAACAACATTGTCCACTGAAGATATTCTCCTGGTTTAAGGAGAGCTTTTATTAAATTTTGCCAATCATAGGGAATAAAGTTTCCAGTAGAAGACACCATAGCATTTAGAATTTCTCTAGTAACAGGTGAATGTGGGCCATACATAGTTACAGCCTTTTTTATTTGTTGCCTGTGAAAAAAGTTAATACCTTCATATTGAGGTATTATTTGCCCTTGAGCATTAGCATTTCTTAAAACAGGGAAGGCGGAAAAACCATCGGCTCCAGACTTGTGATTGCAAAGGGAGGAATTCAGAGAGCCTCTGCTGCGAAGGAAAGTGAGTAGGTAGCAATTTTTTGCAAATATGAGTTTGTGCTAAGGACTTATCATTATTATCCAGAAAAGTATTGCCAGTTTTGGTGTCAAAAAGTGTCTCAGGAGAGTCGTCAGAATCTTTAGGTTCTAGAAAAAGAGAGACTTTTGGATTTGCGTCTGTTGGCAGAGGAGGAGCATTTGGAGCAGCCGGGGCAGGGCTTGTAGGAAAATTCTGAAATATTTTATGTTGTTCTAATTGGGCCTTTTGTTAATTTTCATCATCTAATTCATATTCATGTAATAAGCGTTCTGTCTGTTGTCGAATATCGGGAGGACTAGAATTGCCTTGAAATGGCAGAATTACAGCTATAACGAGAGCCCACAGGGGCCAGAAATCAATCGGAATATTTTTTTCGCTGTCTGGCGGCTTGTTCAACATTCTTTTTGACCCAGTGCCAAATTTCTAAATTAAAACTGCCTTCATCAGGAAACCAGGGATAATGTTCAACTGTTGTTTGAAGGCAAGCCTCTACTCATTGGCGCGAAACTGAAAGTCCCTGAACTTTAAATAGATGATGAAGTAAGGTAGAAAAGTGAGGGGGCTTTCCAGCCATTTGACCCATGTCCTTGTACTTACCAGCCTCAACAGGCCCTGAGTCTCTCCGTCCAAAGTGCCGCGTATACCAGGTCCCTGTTCTGGGCGCCACTTGTTGGGGTCCTTTAATGGACCAGAACTTGGTGGTCTGGAGTTGACGATAAGAAAGTAAAAGAAGGGAAGAGGCTAATATTCCCTGGGTTACGCAGCCGGCATCAGCCAGAAATAGCGAGAGATAGAGAGAGAAGGAAGGACATGGAGACTCAATTCTCTGGTGGAACAAGGGTGCTTTACTGAATTCTGTGTGAGTATATATAACATCTTACACGGTAGCTTCTTCAGATAAAGATCAGAAGACCAGACTTTACAAGTTACTAAGGAAACAAGGAGCAATAGAGGCCATAAGGCCAAAAGGCAATCAATATCAAAAGAGGGTAGTAGATACTGCCTTTCACCGTATGGAAGTATTGGAGTTTCAGCTTTAGTATCAGTCCTTCTAATGAACACCCAGGACTGATCTCCTTTAGGATGGACTGGCTGGACCTCCTTGTAGTTCAAGGGACTCTCAAGAGTCTTCTCCAACTGACTGACTGACTGACCATATGGAAAGGCTAATGAAGGAAATCCTATGCAAGCATCCCATCTCTATGATCTCAGTCCTGGGAGTGGCTTGCCACTCCTCTTGCTCCTGACAGGAACTGATAAAGAATAGAGGGCTCAAGAGAGATAGGAAACAGCACACAGGAATCCTACTGTTAAACATTCCCTGACATCCAATAAATATGAAGATCATACAGGAGTATCCTTCACTTTCTCCCCTCCTGACCTTAGTACTATAATTGTCATACATTATACTTCTACATATATTATAAATCCCCCAGTACAATATTGCCATTTTTCCTCTTTAAAACAGTCCATTATCTTTTCAACATCTTTACTTAAATGTATTCATATACCATATAATTTACCTATGCTCACTTTATCTATATCACTCATTTGGAAAGAACTCACAATTTCCTGATATGCTACCTCATGTACCTAGCTGCTGTCTGTCTTTAGGGTAATCACATATTTAATAAGGGTTGTCATTGACTTGTCTTGAAAGCAAAGATCCATGACTTGAATCTTGAATTTTGGATGTGTATTAGATCAAAAAGTTTAATGTTGGAAGACCTCAGTGCAAATCTGTTTGTCTAGCTTATTGGCTGAAGCTTTCTCAAGTCCATTCTCTAAGTCACTTCTGTAATACAGCACCAATATGAAAAATACTTAGAACAGTTACCAAATTCCGAGACCTTCTTTGTAGCTGCTTCACATGTTTTTCAGGACACTGTTTCTGAAGGAGTCATGAAGTGCTTCATTCTCAGATCAACATTAAGTTTAATAATCACCACCTATTTATTTTCTGTGCTTTCTTGAATAGCTCTAAGGGGCCAAGTCAAGGCACTTAATTTTATTGAGCTTTGCTTTATTGAGCTTCACAGATACTGCATGTGTGTGTGTGTGTGTGTGTGTGTGTGTGCGCGTGTGTGCGTGTGTGTGTGCTTATAAATTGAAGGTTTGTGGCAACTGTGCACTGAGCAAGTCTATCAGTGCCATTTTTTCAGCTCTATTTGCTCACTTCGTGTCACATTTTGATAATTCTAGCAATACTTCAAATCCTCCGTCAGCAAGAAGATCAGTACATGCTGAAGTCTCAGATGTTGGTTAGCATTTTTTAGCAATGAACTATTTTTAGTTAAAGTATGTGCATTATTTTTTTAGACATGATGCTATTCCACACTTAATAGGCTATAGTATAGCGTTAATGTAACTTTTATATGCACTGGGAAACCAAAAAAATTTGTGTGACTCACTTTATTGTGATATTTGCTTTATTGCAGTGGTTGGGACCAGACCTGCAATACCTCTGAGGTCTGCCTGTACAGGCTTGAAGATAATTTGTAGCTAAGTGAGCAGGTTGCTTCATCAAAGCCTCCTTAGTGGGAAAGTGGATGCTAAAAATCTACAAAAAAAAAATGAATTCTTTCTTTCCATCTGGGAAATACCTATACCCCAGTGGGTCTATAAATTCCTTGTCATTATTATTATTCAGCTTAATCTGAAGCCACTCACTAGCTCCCTTCCCTTCAGATTTTTGCCATTTGGGCTGTCAGCATTTCCACCAAAAGATTAGCAATCTATTAGTGTGCAGAAAGAATTTATAAATATGTGAGAACTGTGTTTCCCTGGGTTAAACGGGTGACAGTATGTTCCTGTACCTCATCCTTTGCTGCTTCCGGAAGCATCATAATTTCCTGAAATACAACAAGCATGTGCAAGCTCAATGAGCAAATAAAATCTTTCTTTGGTGGTTTTCTAGGACTGGTGTAGGAGGAAAAGCCAGATTTGCTGGTAGAGATGCTTTTGTGATGCCCTGAATAGCAGGCTTGAGGCCAAGTACATAATTGAGCAAAGCTCACTCCAACACTACTGTGTTAGTAAGAGCACATGATCCCTTCTGAGTGAGTTTACAACTACAAGGCCATTAGGTGGCCATAGTTCTTCTAAGTACTAATGGTAATGGAACATGCTGGCCCACATCTTAGCCACATTGGGGACAGTTATGCCAGGAACACTGCTCACTACTCAACATCATATGAACTATCTTTCTGGACAATGCTGCTCAAGTTAGCAAACAGTCAGCTTGGAAGTTATTCTTTTGAGACTTATTAGCTGCTGGTCTTCCAGCCAAATCGCTTTGTCATGTGTGCACAGAGCAATTTAAAAGGGAAGAGCGCAAGGCACTTGGGAAATTCAACCTGATTATCTTGCTGTCAGTCGCTACAAACCCAAACATTAGTTTGTGCTATATCCAGCTCGAGGTGGCTTAGACTCTTTTTGGCAGAACACAGAGGATATTCCATGTCACATGCTCAGGGGGAGCCATGTCAATCTGCAGGGCCTGGGAGTGGGATATACCCAGACTGTGTCACAGGCCTATAATTTTCCCAAATATTTCTCCTCCACCCAGCAACCCTGATTCTCCCAAGCTTGCCATCTAGAGTGGAGATCTTTACAAAAAGCAAGGTGATGGTCCTGTACACTCTCGGCTTCATGGAATGGAGGAAGCATTGCAGGAGCCCAGAGAAGACTTGGGTTGGTTCTCAGCAAAGGGGTAAGTAGAAGACTTGGTCTCTAGGTTTCAACCATGGTCACACTTTCTCTTCTTTTTTCCCTTCCTACTGTCCACACTCCTGGTCTGCCGTCTCAGTCAGCAAGGAAAGCCTCCATCATGNAAGACTTGGGTTGGTTCTCAGCAAAGGGGTAAGTAGAAGACTTGGTCTCTAGGTTTCAACCATGGTCACACTTTCTCTTCTTTTTTCCCTTCCTACTGTCCACACTCCTGGTCTGCCGTCTCAGTCAGCAAGGAAAGCCTCCATCATGATTCTAAATCGGTGATGTGAAGGGAGAGAAGAAACCTGCCCTGTGAAGATCTCAGGCAATTTGGAGTCAAGTTTCTTGTTATAAATGACAGAAACCTTCCTTCCTAGTAGAAGCATACAAGAAAATTTATTGGAAGGATACTGAGGGAGCTCCCAGAATTAGTGCAAGAACTGCAGGAACCAAGGCAAATCAGGAAACTTCAGGGATTGAAACTAGAGACTTGATAGCCTTGTGTGCCTATATGCTCCTGTGGTCCCCCACCCTCCCCTCTCTCTCTCTCTCTCACACACACACACACACACCCCTCTACTTATTTCTTCCCAACTCCAAACTTTGCTGTTGCAGATGAGCTTTCTTTATCTGGCAGAGAACATAGCTTCTAGCATCCCTGGATTTACAAAATCCCAGCTTGGAGACCCCAGAGGAAAGAGAAAACATCTTTGTTCTCTTGTCAGTGTTTAAACATACCTAAGGAAGGATTCTGACTTTGAATATAATCCTAGGGTTTTAGTTGGCCACAACTTGGCATAACGTGACATGTAGCCAGTGAAAATGAGACCATGATCAGAGCTGCAATAGTATAAGCAGACTGTCTAAATCAAAACACGTGATGGATTCAAAATCTTCTCCAGTTTTATTTTTAAGAGAATGGGGATTGAGTTTATGAGCCCTCTGAAGATCTGGAAACCATGAATTATGAGGTCATTTTGAAGAGGATGGGGATGACTCAGGCAGAGGAGAGAAGGCTCCGGTAGGGTTAAGGTAGTGAGGGATATGAAAACTGTGTCTGTGTGATGGAGAGGAATGAGATTTACTGGATGCTATGGAAAGTGGAATTACAGTCAGTCCCCTACACATAAACGAATTCCATTCTGAGAGCACATNAAGAATAGCAAGGAGAGATAAGAAAGCCTTCCTCAGTGATCAGTGCAAAGAAATAGAGGGAAACAATAGACTGGGAAAGACTAGAGCTCTCTTCAAATAAATTAGAGATACCATTTAGTAAATATTTATATTCATGGCCCACTTACTTTTATTCTAGCCAGTGATTAGTTTTTGAGGTAGACAGTACTTGGGAGTGGTGATGAGGGAAAGCTTGTATATCAATTATCTTTTCTTCCTCTATTGAGGAATTCAATACTTTTCCACTTTATAGTTTTTAATAGAAGGTAAATCCACCTGCCAGTGCAGGAGATGTGGGTTTGACCCCTGGGTCAGAATGATCCTCCCGAATGGGAGAAGTAGTAATTGCTTCCCAAGTGGGCCTATCACAGCCCCAAGCCCACTCCCCTTACTGTGTCCTCTTCTCATCAGGTTTGCATCTCAGGAACTCACTCTTTCTTTCTTGTGATTTGCCTGCAATTAAAGAATTTATGCAGATCTGCTCTGCTCTTTGGGAAGCATGTATCTAACTCATTGCTTTCCCTTTCCTTCTCACTATGGAGACCTAATTGGTTTCCCAGGTGGTTCAGTGGTAAAGGATCTGCCTGCTGCTGCAGGAGATGCAGGTTCGATTCCTCTGTTGGGAAGATCCCTTGTAGAAAGAAATGGCCACCCACTCCAGTATTCTTGCTTAAAGAATTCCATGGACAGAGGAGCCTGGTGGGCTGGGGTTGCAAAGAGTCAAACATGACTGAGAATGCACGCAGGCATGGAGGCCTAATTACATTAATACCACTTAACATTAATGCTAGTGCTGTTAGGCAGCAGATATTTGATCCAAGCCAGTTTCTGAGAGCAGCAAAACATGTTTCCTCAATGGTGTCCTCAGAGGGACCTTTGGGAATCATGGTGTTTTAACCAAGAAAAATCTTGAGCTGAAAAGTGGCTTCCACTCTTGGGAATCAGAGTCACAAATACTATATTTCTTACACTGAGCCGTTATAGATCTCTATAATGTTCCAGAATGTCCTGTGCATCTCATGAAGCCCTCGTATGTAAGAGAAGAAGGAAAATGAAATCAGGCACTTTCAAGGTGGTGTGGCTGTAAATTGGTACAGCGGTGGAAAACAGTATAGAGGTTCCTCAAAAATACAAAAGCAGAACCACACTTCTACTCTTGAGTATAGATCCAAAGAAAATGAAAAGATTACTTTAAAAAGCTTTCTGCACCCACCCAAGTTTTTAATAACATTATTTACAATTGCCAAGATGTGGAAGCAACTTAATTGTCCATCGACAGATGGGTGAAAAAGATGTGGTATACACACACACACACACACACATACATACAATGGAATACTATTGAGACATAGAAAGAATGAAGTTATGCCTTTTGCAACAACATGAGTGGACCTAGAGTGTACTATGCTTAGTGAAATAAACCAGAGAAAGGCCAACACTGTATGTTATCATATGCGTAATCTGAACAATAAATGAATATAACAAAAAAGAAACAGATTCACAGATACAGAGATCAAGAGTATTATCTGTGGGGAAAGGGAAGATAGGAGGGGCAAGATAGGGGTAGGGATTAAGAGGTATAAACCAACTGTATAAAATAAATAAGCTACAAGGATGTATTGTACAGCATAAGGAATCTAGCCATTATTTTATAATAAGTTTATAGTATAATCCATTAAATTATTGAGTAACTGTTGTACACCTGAAGCTAATATATTGTAAATCAACTATAGTTTAATTTTTTATAAAGTGGATAGATTGAGTCCAATATAAAGAATGTCAAAACTCAAAAAAAAAAAAAAAAGCAAATGCCTGCTTCGCTTAGGTTATTAGGCCAAGGTGGTTGCAATAGTAGTCTGCAGCTAACTATTTAGATTTTGGATACATTTGGAAAGTAGAGTTAACCATCCATGACATTGTGCTAATTGTTCCTATTGTCTGTATTTTCTTCTTTTTTAGTTTCGCTATTCAGATTGGCTTGATAGGTTGTATATGATGCTGGGGACTTTGGCTGCCATCATCCACGGAACTGGATTCCCCCTCATGATGCTAGTGTTTGGAGACATGACTGATAGCTTTGCAGGTTTTGGAAATTTCGGAAACATAACTTTTTCAAACATGACTAATGAAAGTAAGTGTTGTTTGTGGTACTGATTTTTTTGAAAGCTTGATGAAAAATCGTTGACTCACAGTGAAGTCTGTGGAGTCCTCACCAAGCGTGCATGAGTGTGTTCAGTGCTGCAGGAGAGGGAGGGATCTGAGCTATAGTTATATCTGTAATGAATTTGAGAAGATGATATTCACAATCATTAGAACATACAGTGAAAGTGCTGGTAGAGATAGATAGGAAAAGAGAACACTCTATGAAGTCAGAAATATCCCAGGCAGTTTCAGGAAAAGGTATTGGAACCTAATCTGGTATTTGAATATTAAGCAGAAATCAGTTACACAGTTCCCTGACATATTGATTTTGGGTACAAGAGATAGGAATCCAAGATGATTCTAAAGTTTTCAGTTTGAGAAACTGCATAAGCTGGATGCAGTTACTAACAACTGAGATGAGGAAGATAGAAGGAGATCAGTTTGGGCAGTAAATACCAGAAATTTAATTGTGGGCACCGTCACAGGTTGGGCTTTTTGGAAACATGGAAATGGAGAAATGGGGACAAGAGAAGCTGTGTGTGTGTTTAGGATGGGAGAATGACAGCTTGTTTGTATGCGAACAGAAATTATCCAAGATAGAAGAGAAAGTGGTGTTTTGGGAGAGAGGGAGAGATTCGTCTGAGTGCTGTCCTTGAGAAAGGAAGGAAAGTTATGCTTAAGAGGAAATACTTCAAGTACAGGCATGAATAGTTCACCAACAATGATGGGTGAGAAGACAGAGTATTTGAATGTCAGTGCCCAAAGGTTGGTATACTTGGACACGAGGATTTGTAGAATTTGTCTTCTCAATCAAATAGAAAGCAAGACATTTGGCTGATCAATAAAGGAAACCTAAAATAAATTCAGGGAATTCCCTGGCCTTGTAGTGGTTAGGCTCCACACTTTGCTGAGGGCCCAGATTTAATCCTTGGTCAGGGAACTAAAAAAATCTCCTAAATTGCATGCATGGCATCACCAAAAAAAAAAAAAAAAAAAAACTAAGACAAGTTTCTTAGCAGAGTGAGAAAGTGAGTGGACTACGGTGAAACATACACTTTCACGTCCTTGAACTTGATTGAAGAGAAACTGGCTCATAACTGTGAGCTCCCAAGTCACCTCTGGTCAAGTGTACATTGATTTCAACTAAACTGCACAAAGACTTACAGCCTGATGTGCACTCAAGTCATGGAAACCTTGAAGAGGCCTGTTTGTGCACTCCAGGATTTAGTGACATAGATTTTGCAGGACCTTTAAGCCCCTGGTGATTGCTATGAATCCTCTCCCCCAGAAATATGCACGTAGATATGTATGCCATTTGGGGCTCTTTATGGATCCTCTGATACCTGTCTGTGGATCCTAGGAACTTTGTGTGTGTGTGTGTGATCCTGAAGAGCACATTCTTTACCCTGCGGCAGGACTGATGCAAATTATGTGAATGCTGGTAATGAGTTGGGCTAGAGAATCTTACTGTGTGTCTGAGCTCTGTAAAATTCTCATGTGTTTATTAAGCCCCTTCAAAGGGATCAGCCAAAAGATGTTGCACCACATTTGGACTGGTACCTTTCTTTCATACCAGTCACCAAAAGGAAATGTTTAGCTTTGTTTTTAACCAATGTGTTCATTTGTTCCCACGTGTGGTGTAATTTAGCAATATCCTTTAGAGTTGTGTTACCACCTTAAAATGCAAGAATTTTTCAGTGCTCTGTGGTAGCTCAGCCGACTTTATATGTACATCTGTGACCCATTTTGATCTTACTCATTTTTTACTTCAGTCCAGACACACACATTGATCTAACTGTGGGAGGTTTCTACTTAACATGCTGTGTACCTGCATGCACTCCATAGAGGGCCAGTGCTGAACCCAGCTGTGTTAGACAGGAAATACTGGGCTGTTAACACACCTGTTGAAGGTTGGCCCAGTCTGGGAAGAGTGGACTGTCACATGGCTCCCTGCAGCTAGCAGAGCTGAGCTCACATGGGCCACAGTCAACTCACCTGGAGCTGTGTGGACTGGTCTTTTGCAAATTTTATTTTTTTTTATGTTTTTGTATGAGTTTATTTTTTCTAATGTTTAAAGGTCATTTTCCATTTCCAGTTATTATAAAACACTGACTGTAGTCCTGGTGCTGTACAGTACATCCCTCGTAGCCCGTCTTATACCCAGCAGTTTCGTACCTTCCCCTCCAAGCCCTATGCTGCCCCTCCCCTGCTCTCCCCCTCTCCACTGCTGACCACTAGTTTGTTCTTTCTGTGAGTCTGCATCTCTTTCATTATGTTCACTAGTTTGTTGGGTTTTGTTTTAGATTCCATGTATAATGGATAATATCATACAGTATTTGTCTTTGTTTTTGACTTATTTCACTTAGCATAATGCCGCAGAAGTTCACACATGTTGCTGCAAGTGCCAAAATTTTGTTCTTTTGTGGCTCAGTAGTAATCTGTTGTATATGTATATCTACATCACGTCTTCTTTATCCATTTATCTGTCAGTGGACACTTAGGTTGCTTCCATATCTTGGGCAACTGCAAATAATGCTGCTATGAACATTGGGATGTGTGTTCAACTGGTCTTTTTTTTTTAAACTGCATTAACATTTACATACATTTTATCTCTATCACTGAAAAATTACTTGGCTCTTACTTTCATAAGAAAATCGATCTCTTTAAGTAGGAGTACTAACCATTACTGTGTCTTGGATGGACAGTAACCTGACTTGTTTCCTAGTAGCATATAGAAGTTCTCAAAATGGTCCAGCTGGGAGACTTGCTCCTCCTCGGCATGCTTCATAGATGTTCGGATCACAGAGTTTCCACCTGGGGATGTAGTTCATGTTGCATTCCTTACCAGTCCTTCCCGTTCAGCTCCCTCTTCCAATCTTGGGGAAATTTAGAGGAATATTTGGACGTTTTGTCTCTGTCTCTGCTACCTTCTTTAGAGGTACTGTATCCAGTAGTTAAAGGGCTGGCTCTGGAGCGTAGGACTGCCTGGCTCTGAAACTCCACCTTTGCCACTTTTTGGTTAAGACGATGGGGGATTATTTTCATACTTTAATTTCCTCATCTTTGGAACAGTTAGATAGCAGCAGAACCTACTTCATAGAATGGCTGTGAGAATTAAATGGATTCCTCACTTAAGGCTCACAAAGGAGGGTTTAGTCATGAAAAGGTGCTTAATAATTGTTAATATTTGTAATAATTATCAACAAGAAGCTCATGTTTCCATGTTCCTCACAAATGAACCTTCATAACTTGCAAGATACGGTTCCTTATCTCATTTCANAGGCTCACAAAGGAGGGTTTAGTCATGAAAAGGTGCTTAATAATTGTTAATATTTGTAATAATTATCAACAAGAAGCTCATGTTTCCATGTTCCTCACAAATGAACCTTCATAACTTGCAAGATACGGTTCCTTATCTCATTTCATCTTTTCAGAACTCTGTGATACTAACTCAGTTTTTAGAGTTGTTGAAAGGCATACTGCAAGTCACTCAGTACCTGTTATAAATGCGAAGCCCTCCTTTTCAGGTGCATTTCCTTAGTAACTATGGACTGCTAGCCATGCCTTTCAGGGAAGGCAAGGGCCTCAAACTATGGCCCGTGGGNTTGAAAGGCATACTGCAAGTCACTCAGTACCTGTTATAAATGCGAAGCCCTCCTTTTCAGGTGCATTTCCTTAGTAACTATGGACTGCTAGCCATGCCTTTCAGGGAAGGCAAGGGCCTCAAACTATGGCCCGTGGGCCATATCTGGCCTATTGCCTCTTTTTACGCCATCTGTGAGCTTAGAATGATTTTTGCATTTTTAAATAGCTGGGAAAAAATGAAACAAAAATATTTTGTGATACATTATAAAAATAATTTGAAATTGAAATTTGAGTATCTATACATAAAGTTCTAGTGGAACACAGACATGCCCTCTTGTTTGCATAGTATCTATGGCTGCTTTCATGAAAGCCACAGACATTACTATCCTATTTATGGCTACTCCTTTTAGGGGAGTTCAGGATAGAGATCAGAAATGAGGCAATCTGTGCTCTGCAGAACTGCCAGAACAGGTCTTCAGATAGATGTTTTCAGGATTTGATCTTAGGAGCCCAGTTCTTACATCTCATATCTAGAAAAGCACTTATTTCCTTCATGGTGACATTAGTTTCTCCTGATTAGCAGAAAACCTTTGCAAAGATAAGTGCGTGAACTCCCCCTTTAACAAAACTAAATATATACTGTCCTTCTCTTGCCACTTCTTTGGAGCAGTTTCTCAGAGCCATCTGAGGTGCTGTCTCCCAGACTATAGCCCTCATTTTGNAAGATAAGTGCGTGAACTCCCCCTTTAACAAAACTAAATATATACTGTCCTTCTCTTGCCACTTCTTTGGAGCAGTTTCTCAGAGCCATCTGAGGTGCTGTCTCCCAGACTATAGCCCTCATTTTGCCTAAAATAAAACTTAGCTCACAGCTCTCTCGTGCATTTATTAAAAAGTTGACAGAGTTCTCTGTGTACCAGGAATGTGTGTGTCCTAAAAAAAGCATTTCCAGCCCCCTGGAAACTTGGTATAATGGGTGGAATGGACAGGGAGCCAACCAGTGCAGTTGAATATGAGTAGTGCTATGATACAGAGATGCACAAAATACTTGGGAAGGAAAGGAGGGGTGTTTGGCTCCATCTAGGAATCANAGCATTTCCAGCCCCCTGGAAACTTGGTATAATGGGTGGAATGGACAGGGAGCCAACCAGTGCAGTTGAATATGAGTAGTGCTATGATACAGAGATGCACAAAATACTTGGGAAGGAAAGGAGGGGTGTTTGGCTCCATCTAGGAATCATGGAGAAGGAAATGGCAACTCACTCCAGTGTTCTTGCCTGGAGAATCCCAGGGACGGTGGAGCCTGATGGGCTGCCATCTGTGGGGTCTCACAGAGTCAGACATGACTGATGCGACTTAGCAGCAGCAGCAGCAGCAGCAGGAATCATGGGATGCTTCCAAGAGGAGGTGATAGCCAATTTGGTCAGTTGGTATCTCTCCCATGCACAAAGTAGACATGTTCTGTGTAACAAGTAAAAACATTTAAAAACATTTGTTAAATAAAAAACAAAGCCAATACCCTTCTCTCACCACTATTCCTGATTGCCTCTTCCCTGTCATATATCCTTCTGTGTCTTTATGATTTATCTCCACAGTAATTTTTACCCTAGGACACTCACTATTCTGTTATAAACCTGTTTGCAGATTCAGACTTCCAGATGTCCTGAAATTTGTCTGGATGGGAAGGATTTCAAAGGTTTTGATGTTGGTCCTGGAGACGAGGGCAAGCAAGCTTTCTGATGCTTCTGGTGGGAGAGTCAGCCTTCTGTGACCCCAGACACTCTCAGACCTTTCTTCTTGTCCTTCTCTGGGTAGACCCTCGTGACCTCTTCATGGGGGCAGACTAGGTACCAGAGCCTCCTTGTTGAACAGGCAGTGTTCCTTGCTTAAGGAAGCTTGGATTTGCTAAGGCTCTTGAAAGTCTGGGAGTTTTACAATAAACATAGGCTTTAACTAGACAGTCATAAAAGCTTTTGAGCGAGCATGTCCTTCTCTGCTGCTGTAATAGACCCATTATAATCTTTCTCTTCTCGTAACACCTTTCTCTAATTATCTTTTTGTTGTGGACCTGATTTCCTGATATCCTCCCTTGTATCTCCATCTTGTTAGATTTTGCCTTTGCTTTAAAATCTCTGTTGACTTGGGCCTTGTGAACTCTGGTCCTCTTGTGTGCACAGAGCTTAACCAGTGCTGCAGTTCTGTAGTATCCTGTGAGTTCTCATCTTCCTCATGAGACTGTGCACTGCCGGAAAATGAGCCTGAATAAAGGGGATTGTCATCTTTAGACATGTTGTGTTAAAGGCAACAGGTTGGGTACAAGTGCAAACAATGTCCAGACAGTTGAAGGTAAGAGCCTGGATCTTGGCACAAAGAGTAGGCCTAGAGATTTGGCATCACTTGAGTTGAAGGGACGATAAATCTCCTGGGCCAAGATTTATTGGGCATTTAATATCCTCTAGGCACCCTTCTTAGTGCTTTATGTGTATTAACGCCTTTATTTCTTCATGGGCATGAGGTTGATACTGTTATTATGTATACATTACAGAGGAGGAAACCAGGGCTCAGAGGGCTGAGTATATTTAATTGAATGAGGTTATAGAGTTACTCACTATTTGAACCCATGCAGACCAGCCCCAAGTCCAAGGAATCAGATAGACAGAGGGAGACCCAGAAAGGAAGACACTGCGGATTACCTGTTAATCCAGAAATGAAAGTGCTGCCATGGCTCATGGTGAGAATGGCACCCAGAGGTACCCTGAAAGTAAGCTCTTGATTATTTGTCTCTAGGGGTTCAATGGATGGTACATGGATGACTTTGCTTTTTCTCCAAAACGATATCTTGGCTGGTTCTGTTTAGTCTCCTACCAGACTGTGGGCTGAGGAAGGGAGAAAAGGAGACACTCAACTTCTAAGACAAGTTAATAATTCAGGGAAAAAGGAAAAAAAAAGTAGAAATAACTTACTTTTCTATTTATCTTTTACCATTTCTACTCTTACCTCACTAAAACTCATATGAGGAACATGAAAACTATTTGTGAAATGCCAGGAATCAAAATAATATCTATATTCTGCTGCTTAAACTATGAACATATAAAGAACATGCAGATTTTGGGTGTGTGTCCTTGTGTTGAAAATTAGAAAACACTGCTGTCAGTGTCGTCAAGGCCAGCATGAGGAGTGTGCTTCCGACTAGAATGATAGCTGATATTTCAGTTCTAAGTACTTCGTAAAAATTTCCATGATGGTGGTTTTTTTATTTGCTCAAGGATTTCCTCTGCTCCCAACTATTTCATTGGAAAAATTCTTAGAGAGAAATTTCTGGAAAAATCAAATACCAAATAATGGGAAAATATTTTGCAGTAAGTATATTGTTTAGTGTGGCAGTTTATTTTTTAAGTTTGAGTAAAAACTTAAAATATGTCTAATTTTTCTAGAACAGTAGTAGTAGTGCAGAATAGTCAGATTTTTTTTTTGTTACCACGAGGGAGACACTTTTTTAAAAAGTAGGTTAGTTACCATGTAAACTCTATAAAAAGTAGCAAAAAATGAAAATAGATAATACCTGACCCGTTCTAGGTGCTTAAGAAGTGAGATGAATAAATGAGAGACCAAATCATAGAATTTTATAGGTGAAAAAGAGCCCAGAGAATCATCTGGCCCAAACCCATAATTGTGTAGATGTAGAAATCAGTGCTCAGGAAGCTGAGCCAACGTGGCCAGAATGGAATTGCTTGCGAGTGGGCATTGCTGAATTCCTGGGCCAGGAATCCTGCCTTTTATTCTGGTATTTTCCCCACTCTTTTGGTGGTTTCAAATTCTGCCTAAAATTGAAGCAAA